>CM049306.1:66414619-66735641 GCA_026874595.1 Sipunculus nudus
GGGGCGCTGCACTGCAACCCCGTACCTACTATCATTGTTTAACCATATCTCCAAAACTACACATTTTTGGTACATAAACTGTACACCATATGAATTGGCCTTTCATGGCCTTTATGCCCATGGCCCCTTTTGTTTAATCATACACCGTCCCCACAAGTTTTAGCAACTTTGTAAAAAATTAAAACCCACATGCACATATACATATGCCATCACGCATGCATGCACGCGTTTTAGTATGAAAGACAGACACGCTTTCCCGTGACTGCAAAAATTATAGCGTTCGCCGTATAAAATAAGTAACCACAGGCACTCTTTGCGGGCCGGTTTGCCATTTCTGTCGCGTTATAGTTTATTGCTTGCCGGAATCAGAGATTTCGACAAGTATGTTGATCAGTTCCGTTTGTTTGTTTGTCTGTATGTCCCCGCTCTACAGGCCACAATTTTGCACCAATCGTCCTGAAACTTATAGGTAGAGTGTATAATCGGTTCTTCTCGGAGCCTATTGTTTTTGCTCATGATCGGTCAAGGGTCAAGGTCAGGGTCACCAAAAAGCTCAAAAACGGTTTTTTCTTCATACCTTCGTCAAAAATAGCCGTAGGCACCTAATCTGTAGCCCGTTTTATTTGCCACTGCATGGCCACTTCCAACACTGCAAAATTGCCTGATTTCGATGTTACCATGGTTACGCAATTTTGGGGAGAAATCATGGAATTTCGTGATATTTTTCAAATTTGCAGCAATTTTACTGATTCTGAGATATTTTATGTAACATAAGAATATCTCGAAACGGGTTTTTCAGATTTTGGAAATGGCCGCCAGGGGGCGTTGCAGATGAAAAAACATGAAAATTTGTTTTGGTGCTATACCTCCAGAACTATTAAACATTGGGCCATTTCCATCACAGCACCTTGAACTAGGGTCCATGGGCTTATTTTTGCGCATAGGCGCCAAAGTGCGCTATTGCCAGATTTCTCTATTTTTGGGGTAAAACCTTTGAATTTTGAAAATATGCAGTTTTCAGCTTCTAACTCTGTCAGTTTTTATGCTAGAGAGGTCAAAATTTTCGCATCTTGTAGCCCTTGGTGAGTTCTCGGCGATCCAACCAAAAATCTTGCAAAATCTCGCACCGTTTCTCGTCGAATGAGATTTCGCGATTTCACGGTGACATGCCCTATAGGCCACAGATATGCAGGCATCCTTTTGAAACTGATACATGTTACGTCATACACTAATATCTCGAAAGCAATTGTTCAGTTTTTGGAAAATTACCGCTAGGGGGCGCTGCACTGCAACCCCGTACCTACTATCATTGTTTAACCATATCTCCAAAACTACACATTTTAGGTACATAAACTGTACACCATATGAATTGGCCTTTCATGGCCTTTCTGCCCATGGCCCCTTTTGTTTAATCATACACCGTCCCCACAAGTTTTAGCAACTTTGTAAAAAATTAAAACCCACATGCACATATACATATGCCATCACGCATGCATGCACGCGTTTTAGTATGAAAGACAGACACGCTTTCCCGTGACTGCAAAAATTATAGCGTTCGCCGTATAAAATAAGTAACCACAGGCACTCTTTGCGGGCCGGTTTGCCATTTCTGTCGCCTTATAGTTTATTGCTTGCCGGAATCCGAGATTTCGACAAGTATGTTGATCAGTTCCGTTTGTTTGTTTGTCTGTATGTCCCCGCTCTACAGGCCACAATTTTGCACCAATCGTCCTGAAACTTATAGGTAGAGTGTATAATCGGTTCTTCTCGGAGCCTATTGTTTTTGCTCATGATCGGTCAAGGGTCAAGGTCAGGGTCACCAAAAAGCTCAAAAACGGTTTTTTCTTCATACCTTCGTCAAAAATAGCCGTAGGCACCTAATCTGTAGCCCGTTTTATTTGCCACTGCATGGCCACTTCCAACACTGCAAAATTGCCTGATTTCGATGTTACCATGGTTACGCAATTTTGGGGAGAAATCATGGAATTTCGTGATATTTTTCAAATTTGCAGCAATTTTACTGATTCTGAGATATTTTATGTAACATAAGAATATCTCGAAACGGGTTTTTCAGATTTTGGAAATGGCCGCCAGGGGGCGTTGCAGATGAAAAAACATGAAAATTTGTTTTGGTGCTATACCTCCAGAACTATTAAACATTGGGCCATTTCCATCACAGCACCTTGAACTAGGGTCCATGGGCTTATTTTTGCGCATAGGCGCCAAAGTGCGCTATTGCCAGATTTCTCTATTTTTGGGGTAAAACCTTTGAATTTTGAAAATATGCAGTTTTCAGCTTCTAACTCTGTCAGTTTTTATGCTAGAGAGGTCAAAATTTTCGCATCTTGTAGCCCTTGGTGAGTTCTCGGCGATCCAACCAAAAATCTTGCAAAATCTCGCACCGTTTCTCGTCGAATGAGATTTCGCGATTTCACGGTGACATGCCCTATAGGCCACAGATATGCAGGCATCCTTTTGAAACTGATACATGTTACGTCATACACTAATATCTCGAAAGCAATTGTTCAGTTTTTGGAAAATTACCGCTAGGGGGCGCTGCACTGCAACCCCGTACCTACTATCATTGTTTAACCATATCTCCAAAACTACACATTTTAGGTACATAAACTGTACACCATATGAATTGGCCTTTCATGGCCTTTCTGCCCATGGCCCCTTTTGTTTAATCATACACCGTCCCCACAAGTTTTAGCAACTTTGTAAAAAATAAAAACCCACATGCACATATACATATGCCATCACGCATGCATGCACGCGTTTTAGTATGAAAGACAGACACGCTTTCCCGTGACTGCAAAAATTATAGCGTTCGCCGTATAAAATAAGTAACCACAGGCACTCTTTGCGGGCCGGTTTGCCATTTCTGTCGCGTTATAGTTTATTGCTTGCCGGAATCCGAGATTTCGACAAGTATGTTGATCAGTTCCGTTTGTTTGTTTGTCTGTATGTCCCCGCTCTACAGGCCACAATTTTGCACCAATCGTCCTGAAACTTATAGGTAGAGTGTATAATCGGTTCTTCTCGGAGCCTATTGTTTTTGCTCATGATCGGTCAAGGGTCAAGGTCAGGGTCACCAAAAAGCTCAAAAACGGTTTTTTCTTCATACCTTCGTCAAAAATAGCCGTAGGCACCTAATCTGTAGCCCGTTTTATTTGCCACTGCATGGCCACTTCCAACACTGCAAAATTGCCTGATTTCGATGTTACCATGGTTACGCAATTTTGGGGAGAAATCATGGAATTTCGTGATATTTTTCAAATTTGCAGCAATTTTACTGATTCTGAGATATTTTATGTAACATAAGAATATCTCGAAACGGGTTTTTCAGATTTTGGAAATGGCCGCCAGGGGGCGTTGCAGATGAAAAAACATGAAAATTTGTTTTGGTGCTATACCTCCAGAACTATTAAACATTGGGCCATTTCCATCACAGCACCTTGAACTAGGGTCCATGGGCTTATTTTTGCGCATAGGCGCCAAAGTGCGCTATTGCCAGATTTCTCTATTTTTGGGGTAAAACCTTTGAATTTTGAAAATATGCAGTTTTCAGCTTCTAACTCTGTCAGTTTTTATGCTAGAGAGGTCAAAATTTTCGCATCTTGTAGCCCTTGGTGAGTTCTCGGCGATCCAACCAAAAATCTTGCAAAATCTCGCACCGTTTCTCGTCGAATGAGATTTCGCGATTTCACGGTGACATGCCCTATAGGCCACAGATATGCAGTCATCCTTTTGAAACTGATACATGTTACGTCATACACTAATATCTCGAAAGCAATTGTTCAGTTTTTGGAAAATTACCGCTAGGGGGCGCTGCACTGCAACCCCGTACCTACTATCATTGTTTAACCATATCTCCAAAACTACACATTTTAGGTACATAAACTGTACACCATATGAATTGGCCTTTCATGGCCTTTCTGCCCATGGCCCCTTTTGTTTAATCATACACCGTCCCCACAAGTTTTAGCAACTTTGTAAAAAATTAAAACCCACATGCACATATACATATGCCATCACGCATGCATGCACGCGTTTTAGTATGAAAGACAGACACGCTTTCCCGTGACTGCAAAAATTATAGCGTTCGCCGTATAAAATAAGTAACCACAGGCACTCTTTGCGGGCCGGTTTGCCATTTCTGTCGCGTTATAGTTTATTGCTTGCCGGAATCAGAGATTTCGACAAGTATGTTGATCAGTTCCGTTTGTTTGTTTGTCTGTATGTCCCCGCTCTACAGGCCACAATTTTGCACCAATCGTCCTGAAACTTATAGGTAGAGTGTATAATCGGTTCTTCTCGGAGCCTATTGTTTTTGCTCATGATCGGTCAAGGGTCAAGGTCAGGGTCACCAAAAAGCTCAAAAACGGTTTTTTCTTCATACCTTCGTCAAAAATAGCCGTAGGCACCTAATCTGTAGCCCGTTTTATTTGCCACTGCATGGCCACTTCCAACACTGCAAAATTGCCTGATTTCGATGTTACCATGGTTACGCAATTTTGGGGAGAAATCATGGAATTTCGTGATATTTTTCAAATTTGCAGCAATTTTACTGATTCTGAGATATTTTATGTAACATAAGAATATCTCGAAACGGGTTTTTCAGATTTTGGAAATGGCCGCCAGGGGGCGTTGCAGATGAAAAAACATGAAAATTTGTTTTGGTGCTATACCTCCAGAACTATTAAACATTGGGCCATTTCCATCACAGCACCTTGAACTAGGGTCCATGGGCTTATTTTTGCGCATAGGCGCCAAAGTGCGCTATTGCCAGATTTCTCTATTTTTGGGGTAAAACCTTTGAATTTTGAAAATATGCAGTTTTCAGCTTCTAACTCTGTCAGTTTTTATGCTAGAGAGGTCAAAATTTTCGCATCTTGTAGCCCTTGGTGAGTTCTCGGCGATCCAACCAAAAATCTTGCAAAATCTCGCACCGTTTCTCGTCGAATGAGATTTCGCGATTTCACGGTGACATGCCCTATAGGCCACAGATATGCAGGCATCCTTTTGAAACTGATACATGTTACGTCATACACTAATATCTCGAAAGCAATTGTTCAGTTTTTGGAAAATTACCGCTAGGGGGCGCTGCACTGCAACCCCGTACCTACTATCATTGTTTAACCATATCTCCAAAACTACACATTTTAGGTACATAAACTGTACACCATATGAATTGGCCTTTCATGGCCTTTCTGCCCATGGCCCCTTTTGTTTAATCATACACCGTCCCCACAAGTTTTAGCAACTTTGTAAAAAATTAAAACCCACATGCACATATACATATGCCATCACGCATGCATGCACGCGTTTTAGTTAGAAAGACAGACACACTTTCCCGTGACTGCAAAAATTATAGCGTTCGCCGTATAAAATAAGTAACCACAGGCACTCTTTGCGGGCCGGTTTGCCATTTCTGTCGCGTTATAGTTTATTGCTTGCCGGAATCAGAGATTTCGACAAGTATGTTGATCAGTTCCGTTTGTTTGTTTGTCTGTATGTCCCCGCTCTACAGGCCACAATTTTGCACCAATCGTCCTGAAACTTATAGGTAGAGTGTATAATCGGTTCTTCTCGGAGCCTATTGTTTTTGCTCATGATCGGTCAAGGGTCAAGGTCAGGGTCACCAAAAAGCTCAAAAACGGTTTTTTCTTCATACCTTCGTCAAAAATAGCCGTAGGCACCTAATCTGTAGCCCGTTTTATTTGCCACTGCATGGCCACTTCCAACACTGCAAAATTGCCTGATTTCGATGTTACCATGGTTACGCAATTTTGGGGAGAAATCATGGAATTTCGTGATATTTTTCAAATTTGCAGCAATTTTACTGATTCTGAGATATTTTATGTAACATAAGAATATCTCGAAACGGGTTTTTCAGATTTTGGAAATGGCCGCCAGGGGGCGTTGCAGATGAAAAAACATGAAAATTTGTTTTGGTGCTATACCTCCAGAACTATTAAACATTGGGCCATTTCCATCACAGCACCTTGAACTAGGGTCCATGGGCTTATTTTTGCGCATAGGCGCCAAAGTGCGCTATTGCCAGATTTCTCTATTTTTGGGGTAAAACCTTTGAATTTTGAAAATATGCAGTTTTCAGCTTCTAACTCTGTCAGTTTTTATGCTAGAGAGGTCAAAATTTTCGCATCTTGTAGCCCTTGGTGAGTTCTCGGCGATCCAACCAAAAATCTTGCAAAATCTCGCACCGTTTCTCGTCGAATGAGATTTCGCGATTTCACGGTGACATGCCCTATAGGCCACAGATATGCAGGCATCCTTTTGAAACTGATACATGTTACGTCATACACTAATATCTCGAAAGCAATTGTTCAGTTTTTGGAAAATTACCGCTAGGGGGCGCTGCACTGCAACCCCGTACCTACTATCATTGTTTAACCATATCTCCAAAACTACACATTTTTGGTACATAAACTGTACACCATATGAATTGGCCTTTCATGGCCTTTATGCCCATGGCCCCTTTTGTTTAATCATACACCGTCCCCACAAGTTTTAGCAACTTTGTAAAAAATTAAAACCCACATGCACATATACATATGCCATCACGCATGCATGCACGCGTTTTAGTATGAAAGACAGACACGCTTTCCCGTGACTGCAAAAATTATAGCGTTCGCCGTATAAAATAAGTAACCACAGGCACTCTTTGCGGGCCGGTTTGCCATTTCTGTCGCGTTATAGTTTATTGCTTGCCGGAATCAGAGATTTCGACAAGTATGTTGATCAGTTCCGTTTGTTTGTTTGTCTGTATGTCCCCGCTCTACAGGCCACAATTTTGCACCAATCGTCCTGAAACTTATAGGTAGAGTGTATAATCGGTTCTTCTCGGAGCCTATTGTTTTTGCTCATGATCGGTCAAGGGTCAAGGTCAGGGTCACCAAAAAGCTCAAAAACGGTTTTTTCTTCATACCTTCGTCAAAAATAGCCGTAGGCACCTAATCTGTAGCCCGTTTTATTTGCCACTGCATGGCCACTTCCAACACTGCAAAATTGCCTGATTTCGATGTTACCATGGTTACGCAATTTTGGGGAGAAATCATGGAATTTCGTGATATTTTTCAAATTTGCAGCAATTTTACTGATTCTGAGATATTTTATGTAACATAAGAATATCTCGAAACGGGTTTTTCAGATTTTGGAAATGGCCGCCAGGGGGCGTTGCAGATGAAAAAACATGAAAATTTGTTTTGGTGCTATACCTCCAGAACTATTAAACATTGGGCCATTTCCATCACAGCACCTTGAACTAGGGTCCATGGGCTTATTTTTGCGCATAGGCGCCAAAGTGCGCTATTGCCAGATTTCTCTATTTTTGGGGTAAAACCTTTGAATTTTGAAAATATGCAGTTTTCAGCTTCTAACTCTGTCAGTTTTTATGCTAGAGAGGTCAAAATTTTCGCATCTTGTAGCCCTTGGTGAGTTCTCGGCGATCCAACCAAAAATCTTGCAAAATCTCGCACCGTTTCTCGTCGAATGAGATTTCGCGATTTCACGGTGACATGCCCTATAGGCCACAGATATGCAGGCATCCTTTTGAAACTGATACATGTTACGTCATACACTAATATCTCGAAAGCAATTGTTCAGTTTTTGGAAAATTACCGCTAGGGGGCGCTGCACTGCAACCCCGTACCTACTATCATTGTTTAACCATATCTCCAAAACTACACATTTTAGGTACATAAACTGTACACCATATGAATTGGCCTTTCATGGCCTTTCTGCCCATGGCCCCTTTTGTTTAATCATACACCGTCCCCACAAGTTTTAGCAACTTTGTAAAAAATTAAAACCCACATGCACATATACATATGCCATCACGCATGCATGCACGCGTTTTAGTATGAAAGACAGACACGCTTTCCCGTGACTGCAAAAATTATAGCGTTCGCCGTATAAAATAAGTAACCACAGGCACTCTTTGCGGGCCGGTTTGCCATTTCTGTCGCCTTATAGTTTATTGCTTGCCGGAATCCGAGATTTCGACAAGTATGTTGATCAGTTCCGTTTGTTTGTTTGTCTGTATGTCCCCGCTCTACAGGCCACAATTTTGCACCAATCGTCCTGAAACTTATAGGTAGAGTGTATAATCGGTTCTTCTCGGAGCCTATTGTTTTTGCTCATGATCGGTCAAGGGTCAAGGTCAGGGTCACCAAAAAGCTCAAAAACGGTTTTTTCTTCATACCTTCGTCAAAAATAGCCGTAGGCACCTAATCTGTAGCCCGTTTTATTTGCCACTGCATGGCCACTTCCAACACTGCAAAATTGCCTGATTTCGATGTTACCATGGTTACGCAATTTTGGGGAGAAATCATGGAATTTCGTGATATTTTTCAAATTTGCAGCAATTTTACTGATTCTGAGATATTTTATGTAACATAAGAATATCTCGAAACGGGTTTTTCAGATTTTGGAAATGGCCGCCAGGGGGCGTTGCAGATGAAAAAACATGAAAATTTGTTTTGGTGCTATACCTCCAGAACTATTAAACATTGGGCCATTTCCATCACAGCACCTTGAACTAGGGTCCATGGGCTTATTTTTGCGCATAGGCGCCAAAGTGCGCTATTGCCAGATTTCTCTATTTTTGGGGTAAAACCTTTGAATTTTGAAAATATGCAGTTTTCAGCTTCTAACTCTGTCAGTTTTTATGCTAGAGAGGTCAAAATTTTCGCATCTTGTAGCCCTTGGTGAGTTCTCGGCGATCCAACCAAAAATCTTGCAAAATCTCGCACCGTTTCTCGTCGAATGAGATTTCGCGATTTCACGGTGACATGCCCTACAGGCCACAGATATGCAGGCATCCTTTTGAAACTGATACATGTTACGTCATACACTAATATCTCGAAAGCAATTGTTCAGTTTTTGGAAAATTACCGCTAGGGGGCGCTGCACTGCAACCCCGTACCTACTATCATTGTTTAACCATATCTCCAAAACTACACATTTTAGGTACATAAACTGTACACCATATGAATTGGCCTTTCATGGCCTTTCTGCCCATGGCCCCTTTTGTTTAATCATACACCGTCCCCACAAGTTTTAGCAACTTTGTAAAAAATTAAAACCCACATGCACATATACATATGCCATCACGCATGCATGCACGCGTTTTAGTATGAAAGACAGACACGCTTTCCCGTGACTGCAAAAATTATAGCGTTCGCCGTATAAAATAAGTAACCACAGGCACTCTTTGCGGGCCGGTTTGCCATTTCTGTCGCGTTATAGTTTATTGCTTGCCGGAATCCGAGATTTCGACAAGTATGTTGATCAGTTCCGTTTGTTTGTTTGTCTGTATGTCCCCGCTCTACAGGCCACAATTTTGCACCAATCGTCCTGAAACTTATAGGTAGAGTGTATAATCGGTTCTTCTCGGAGCCTATTGTTTTTGCTCATGATCGGTCAAGGGTCAAGGTCAGGGTCACCAAAAAGCTCAAAAACGGTTTTTTTCTTCATACCTTCGTCAAAAATAGCCGTAGGCACCTAATCTGTAGCCCGTTTTATTTGCCACTGCATGGCCACTTCCAACACTGCAAAATTGCCTCATTTCGATGTTACCATGGTTACGCAATTTTGGGGAGAAATCATGGAATTTCGTGATATTTTTCAAATTTGCAGCAATTTTACTGATTCTGAGATATTTTATGTAACATAAGAATATCTCGAAACGGGTTTTTCAGATTTTGGAAATGGCCGCCAGGGGGCGTTGCAGATGAAAAAACATGAACATTTGTTTTGGTGCTATACCTCCAGAACTATTAAACATTGGGCCATTTCCATCACAGCACCTTGAACTAGGGTCCATGGGCTTATTTTTGCGCATAGGCGCCAAAGTGCGCTATTGCCAGATTTCTCTATTTTTGGGGTAAAACCTTTGAATTTTGAAAATATGCAGTTTTCAGCTTCTAACTCTGTCAGTTTTTATGCTAGAGAGGTCAAAATTTTCGCATCTTGTAGCCCTTGGTGAGTTCTCGGCGATCCAACCAAAAATCTTGCAAAATCTCGCACCGTTTCTCGTCGAATGAGATTTCGCGATTTCACGGTGACATGCCCTATAGGCCACAGATATGCAGGCATCCTTTTGAAACTGCTACATGTTACGTCATACACTAATATCTCGAAAGCAATTGTTCAGTTTTTGGAAAATTACCGCTAGGGGGCGCTGCACTGCAACCCCGTACCTACTATCATTGTTTAACCATATCTCCAAAACTACACATTTTAGGTACATAAACTGTACACCATATGAATTGGCCTTTCATGGCCTTTCTGCCCATGGCCCCTTTTGTTTAATCATACACCGTCCCCACAAGTTTTAGCAACTTTGTAAAAAATTAAAACCCACATGCACATATACATATGCCATCACGCATGCATGCACGCGTTTTAGTATGAAAGACAGACACGCTTTCCCGTGACTGCAAAAATTATAGCGTTCGCCGTATAAAATAAGTAACCACAGGCACTCTTTGCGGGCCGGTTTGCCATTTCTGTCGCGTTATAGTTTATTGCTTGCCGGAATCAGAGATTTCGACAAGTATGTTGATCAGTTCCGTTTGTTTGTTTGTCTGTATGTCCCCGCTCTACAGGCCACAATTTTGCACCAATCGTCCTGAAACTTATAGGTAGAGTGTATAATCGGTTCTTCTCGGAGCCTATTGTTTTTGCTCATGATCGGTCAAGGGTCAAGGTCAGGGTCACCAAAAAGCTCAAAAACGGTTTTTTCTTCATACCTTCGTCAAAAATAGCCGTAGGCACCTAATCTGTAGCCCGTTTTATTTGCCACTGCATGGCCACTTCCAACACTGCAAAATTGCCTGATTTCGATGTTACCATGGTTACGCAATTTTGGGGAGAAATCATGGAATTTCGTGATATTTTTCAAATTTGCAGCAATTTTACTGATTCTGAGATATTTTATGTAACATAAGAATATCTCGAAACGGGTTTTTCAGATTTTGGAAATGGCCGCCAGGGGGCGTTGCAGATGAAAAAACATGAAAATTTGTTTTGGTGCTATACCTCCAGAACTATTAAACATTGGGCCATTTCCATCACAGCACCTTGAACTAGGGTCCATGGGCTTATTTTTGCGCATAGGCGCCAAAGTGCGCTATTGCCAGATTTCTCTATTTTTGGGGGTAAAACCTTTGAATTTTGAAAATATGCAGTTTTCAGCTTCTAACTCTGTCAGTTTTTATGCTAGAGAGGTCAAAATTTTCGCATCTTTTAGCCCTTGGTGAGTTCTCGGCGATCCAACCAAAAATCTTGCAAAATCTCGCACCGTTTCTCGTCGAATGAGATTTCGCGATTTCACGGTGACATGCCCTATAGGCCACAGATATGCAGGCATCCTTTTGAAACTGATACATGTTACGTCATACACTAATATCTCGAAAGCAATTGTTCAGTTTTTGGAAAATTACCGCTAGGGGGCGCTGCACTGCAACCCCGTACCTACTATCATTGTTTAACCATATCTCCAAAACTACACATTTTAGGTACATAAACTGTACACCATATGAATTGGCCTTTCATGGCCTTTCTGCCCATGGCCCCTTTTGTTTAATCATACACCGTCCCCACAAGTTTTAGCAACTTTGTAAAAAATTAAAACCCACATGCACATATACATATGCCATCACGCATGCATGCACGCGTTTTAGTATGAAAGACAGACACGCTTTCCCGTGACTGCAAAAATTATAGCGTTCGCCGTATAAAATAAGTAACCACAGGCACTCTTTGCGGGCCGGTTTGCCATTTCTGTCGCGTTATAGTTTATTGCTTGCCGGAATCAGAGATTTCGACAAGTATGTTGATCAGTTCCGTTTGTTTGTTTGTCTGTATGTCCCCGCTCTACAGGCCACAATTTTGCACCAATCGTCCTGAAACTTATAGGTAGAGTGTATAATCGGTTCTTCTCGGAGCCTATTGTTTTTGCTCATGATCGGTCAAGGGTCAAGGTCAGGGTCACCAAAAAGCTCAAAAACGGTTTTTTCTTCATACCTTCGTCAAAAATAGCCGTAGGCACCTAATCTGTAGCCCGTTTTATTTGCCACTGCATGGCCACTTCCAACACTGCAAAATTGCCTGATTTCGATGTTACCATGGTTACGCAATTTTGGGGAGAAATCATGGAATTTCGTGATATTTTTCAAATTTGCAGCAATTTTACTGATTCTGAGATATTTTATGTAACATAAGAATATCTCGAAACGGGTTTTTCAGATTTTGGAAATGGCCGCCAGGGGGCGTTGCAGATGAAAAAACATGAAAATTTGTTTTGGTGCTATACCTCCAGAACTATTAAACATTGGGCCATTTCCATCACAGCACCTTGAACTAGGGTCCATGGGCTTATTTTTGCGCATAGGCGCCAAAGTGCGCTATTGCCAGATTTCTCTATTTTTGGGGTAAAACCTTTGAATTTTGAAAATATGCAGTTTTCAGCTTCTAACTCTGTCAGTTTTTATGCTAGAGAGGTCAAAATTTTCGCATCTTGTAGCCCTTGGTGAGTTCTCGGCGATCCAACCAAAAATCTTGCAAAATCTCGCACCGTTTCTCGTCGAATGAGATTTCGCGATTTCACGGTGACATGCCCTATAGGCCACAGATATGCAGGCATCCTTTTGAAACTGCTACATGTTACGTCATACACTAATATCTCGAAAGCAATTGTTCAGTTTTTGGAAAATTACCGCTAGGGGGCGCTGCACTGCAACCCCGTACCTACTATCATTGTTTAACCATATCTCCAAAACTACACATTTTAGGTACATAAACTGTACACCATATGAATTGGCCTTTCATGGCCTTTCTGCCCATGGCCCCTTTTGTTTAATCATACACCGTCCCCACAAGTTTTAGCAACTTTGTAAAAAATTAAAACCCACATGCACATATACATATGCCATCACGCATGCATGCACGCGTTTTAGTATGAAAGACAGACACGCTTTCCCGTGACTGCAAAAATTATAGCGTTCGCCGTATAAAATAAGTAACCACAGGCACTCTTTGCGGGCCGGTTTGCCATTT
Organism: Sipunculus nudus; assembly: GCA_026874595.1. Taxonomy (NCBI): domain Eukaryota; kingdom Metazoa; phylum Annelida; class Sipuncula; order Golfingiida; family Sipunculidae; genus Sipunculus; species Sipunculus nudus. The sequence continues at coordinate 66,427,706 of CM049306.1, forward strand.
CTGTCGCGTTATAGTTTATTGCTTGCCGGAATCAGAGATTTCGACAAGTATGTTGATCAGTTCCGTTTGTTTGTTTGTCTGTATGTCCCCGCTCTACAGGCCACAATTTTGCACCAATCGTCCTGAAACTTATAGGTAGAGTGTATAATCGGTTCTTCTCGGAGCCTATTGTTTTTGCTCATGATCGGTCAAGGGTCAAGGTCAGGGTCACCAAAAAGCTCAAAAACGGTTTTTTCTTCATACCTTCGTCAAAAATAGCCGTAGGCACCTAATCTGTAGCCCGTTTTATTTGCCACTGCATGGCCACTTCCAACACTGCAAAATTGCCTCATTTCGATGTTACCATGGTTACGCAATTTTGGGGAGAAATCATGGAATTTCGTGATATTTTTCAAATTTGCAGCAATTTTACTGATTCTGAGATATTTTATGTAACATAAGAATATCTCGAAACGGGTTTTTCAGATTTTGGAAATGGCCGCCAGGGGGCGTTGCAGATGAAAAAACATGAAAATTTGTTTTGGTGCTATACCTCCAGAACTATTAAACATTGGGCCATTTCCATCACAGCACCTTGAACTAGGGTCCATGGGCTTATTTTTGCGCATAGGCGCCAAAGTGCGCTATTGCCAGATTTCTCTATTTTTGGGGTAAAACCTTTGAATTTTGAAAATATGCAGTTTTCAGCTTCTAACTCTGTCAGTTTTTATGCTAGAGAGGTCAAAATTTTCGCATCTTGTAGCCCTTGGTGAGTTCTCGGCGATCCAACCAAAAATCTTGCAAAATCTCGCACCGTTTCTCGTCGAATGAGATTTCGCGATTTCACGGTGACATGCCCTACAGGCCACAGATATGCAGGCATCCTTTTGAAACTGATACATGTTACGTCATACACTAATATCTCGAAAGCAATTGTTCAGTTTTTGGAAAATTACCGCTAGGGGGCGCTGCACTGCAACCCCGTACCTACTATCATTGTTTAACCATATCTCCAAAACTACACATTTTAGGTACATAAACTGTACACCATATGAATTGGCCTTTCATGGCCTTTCTGCCCATGGCCCCTTTTGTTTAATCATACACCGTCCCCACAAGTTTTAGCAACTTTGTAAAAAATTAAAACCCACATGCACATATACATATGCCATCACGCATGCATGCACGCGTTTTAGTATGAAAGACAGACACGCTTTCCCGTGACTGCAAAAATTATAGCGTTCGCCGTATAAAATAAGTAACCACAGGCACTCTTTGCGGGCCGGTTTGCCATTTCTGTCGCGTTATAGTTTATTGCTTGCCGGAATCCGAGATTTCGACAAGTATGTTGATCAGTTCCGTTTGTTTGTTTGTCTGTATGTCCCCGCTCTACAGGCCACAATTTTGCACCAATCGTCCTGAAACTTATAGGTAGAGTGTATAATCGGTTCTTCTCGGAGCCTATTGTTTTTGCTCATGATCGGTCAAGGGTCAAGGTCAGGGTCACCAAAAAGCTCAAAAACGGTTTTTTCTTCATACCTTCGTCAAAAATAGCCGTAGGCACCTAATCTGTAGCCCGTTTTATTTGCCACTGCATGGCCACTTCCAACACTGCAAAATTGCCTCATTTCGATGTTACCATGGTTACGCAATTTTGGGGAGAAATCATGGAATTTCGTGATATTTTTCAAATTTGCAGCAATTTTACTGATTCTGAGATATTTTATGTAACATAAGAATATCTCGAAACGGGTTTTTCAGATTTTGGAAATGGCCGCCAGGGGGCGTTGCAGATGAAAAAACATGAACATTTGTTTTGGTGCTATACCTCCAGAACTATTAAACATTGGGCCATTTCCATCACAGCACCTTGAACTAGGGTCCATGGGCTTATTTTTGCGCATAGGCGCCAAAGTGCGCTATTGCCAGATTTCTCTATTTTTGGGGTAAAACCTTTGAATTTTGAAAATATGCAGTTTTCAGCTTCTAACTCTGTCAGTTTTTATGCTAGAGAGGTCAAAATTTTCGCATCTTGTAGCCCTTGGTGAGTTCTCGGCGATCCAACCAAAAATCTTGCAAAATCTCGCACCGTTTCTCGTCGAATGAGATTTCGCGATTTCACGGTGACATGCCCTATAGGCCACAGATATGCAGGCATCCTTTTGAAACTGCTACATGTTACGTCATACACTAATATCTCGAAAGCAATTGTTCAGTTTTTGGAAAATTACCGCTAGGGGGCGCTGCACTGCAACCCCGTACCTACTATCATTGTTTAACCATATCTCCAAAACTACACATTTTAGGTACATAAACTGTACACCATATGAATTGGCCTTTCATGGCCTTTCTGCCCATGGCCCCTTTTGTTTAATCATACACCGTCCCCACAAGTTTTAGCAACTTTGTAAAAAATTAAAACCCACATGCACATATACATATGCCATCACGCATGCATGCACGCGTTTTAGTATGAAAGACAGACACGCTTTCCCGTGACTGCAAAAATTATAGCGTTCGCCGTATAAAATAAGTAACCACAGGCACTCTTTGCGGGCCGGTTTGCCATTTCTGTCGCGTTATAGTTTATTGCTTGCCGGAATCAGAGATTTCGACAAGTATGTTGATCAGTTCCGTTTGTTTGTTTGTCTGTATGTCCCCGCTCTACAGGCCACAATTTTGCACCAATCGTCCTGAAACTTATAGGTAGAGTGTATAATCGGTTCTTCTCGGAGCCTATTGTTTTTGCTCATGATCGGTCAAGGGTCAAGGTCAGGGTCACCAAAAAGCTCAAAAACGGTTTTTTCTTCATACCTTCGTCAAAAATAGCCGTAGGCACCTAATCTGTAGCCCGTTTTATTTGCCACTGCATGGCCACTTCCAACACTGCAAAATTGCCTGATTTCGATGTTACCATGGTTACGCAATTTTGGGGAGAAATCATGGAATTTCGTGATATTTTTCAAATTTGCAGCAATTTTACTGATTCTGAGATATTTTATGTAACATAAGAATATCTCGAAACGGGTTTTTCAGATTTTGGAAATGGCCGCCAGGGGGCGTTGCAGATGAAAAAACATGAAAATTTGTTTTGGTGCTATACCTCCAGAACTATTAAACATTGGGCCATTTCCATCACAGCACCTTGAACTAGGGTCCATGGGCTTATTTTTGCGCATAGGCGCCAAAGTGCGCTATTGCCAGATTTCTCTATTTTTGGGGGTAAAACCTTTGAATTTTGAAAATATGCAGTTTTCAGCTTCTAACTCTGTCAGTTTTTATGCTAGAGAGGTCAAAATTTTCGCATCTTTTAGCCCTTGGTGAGTTCTCGGCGATCCAACCAAAAATCTTGCAAAATCTCGCACCGTTTCTCGTCGAATGAGATTTCGCGATTTCACGGTGACATGCCCTATAGGCCACAGATATGCAGGCATCCTTTTGAAACTGCTACATGTTACGTCATACACTAATATCTCGAAAGCAATTGTTCAGTTTTTGGAAAATTACCGCTAGGGGGCGCTGCACTGCAACCCCGTACCTACTATCATTGTTTAACCATATCTCCAAAACTACACATTTTAGGTACATAAACTGTACACCATATGAATTGGCCTTTCATGGCCTTTCTGCCCATGGCCCCTTTTGTTTAATCATACACCGTCCCCACAAGTTTTAGCAACTTTGTAAAAAATTAAAACCCACATGCACATATACATATGCCATCACGCATGCATGCACGCGTTTTAGTATGAAAGACAGACACGCTTTCCCGTGACTGCAAAAATTATAGCGTTCGCCGTATAAAATAAGTAACCACAGGCACTCTTTGCGGGCCGGTTTGCCATTTCTGTCGCGTTATAGTTTATTGCTTGCCGGAATCAGAGATTTCGACAAGTATGTTGATCAGTTCCGTTTGTTTGTTTGTCTGTATGTCCCCGCTCTACAGGCCACAATTTTGCACCAATCGTCCTGAAACTTATAGGTAGAGTGTATAATCGGTTCTTCTCGGAGCCTATTGTTTTTGCTCATGATCGGTCAAGGGTCAAGGTCAGGGTCACCAAAAAGCTCAAAAACGGTTTTTTCTTCATACCTTCGTCAAAAATAGCCGTAGGCACCTAATCTGTAGCCCGTTTTATTTGCCACTGCATGGCCACTTCCAACACTGCAAAATTGCCTCATTTCGATGTTACCATGGTTACGCAATTTTGGGGAGAAATCATGGAATTTCGTGATATTTTTCAAATTTGCAGCAATTTTACTGATTCTGAGATATTTTATGTAACATAAGAATATCTCGAAACGGGTTTTTCAGATTTTGGAAATGGCCGCCAGGGGGCGTTGCAGATGAAAAAACATGAAAATTTGTTTTGGTGCTATACCTCCAGAACTATTAAACATTGGGCCATTTCCATCACAGCACCTTGAACTAGGGTCCATGGGCTTATTTTTGCGCATAGGCGCCAAAGTGCGCTATTGCCAGATTTCTCTATTTTTGGGGTAAAACCTTTGAATTTTGAAAATATGCAGTTTTCAGCTTCTAACTCTGTCAGTTTTTATGCTAGAGAGGTCAAAATTTTCGCATCTTGTAGCCCTTGGTGAGTTCTCGGCGATCCAACCAAAAATCTTGCAAAATCTCGCACCGTTTCTCGTCGAATGAGATTTCGCGATTTCACGGTGACATGCCCTATAGGCCACAGATATGCAGGCATCCTTTTGAAACTGCTACATGTTACGTCATACACTAATATCTCGAAAGCAATTGTTCAGTTTTTGGAAAATTACCGCTAGGGGGCGCTGCACTGCAACCCCGTACCTACTATCATTGTTTAACCATATCTCCAAAACTACACATTTTAGGTACATAAACTGTACACCATATGAATTGGCCTTTCATGGCCTTTCTGCCCATGGCCCCTTTTGTTTAATCATACACCGTCCCCACAAGTTTTAGCAACTTTGTAAAAAATTAAAACCCACATGCACATATACATATGCCATCACGCATGCATGCACGCGTTTTAGTATGAAAGACAGACACGCTTTCCCGTGACTGCAAAAATTATAGCGTTCGCCGTATAAAATAAGTAACCACAGGCACTCTTTACGGGCCGGTTTGCCATTTCTGTCGCGTTATAGTTTATTGCTTGCCGGAATCAGAGATTTCGACAAGTATGTTGATCAGTTCCGTTTGTTTGTTTGTCTGTATGTCCCCGCTCTACAGGCCACAATTTTGCACCAATCGTCCTGAAACTTATAGGTAGAGTGTATAATCGGTTCTTCTCGGAGCCTATTGTTTTTGCTCATGATCGGTCAAGGGTCAAGGTCAGGGTCACCAAAAAGCTCAAAAACGGTTTTTTCTTCATACCTTCGTCAAAAATAGCCGTAGGCACCTAATCTGTAGCCCGTTTTATTTGCCACTGCATGGCCACTTCCAACACTGCAAAATTGCCTGATTTCGATGTTACCATGGTTACGCAATTTTGGGGAGAAATCATGGAATTTCGTGATATTTTTCAAATTTGCAGCAATTTTACTGATTCTGAGATATTTTATGTAACATAAGAATATCTCGAAACGGGTTTTTCAGATTTTGGAAATGGCCGCCAGGGGGCGTTGCAGATGAAAAAACATGAAAATTTGTTTTGGTGCTATACCTCCAGAACTATTAAACATTGGGCCATTTCCATCACAGCACCTTGAACTAGGGTCCATGGGCTTATTTTTGCGCATAGGCGCCAAAGTGCGCTATTGCCAGATTTCTCTATTTTTGGGGGTAAAACCTTTGAATTTTGAAAATATGCAGTTTTCAGCTTCTAACTCTGTCAGTTTTTATGCTAGAGAGGTCAAAATTTTCGCATCTTTTAGCCCTTGGTGAGTTCTCGGCGATCCAACCAAAAATCTTGCAAAATCTCGCACCGTTTCTCGTCGAATGAGATTTCGCGATTTCACGGTGACATGCCCTATAGGCCACAGATATGCAGGCATCCTTTTGAAACTGATACATGTTACGTCATACACTAATATCTCGAAAGCAATTGTTCAGTTTTTGGAAAATTACCGCTAGGGGGCGCTGCACTGCAACCCCGTACCTACTATCATTGTTTAACCATATCTCCAAAACTACACATTTTAGGTACATAAACTGTACACCATATGAATTGGCCTTTCATGGCCTTTCTGCCCATGGCCCCTTTTGTTTAATCATACACCGTCCCCACAAGTTTTAGCAACTTTGTAAAAAATTAAAACCCACATGCACATATACATATGCCATCACGCATGCATGCACGCGTTTTAGTATGAAAGACAGACACGCTTTCCCGTGACTGCAAAAATTATAGCGTTCGCCGTATAAAATAAGTAACCACAGGCACTCTTTGCGGGCCGGTTTGCCATTTCTGTCGCGTTATAGTTTATTGCTTGCCGGAATCAGAGATTTCGACAAGTATGTTGATCAGTTCCGTTTGTTTGTTTGTCTGTATGTCCCCGCTCTACAGGCCACAATTTTGCACCAATCGTCCTGAAACTTATAGGTAGAGTGTATAATCGGTTCTTCTCGGAGCCTATTGTTTTTGCTCATGATCGGTCAAGGGTCAAGGTCAGGGTCACCAAAAAGCTCAAAAACGGTTTTTTCTTCATACCTTCGTCAAAAATAGCCGTAGGCACCTAATCTGTAGCCCGTTTTATTTGCCACTGCATGGCCACTTCCAACACTGCAAAATTGCCTCATTTCGATGTTACCATGGTTACGCAATTTTGGGGAGAAATCATGGAATTTCGTGATATTTTTCAAATTTGCAGCAATTTTACTGATTCTGAGATATTTTATGTAACATAAGAATATCTCGAAACGGGTTTTTCAGATTTTGGAAATGGCCGCCAGGGGGCGTTGCAGATGAAAAAACATGAAAATTTGTTTTGGTGCTATACCTCCAGAACTATTAAACATTGGGCCATTTCCATCACAGCACCTTGAACTAGGGTCCATGGGCTTATTTTTGCGCATAGGCGCCAAAGTGCGCTATTGCCAGATTTCTCTATTTTTGGGGGTAAAACCTTTGAATTTTGAAAATATGCAGTTTTCAGCTTCTAACTCTGTCAGTTTTTATGCTAGAGAGGTCAAAATTTTCGCATCTTTTAGCCCTTGGTGAGTTCTCGGCGATCCAACCAAAAATCTTGCAAAATCTCGCACCGTTTCTCGTCGAATGAGATTTCGCGATTTCACGGTGACATGCCCTATAGGCCACAGATATGCAGGCATCCTTTTGAAACTGATACATGTTACGTCATACACTAATATCTCGAAAGCAATTGTTCAGTTTTTGGAAAATTACCGCTAGGGGGCGCTGCACTGCAACCCCGTACCTACTATCATTGTTTAACCATATCTCCAAAACTACACATTTTAGGTACATAAACTGTACACCATATGAATTGGCCTTTCATGGCCTTTCTGCCCATGGCCCCTTTTGTTTAATCATACACCGTCCCCACAAGTTTTAGCAACTTTGTAAAAAATTAAAACCCACATGCACATATACATATGCCATCACGCATGCATGCACGCGTTTTAGTATGAAAGACAGACACGCTTTCCCGTGACTGCAAAAATTATAGCGTTCGCCGTATAAAATAAGTAACCACAGGCACTCTTTGCGGGCCGGTTTGCCATTTCTGTCGCGTTATAGTTTATTGCTTGCCGGAATCAGAGATTTCGACAAGTATGTTGATCAGTTCCGTTTGTTTGTTTGTCTGTATGTCCCCGCTCTACAGGCCACAATTTTGCACCAATCGTCCTGAAACTTATAGGTAGAGTGTATAATCGGTTGTTCTCGGAGCCTATTGTTTTTGCTCATGATCGGTCAAGGGTCAAGGTCAGGGTCACCAAAAAGCTCAAAAACGGTTTTTTCTTCATACCTTCGTCAAAAATAGCCGTAGGCACCTAATCTGTAGCCCGTTTTATTTGCCACTGCATGGCCACTTCCAACACTGCAAAATTGCCTGATTTCGATGTTACCATGGTTACGCAATTTTGGGGAGAAATCATGGAATTTCGTGATATTTTTCAAATTTGCAGCAATTTTACTGATTCTGAGATATTTTATGTAACATAAGAATATCTCGAAACGGGTTTTTCAGATTTTGGAAATGGCCGCCAGGGGGCGTTGCAGATGAAAAAACATGAAAATTTGTTTTGGTGCTATACCTCCAGAACTATTAAACATTGGGCCATTTCCATCACAGCACCTTGAACTAGGGTCCATGGGCTTATTTTTGCGCATAGGCGCCAAAGTGCGCTATTGCCAGATTTCTCTATTTTTGGGGTAAAACCTTTGAATTTTGAAAATATGCAGTTTTCAGCTTCTAACTCTGTCAGTTTTTATGCTAGAGAGGTCAAAATTTTCGCATCTTGTAGCCCTTGGTGAGTTCTCGGCGATCCAACCAAAAATCTTGCAAAATCTCGCACCGTTTCTCGTCGAATGAGATTTCGCGATTTCACGGTGACATGCCCTATAGGCCACAGATATGCAGGCATCCTTTTGAAACTGATACATGTTACGTCATACACTAATATCTCGAAAGCAATTGTTCAGTTTTTGGAAAATTACCGCTAGGGGGCGCTGCACTGCAACCCCGTACCTACTATCATTGTTTAACCATATCTCCAAAACTACACATTTTAGGTACATAAACTGTACACCATATGAATTGGCCTTTCATGGCCTTTCTGCCCATGGCCCCTTTTGTTTAATCATACACCGTCCCCACAAGTTTTAGCAACTTTGTAAAAAATTAAAACCCACATGCACATATACATATGCCATCACGCATGCATGCACGCGTTTTAGTATGAAAGACAGACACGCTTTCCCGTGACTGCAAAAATTATAGCGTTCGCCGTATAAAATAAGTAACCACAGGCACTCTTTGCGGGCCGGTTTGCCATTTCTGTCGCGTTATAGTTTATTGCTTGCCGGAATCAGAGATTTCGACAAGTATGTTGATCAGTTCCGTTTGTTTGTTTGTCTGTATGTCCCCGCTCTACAGGCCACAATTTTGCACCAATCGTCCTGAAACTTATAGGTAGAGTGTATAATCGGTTCTTCTCGGAGCCTATTGTTTTTGCTCATGATCGGTCAAGGGTCAAGGTCAGGGTCACCAAAAAGCTCAAAAACGGTTTTTTCTTCATACCTTCGTCAAAAATAGCCGTAGGCACCTAATCTGTAGCCCGTTTTATTTGCCACTGCATGGCCACTTCCAACACTGCAAAACTGCCTCATTTCGATGTTACCATGGTTACGCAATTTTGGGGAGAAATCATGGAATTTCGTGATATTTTTCAAATTTGCAGCAATTTTACTGATTCTGAGATATTTTATGTAACATAAGAATATCTCGAAACGGGTTTTTCAGATTTTGGAAATGGCCGCCAGGGGGCGTTGCAGATGAAAAAACATGAAAATTTGTTTTGGTGCTATACCTCCAGAACTATTAAACATTGGGCCATTTCCATCACAGCACCTTGAACTAGGGTCCATGGGCTTATTTTTGCGCATAGGCGCCAAAGTGCGCTATTGCCAGATTTCTCTATTTTTGGGGTAAAACCTTTGAATTTTGAAAATATGCAGTTTTCAGCTTCTAACTCTGTCAGTTTTTATGCTAGAGAGGTCAAAATTTTCGCATCTTGTAGCCCTTGGTGAGTTCTCGGCGATCCAACCAAAAATCTTGCAAAATCTCGCACCGTTTCTCGTCGAATGAGATTTCGCGATTTCACGGTGACATGCCCTATAGGCCACAGATATGCAGGCATCCTTTTGAAACTGATACATGTTACGTCATACACTAATATCTCGAAAGCAATTGTTCAGTTTTTGGAAAATTACCGCTAGGGGGCGCTGCACTGCAACCCCGTACCTACTATCATTGTTTAACCATATCTCCAAAACTACACATTTTAGGTACATAAACTGTACACCATATGAATTGGCCTTTCATGGCCTTTCTGCCCATGGCCCCTTTTGTTTAATCATACACCGTCCCCACAAGTTTTAGCAACTTTGTAAAAAATTAAAACCCACATGCACATATACATATGCCATCACGCATGCATGCACGCGTTTTAGTATGAAAGACAGACACGCTTTCCCGTGACTGCAAAAATTATAGCGTTCGCCGTATAAAATAAGTAACCACAGGCACTCTTTGCGGGCCGGTTTGCCATTTCTGTCGCGTTATAGTTTATTGCTTGCCGGAATCAGAGATTTCGACAAGTATGTTGATCAGTTCCGTTTGTTTGTTTGTCTGTATGTCCCCGCTCTACAGGCCACAATTTTGCACCAATCGTCCTGAAACTTATAGGTAGAGTGTATAATCGGTTCTTCTCGGAGCCTATTGTTTTTGCTCATGATCGGTCAAGGGTCAAGGTCAGGGTCACCAAAAAGCTCAAAAACGGTTTTTTCTTCATACCTTCGTCAAAAATAGCCGTAGGCACCTAATCTGTAGCCCGTTTTATTTGCCACTGCATGGCCACTTCCAACACTGCAAAATTGCCTCATTTCGATGTTACCATGGTTACGCAATTTTGGGGAGAAATCATGGAATTTCGTGATATTTTTCAAATTTGCAGCAATTTTACTGATTCTGAGATATTTTATGTAACATAAGAATATCTCGAAACGGGTTTTTCAGATTTTGGAAATGGCCGCCAGGGGGCGTTGCAGATGAAAAAACATGAAAATTTGTTTTGGTGCTATACCTCCAGAACTATTAAACATTGGGCCATTTCCATCACAGCACCTTGAACTAGGGTCCATGGGCTTATTTTTGCGCATAGGCGCCAAAGTGCGCTATTGCCAGATTTCTCTATTTTTGGGGTAAAACCTTTGAATTTTGAAAATATGCAGTTTTCAGCTTCTAACTCTGTCAGTTTTTATGCTAGAGAGGTCAAAATTTTCGCATCTTGTAGCCCTTGGTGAGTTCTCGGCGATCCAACCAAAAATCTTGCAAAATCTCGCACCGTTTCTCGTCGAATGAGATTTCGCGATTTCACGGTGACATGCCCTATAGGCCACAGATATGCAGGCATCCTTTTGAAACTGATACATGTTACGTCATACACTAATATCTCGAAAGCAATTGTTCAGTTTTTGGAAAATTACCGCTAGGGGGCGCTGCACTGCAACCCCGTACCTACTATCATTGTTTAACCATATCTCCAAAACTACACATTTTAGGTACATAAACTGTACACCATATGAATTGGCCTTTCATGGCCTTTCTGCCCATGGCCCCTTTTGTTTAATCATACACCGTCCCCACAAGTTTTAGCAACTTTGTAAAAGATTAAAACCCACATGCACATATACATATGCCATCACGCATGCATGCACGCGTTTTAGTATGAAAGACAGACACGCTTTCCCGTGACTGCAAAAATTATAGCGTTCGCCGTATAAAATAAGTAACCACAGGCACTCTTTGCGGGCCGGTTTGCCATTTCTGTCGCGTTATAGTTTATTGCTTGCCGGAATCAGAGATTTCGACAAGTATGTTGATCAGTTCCGTTTGTTTGTTTGTCTGTATGTCCCCGCTCTACAGGCCACAATTTTGCACCAATCGTCCTGAAACTTATAGGTAGAGTGTATAATCGGTTCTTCTCGGAGCCTATTGTTTTTGCTCATGATCGGTCAAGGGTCAAGGTCAGGGTCACCAAAAAGCTCAAAAACGGTTTTTTCTTCATACCTTCGTCAAAAATAGCCGTAGGCACCTAATCTGTAGCCCGTTTTATTTGCCACTGCATGGCCACTTCCAACACTGCAAAATTGCCTCATTTCGATGTTACCATGGTTACGCAATTTTGGGGAGAAATCATGGAATTTCGTGATATTTTTCAAATTTGCAGCAATTTTACTGATTCTGAGATATTTTATGTAACATAAGAATATCTCGAAACGGGTTTTTCAGATTTTGGAAATGGCCGCCAGGGGGCGTTGCAGATGAAAAAACATGAAAATTTGTTTTGGTGCTATACCTCCAGAACTATTAAACATTGGGCCATTTCCATCACAGCACCTTGAACTAGGGTCCATGGGCTTATTTTTGCGCATAGGCGCCAAAGTGCGCTATTGCCAGATTTCTCTATTTTTGGGGTAAAACCTTTGAATTTTGAAAATATGCAGTTTTCAGCTTCTAACTCTGTCAGTTTTTATGCTAGAGAGGTCAAAATTTTCGCATCTTGTAGCCCTTGGTGAGTTCTCGGCGATCCAACCAAAAATCTTGCAAAATCTCGCACCGTTTCTCGTCGAATGAGATTTCGCGATTTCACGGTGACATGCCCTATAGGCCACAGATATGCAGGCATCCTTTTGAAACTGATACATGTTACGTCATACACTAATATCTCGAAAGCAATTGTTCAGTTTTTGGAAAATTACCGCTAGGGGGCGCTGCACTGCAACCCCGTACCTACTATCATTGTTTAACCATATCTCCAAAACTACACATTTTAGGTACATAAACTGTACACCATATGAATTGGCCTTTCATGGCCTTTCTGCCCATGGCCCCTTTTGTTTAATCATACACCGTCCCCACAAGTTTTAGCAACTTTGTAAAAAATTAAAACCCACATGCACATATACATATGCCATCACGCATGCATGCACGCGTTTTAGTATGAAAGACAGACACGCTTTCCCGTGACTGCAAAAATTATAGCGTTCGCCGTATAAAATAAGTAACCACAGGCACTCTTTGCGGGCCGGTTTGCCATTTCTGTCGCGTTATAGTTTATTGCTTGCCGGAATCCGAGATTTCGACAAGTATGTTGATCAGTTCCGTTTGTTTGTTTGTCTGTATGTCCCCGCTCTACAGGCCACAATTTTGCACCAATCGTCCTGAAACTTATAGGTAGAGTGTATAATCGGTTCTTCTCGGAGCCTATTGTTTTTGCTCATGATCGGTCAAGGGTCAAGGTCAGGGTCACCAAAAAGCTCAAAAACGGTTTTTTCTTCATACCTTCGTCAAAAATAGCCGTAGGCACCTAATCTGTAGCCCGTTTTATTTGCCACTGCATGGCCACTTCCAACACTGCAAAATTGCCTCATTTCGATGTTACCATGGTTACGCAATTTTGGGGAGAAATCATGGAATTTCGTGATATTTTTCAAATTTGCAGCAATTTTACTGATTCTGAGATATTTTATGTAACATAAGAATATCTCGAAACGGGTTTTTCAGATTTTGGAAATGGCCGCCAGGGGGCGTTGCAGATGAAAAAACATGAAAATTTGTTTTGGTGCTATACCTCCAGAACTATTAAACATTGGGCCATTTCCATCACAGCACCTTGAACTAGGGTCCATGGGCTTATTTTTGCGCATAGGCGCCAAAGTGCGCTATTGCCAGATTTCTCTATTTTTGGGGTAAAACCTTTGAATTTTGAAAATATGCAGTTTTCAGCTTCTAACTCTGTCAGTTTTTATGCTAGAGAGGTCAAAATTTTCGCATCTTGTAGCCCTTGGTGAGTTCTCGGCGATCCAACCAAAAATCTTGCAAAATCTCGCACCGTTTCTCGTCGAATGAGATTTCGCGATTTCACGGTGACATGCCCTATAGGCCACAGATATGCAGGCATCCTTTTGAAACTGATACATGTTACGTCATACACTAATATCTCGAAAGCAATTGTTCAGTTTTTGGAAAATTACCGCTAGGGGGCGCTGCACTGCAACCCCGTACCAACTATCATTGTTTAACCATATCTCCAAAACTACACATTTTAGGTACATAAACTGTACACCATATGAATTGGCCTTTCATGGCCTTTCTGCCCATGGCCCCTTTTGTTTAATCATACACCGTCCCCACAAGTTTTAGCAACTTTGTAAAAAATTAAAACCCACATGCACATATACATATGCCATCACGCATGCATGCACGCGTTTTAGTATGAAAGACAGACACGCTTTCCCGTGACTGCAAAAATTATAGCGTTCGCCGTATAAAATAAGTAACCACAGGCACTCTTTGCGGGCCGGTTTGCCATTTCTGTCGCGTTATAGTTTATTGCTTGCCGGAATCAGAGATTTCGACAAGTATGTTGATCAGTTCCGTTTGTTTGTTTGTCTGTATGTCCCCGCTCTACAGGCCACAATTTTGCACCAATCGTCCTGAAACTTATAGGTAGAGTGTATAATCGGTTCTTCTCGGAGCCTATTGTTTTTGCTCATGATCGGTCAAGGGTCAAGGTCAGGGTCACCAAAAAGCTCAAAAACGGTTTTTTCTTCATACCTTCGTCAAAAATAGCCGTAGGCACCTAATCTGTAGCCCGTTTTATTTGCCACTGCATGGCCACTTCCAACACTGCAAAATTGCCTCATTTCGATGTTACCATGGTTACGCAATTTTGGGGAGAATTCATGGAATTTCGTGATATTTTTCAAATTTGCAGCAATTTTACTGATTCTGAGATATTTTATGTAACATAAGAATATCTCGAAACGGGTTTTTCAGATTTTGGAAATGGCCGCCAGGGGGCGTTGCAGATGAAAAAACATGAAAATTTGTTTTGGTGCTATACCTCCAGAACTATTAAACATTGGGCCATTTCCATCACAGCACCTTGAACTAGGGTCCATGGGCTTATTTTTGCGCATAGGCGCCAAAGTGCGCTATTGCCAGATTTCTCTATTTTTGGGGTAAAACCTTTGAATTTTGAAAATATGCAGTTTTCAGCTTCTAACTCTGTCAGTTTTTATGCTAGAGAGGTCAAAATTTTCGCATCTTGTAGCCCTTGGTGAGTTCTCGGCGATCCAACCAAAAATCTTGCAAAATCTCGCACCGTTTCTCGTCGAATGAGATTTCGCGATTTCACGGTGACATGCCCTATAGGCCACAGATATGCAGGCATCCTTTTGAAACTGATACATGTTACGTCATACACTAATATCTCGAAAGCAATTGTTCAGTTTTTGGAAAATTACCGCTAGGGGGCGCTGCACTGCAACCCCGTACCTACTATCATTGTTTAACCATATCTCCAAAACTACACATTTTAGGTACATAAACTGTACACCATATGAATTGGCCTTTCATGGCCTTTCTGCCCATGGCCCCTTTTGTTTAATCATACACCGTCCCCACAAGTTTTAGCAACTTTGTAAAAAATTAAAACCCACATGCACATATACATATGCCATCACGCATGCATGCACGCGTTTTAGTATGAAAGACAGACACGCTTTCCCGTGACTGCAAAAATTATAGCGTTCGCCGTATAAAATAAGTAACCACAGGCACTCTTTGCGGGCCGGTTTGCCATTTCTGTCGCGTTATAGTTTATTGCTTGCCGGAATCAGAGATTTCGACAAGTATGTTGATCAGTTCCGTTTGTTTGTTTGTCTGTATGTCCCCGCTCTACAGGCCACAATTTTGCACCAATCGTCCTGAAACTTATAGGTAGAGTGTATAATCGGTTCTTCTCGGAGCCTATTGTTTTTGCTCATGATCGGTCAAGGGTCAAGGTCAGGGTCACCAAAAAGCTCAAAAACGGTTTTTTCTTCATACCTTCGTCAAAAATAGCCGTAGGCACCTAATCTGTAGCCCGTTTTATTTGCCACTGCATGGCCACTTCCAACACTGCAAAATTGCCTCATTTCGATGTTACCATGGTTACGCAATTTTGGGGAGAAATCATGGAATTTCGTGATATTTTTCAAATTTGCAGCAATTTTACTGATTCTGAGATATTTTATGTAACATAAGAATATCTCGAAACGGGTTTTTCAGATTTTGGAAATGGCCGCCAGGGGGCGTTGCAGATGAAAAAACATGAAAATTTGTTTTGGTGCTATACCTCCAGAACTATTAAACATTGGGCCATTTCCATCACAGCACCTTGAACTAGGGTCCATGGGCTTATTTTTGCGCATAGGCGCCAAAGTGCGCTATTGCCAGATTTCTCTATTTTTGGGGTAAAACCTTTGAATTTTGAAAATATGCAGTTTTCAGCTTCTAACTCTGTCAGTTTTTATGCTAGAGAGGTCAAAATTTTCGCATCTTGTAGCCCTTGGTGAGTTCTCGGCGATCCAACCAAAAATCTTGCAAAATCTCGCACCGTTTCTCGTCGAATGAGATTTCGCGATTTCACGGTGACATGCCCTATAGGCCACAGATATGCAGGCATCCTTTTGAAACTGATACATGTTACGTCATACACTAATATCTCGAAAGCAATTGTTCAGTTTTTGGAAAATTACCGCTAGGGGGCGCTGCACTGCAACCCCGTACCTACTATCATTGTTTAACCATATCTCCAAAACTACACATTTTAGGTACATAAACTGTACACCATATGAATTGGCCTTTCATGGCCTTTCTGCCCATGGCCCCTTTTGTTTAATCATACACCGTCCCCACAAGTTTTAGCAACTTTGTAAAAAATTAAAACCCACATGCACATATACATATGCCATCACGCATGCATGCACGCGTTTTAGTATGAAAGACAGACACGCTTTCCCGTGACTGCAAAAATTATAGCGTTCGCCGTATAAAATAAGTAACCACAGGCACTCTTTGCGGGCCGGTTTGCCATTTCTGTCGCGTTATAGTTTATTGCTTGCCGGAATCAGAGATTTCGACAAGTATGTTGATCAGTTCCGTTTGTTTGTTTGTCTGTATGTCCCCGCTCTACAGGCCACAATTTTGCACCAATCGTCCTGAAACTTATAGGTAGAGTGTATAATCGGTTCTTCTCGGAGCCTATTGTTTTTGCTCATGATCGGTCAAGGGTCAAGGTCAGGGTCACCAAAAAGCTCAAAAACGGTTTTTTCTTCATACCTTCGTCAAAAATAGCCGTAGGCACCTAATCTGTAGCCCGTTTTATTTGCCACTGCATGGCCACTTCCAACACTGCAAAATTGCCTCATTTCGATGTTACCATGGTTACGCAATTTTGGGGAGAAATCATGGAATTTCGTGATATTTTTCAAATTTGCAGCAATTTTACTGATTCTGAGATATTTTATGTAACATAAGAATATCTCGAAACGGGTTTTTCAGATTTTGGAAATGGCCGCCAGGGGGCGTTGCAGATGAAAAAACATGAAAATTTGTTTTGGTGCTATACCTCCAGAACTATTAAACATTGGGCCATTTCCATCACAGCACCTTGAACTAGGGTCCATGGGCTTATTTTTGCGCATAGGCGCCAAAGTGCGCTATTGCCAGATTTCTCTATTTTTGGGGTAAAACCTTTGAATTTTGAAAATATGCAGTTTTCAGCTTCTAACTCTGTCAGTTTTTATGCTAGAGAGGTCAAAATTTTCGCATCTTGTAGCCCTTGGTGAGTTCTCGGCGATCCAACCAAAAATCTTGCAAAATCTCGCACCGTTTCTCGTCGAATGAGATTTCGCGATTTCACGGTGACATGCCCTATAGGCCACAGATATGCAGGCATCCTTTTGAAACTGATACATGTTACGTCATACACTAATATCTCGAAAGCAATTGTTCAGTTTTTGGAAAATTACCGCTAGGGGGCGCTGCACTGCAACCCCGTACCTACTATCATTGTTTAACCATATCTCCAAAACTACACATTTTAGGTACATAAACTGTACACCATATGAATTGGCCTTTCATGGCCTTTCTGCCCATGGCCCCTTTTGTTTAATCATACACCGTCCCCACAAGTTTTAGCAACTTTGTAAAAAATTAAAACCCACATGCACATATACATATGCCATCACGCATGCATGCACGCGTTTTAGTATGAAAGACAGACACGCTTTCCCGTGACTGCAAAAATTATAGCGTTCGCCGTATAAAATAAGTAACCACAGGCACTCTTTGCGGGCCGGTTTGCCATTTCTGTCGCGTTATAGTTTATTGCTTGCCGGAATCAGAGATTTCGACAAGTATGTTGATCAGTTCCGTTTGTTTGTTTGTCTGTATGTCCCCGCTCTACAGGCCACAATTTTGCACCAATCGTCCTGAAACTTATAGGTAGAGTGTATAATCGGTTCTTCTCGGAGCCTATTGTTTTTGCTCATGATCGGTCAAGGGTCAAGGTCAGGGTCACCAAAAAGCTCAAAAACGGTTTTTTCTTCATACCTTCGTCAAAAATAGCCGTAGGCACCTAATCTGTAGCCCGTTTTATTTGCCACTGCATGGCCACTTCCAACACTGCAAAATTGCCTCATTTCGATGTTACCATGGTTACGCAATTTTGGGGAGAAATCATGGAATTTCGTGATATTTTTCAAATTTGCAGCAATTTTACTGATTCTGAGATATTTTATGTAACATAAGAATATCTCGAAACGGGTTTTTCAGATTT
Source organism: Sipunculus nudus (assembly GCA_026874595.1). Taxonomy (NCBI): domain Eukaryota; kingdom Metazoa; phylum Annelida; class Sipuncula; order Golfingiida; family Sipunculidae; genus Sipunculus; species Sipunculus nudus. The sequence continues at coordinate 66,446,028 of CM049306.1, forward strand.
TGGAAATGGCCGCCAGGGGGCGTTGCAGATGAAAAAACATGAAAATTTGTTTTGGTGCTATACCTCCAGAACTATTAAACATTGGGCCATTTCCATCACAGCACCTTGAACTAGGGTCCATGGGCTTATTTTTGCGCATAGGCGCCAAAGTGCGCTATTGCCAGATTTCTCTATTTTTGGGGTAAAACCTTTGAATTTTGAAAATATGCAGTTTTCAGCTTCTAACTCTGTCAGTTTTTATGCTAGAGAGGTCAAAATTTTCGCATCTTGTAGCCCTTGGTGAGTTCTCGGCGATCCAACCAAAAATCTTGCAAAATCTCGCACCGTTTCTCGTCGAATGAGATTTCGCGATTTCACGGTGACATGCCCTATAGGCCACAGATATGCAGGCATCCTTTTGAAACTGATACATGTTACGTCATACACTAATATCTCGAAAGCAATTGTTCAGTTTTTGGAAAATTACCGCTAGGGGGCGCTGCACTGCAACCCCGTACCTACTATCATTGTTTAACCATATCTCCAAAACTACACATTTTAGGTACATAAACTGTACACCATATGAATTGGCCTTTCATGGCCTTTCTGCCCATGGCCCCTTTTGTTTAATCATACACCGTCCCCACAAGTTTTAGCAACTTTGTAAAAAATTAAAACCCACATGCACATATACATATGCCATCACGCATGCATGCACGCGTTTTAGTATGAAAGACAGACACGCTTTCCCGTGACTGCAAAAATTATAGCGTTCGCCGTATAAAATAAGTAACCACAGGCACTCTTTGCGGGCCGGTTTGCCATTTCTGTCGCGTTATAGTTTATTGCTTGCCGGAATCAGAGATTTCGACAAGTATGTTGATCAGTTCCGTTTGTTTGTTTGTCTGTATGTCCCCGCTCTACAGGCCACAATTTTGCACCAATCGTCCTGAAACTTATAGGTAGAGTGTATAATCGGTTCTTCTCGGAGCCTATTGTTTTTGCTCATGATCGGTCAAGGGTCAAGGTCAGGGTCACCAAAAAGCTCAAAAACGGTTTTTTCTTCATACCTTCGTCAAAAATAGCCGTAGGCACCTAATCTGTAGCCCGTTTTATTTGCCACTGCATGGCCACTTCCAACACTGCAAAATTGCCTCATTTCGATGTTACCATGGTTACGCAATTTTGGGGAGAAATCATGGAATTTCGTGATATTTTTCAAATTTGCAGCAATTTTACTGATTCTGAGATATTTTATGTAACATAAGAATATCTCGAAACGGGTTTTTCAGATTTTGGAAATGGCCGCCAGGGGGCGTTGCAGATGAAAAAACATGAAAATTTGTTTTGGTGCTATACCTCCAGAACTATTAAACATTGGGCCATTTCCATCACAGCACCTTGAACTAGGGTCCATGGGCTTATTTTTGCGCATAGGCGCCAAAGTGCGCTATTGCCAGATTTCTCTATTTTTGGGGTAAAACCTTTGAATTTTGAAAATATGCAGTTTTCAGCTTCTAACTCTGTCAGTTTTTATGCTAGAGAGGTCAAAATTTTCGCATCTTGTAGCCCTTGGTGAGTTCTCGGCGATCCAACCAAAAATCTTGCAAAATCTCGCACCGTTTCTCGTCGAATGAGATTTCGCGATTTCACGGTGACATGCCCTATAGGCCACAGATATGCAGGCATCCTTTTGAAACTGATACATGTTACGTCATACACTAATATCTCGAAAGCAATTGTTCAGTTTTTGGAAAATTACCGCTAGGGGGCGCTGCACTGCAACCCCGTACCTACTATCATTGTTTAACCATATCTCCAAAACTACACATTTTAGGTACATAAACTGTACACCATATGAATTGGCCTTTCATGGCCTTTCTGCCCATGGCCCCTTTTGTTTAATCATACACCGTCCCCACAAGTTTTAGCAACTTTGTAAAAAATTAAAACCCACATGCACATATACATATGCCATCACGCATGCATGCACGCGTTTTAGTATGAAAGACAGACACGCTTTCCCGTGACTGCAAAAATTATAGCGTTCGCCGTATAAAATAAGTAACCACAGGCACTCTTTGCGGGCCGGTTTGCCATTTCTGTCGCGTTATAGTTTATTGCTTGCCGGAATCAGAGATTTCGACAAGTATGTTGATCAGTTCCGTTTGTTTGTTTGTCTGTATGTCCCCGCTCTACAGGCCACAATTTTGCACCAATCGTCCTGAAACTTATAGGTAGAGTGTATAATCGGTTCTTCTCGGAGCCTATTGTTTTTGCTCATGATCGGTCAAGGGTCAAGGTCAGGGTCACCAAAAAGCTCAAAAACGGTTTTTTCTTCATACCTTCGTCAAAAATAGCCGTAGGCACCTAATCTGTAGCCCGTTTTATTTGCCACTGCATGGCCACTTCCAACACTGCAAAATTGCCTCATTTCGATGTTACCATGGTTACGCAATTTTGGGGAGAAATCATGGAATTTCGTGATATTTTTCAAATTTGCAGCAATTTTACTGATTCTGAGATATTTTATGTAACATAAGAATATCTCGAAACGGGTTTTTCAGATTTTGGAAATGGCCGCCAGGGGGCGTTGCAGATGAAAAAACATGAAAATTTGTTTTGGTGCTATACCTCCAGAACTATTAAACATTGGGCCATTTCCATCACAGCACCTTGAACTAGGGTCCATGGGCTTATTTTTGCGCATAGGCGCCAAAGTGCGCTATTGCCAGATTTCTCTATTTTTGGGGTAAAACCTTTGAATTTTGAAAATATGCAGTTTTCAGCTTCTAACTCTGTCAGTTTTTATGCTAGAGAGGTCAAAATTTTCGCATCTTGTAGCCCTTGGTGAGTTCTCGGCGATCCAACCAAAAATCTTGCAAAATCTCGCACCGTTTCTCGTCGAATGAGATTTCGCGATTTCACGGTGACATGCCCTATAGGCCACAGATATGCAGGCATCCTTTTGAAACTGATACATGTTACGTCATACACTAATATCTCGAAAGCAATTGTTCAGTTTTTGGAAAATTACCGCTAGGGGGCGCTGCACTGCAACCCCGTACCTACTATCATTGTTTAACCATATCTCCAAAACTACACATTTTAGGTACATAAACTGTACACCATATGAATTGGCCTTTCATGGCCTTTCTGCCCATGGCCCCTTTTGTTTAATCATACACCGTCCCCACAAGTTTTAGCAACTTTGTAAAAAATTAAAACCCACATGCACATATACATATGCCATCACGCATGCATGCACGCGTTTTAGTATGAAAGACAGACACGCTTTCCCGTGACTGCAAAAATTATAGCGTTCGCCGTATAAAATAAGTAACCACAGGCACTCTTTGCGGGCCGGTTTGCCATTTCTGTCGCGTTATAGTTTATTGCTTGCCGGAATCAGAGATTTCGACAAGTATGTTGATCAGTTCCGTTTGTTTGTTTGTCTGTATGTCCCCGCTCTACAGGCCACAATTTTGCACCAATCGTCCTGAAACTTATAGGTAGAGTGTATAATCGGTTCTTCTCGGAGCCTATTGTTTTTGCTCATGATCGGTCAAGGGTCAAGGTCAGGGTCACCAAAAAGCTCAAAAACGGTTTTTTCTTCATACCTTCGTCAAAAATAGCCGTAGGCACCTAATCTGTAGCCCGTTTTATTTGCCACTGCATGGCCACTTCCAACACTGCAAAATTGCCTCATTTCGATGTTACCATGGTTACGCAATTTTGGGGAGAAATCATGGAATTTCGTGATATTTTTCAAATTTGCAGCAATTTTACTGATTCTGAGATATTTTATGTAACATAAGAATATCTCGAAACGGGTTTTTCAGATTTTGGAAATGGCCGCCAGGGGGCGTTGCAGATGAAAAAACATGAAAATTTGTTTTGGTGCTATACCTCCAGAACTATTAAACATTGGGCCATTTCCATCACAGCACCTTGAACTAGGGTCCATGGGCTTATTTTTGCGCATAGGCGCCAAAGTGCGCTATTGCCAGATTTCTCTATTTTTGGGGTAAAACCTTTGAATTTTGAAAATATGCAGTTTTCAGCTTCTAACTCTGTCAGTTTTTATGCTAGAGAGGTCAAAATTTTCGCATCTTGTAGCCCTTGGTGAGTTCTCGGCGATCCAACCAAAAATCTTGCAAAATCTCGCACCGTTTCTCGTCGAATGAGATTTCGCGATTTCACGGTGACATGCCCTATAGGCCACAGATATGCAGGCATCCTTTTGAAACTGATACATGTTACGTCATACACTAATATCTCGAAAGCAATTGTTCAGTTTTTGGAAAATTACCGCTAGGGGGCGCTGCACTGCAACCCCGTACCTACTATCATTGTTTAACCATATCTCCAAAACTACACATTTTAGGTACATAAACTGTACACCATATGAATTGGCCTTTCATGGCCTTTCTGCCCATGGCCCCTTTTGTTTAATCATACACCGTCCCCACAAGTTTTAGCAACTTTGTAAAAAATTAAAACCCACATGCACATATACATATGCCATCACGCATGCATGCACGCGTTTTAGTATGAAAGACAGACACGCTTTCCCGTGACTGCAAAAATTATAGCGTTCGCCGTATAAAATAAGTAACCACAGGCACTCTTTGCGGGCCGGTTTGCCATTTCTGTCGCGTTATAGTTTATTGCTTGCCGGAATCAGAGATTTCGACAAGTATGTTGATCAGTTCCGTTTGTTTGTTTGTCTGTATGTCCCCGCTCTACAGGCCACAATTTTGCACCAATCGTCCTGAAACTTATAGGTAGAGTGTATAATCGGTTCTTCTCGGAGCCTATTGTTTTTGCTCATGATCGGTCAAGGGTCAAGGTCAGGGTCACCAAAAAGCTCAAAAACGGTTTTTTCTTCATACCTTCGTCAAAAATAGCCGTAGGCACCTAATCTGTAGCCCGTTTTATTTGCCACTGCATGGCCACTTCCAACACTGCAAAATTGCCTCATTTCGATGTTACCATGGTTACGCAATTTTGGGGAGAAATCATGGAATTTCGTGATATTTTTCAAATTTGCAGCAATTTTACTGATTCTGAGATATTTTATGTAACATAAGAATATCTCGAAACGGGTTTTTCAGATTTTGGAAATGGCCGCCAGGGGGCGTTGCAGATGAAAAAACATGAAAATTTGTTTTGGTGCTATACCTCCAGAACTATTAAACATTGGGCCATTTCCATCACAGCACCTTGAACTAGGGTCCATGGGCTTATTTTTGCGCATAGGCGCCAAAGTGCGCTATTGCCAGATTTCTCTATTTTTGGGGTAAAACCTTTGAATTTTGAAAATATGCAGTTTTCAGCTTCTAACTCTGTCAGTTTTTATGCTAGAGAGGTCAAAATTTTCGCATCTTGTAGCCCTTGGTGAGTTCTCGGCGATCCAACCAAAAATCTTGCAAAATCTCGCACCGTTTCTCGTCGAATGAGATTTCGCGATTTCACGGTGACATGCCCTATAGGCCACAGATATGCAGGCATCCTTTTGAAACTGATACATGTTACGTCATACACTAATATCTCGAAAGCAATTGTTCAGTTTTTGGAAAATTACCGCTAGGGGGCGCTGCACTGCAACCCCGTACCTACTATCATTGTTTAACCATATCTCCAAAACTACACATTTTAGGTACATAAACTGTACACCATATGAATTGGCCTTTCATGGCCTTTCTGCCCATGGCCCCTTTTGTTTAATCATACACCGTCCCCACAAGTTTTAGCAACTTTGTAAAAGATTAAAACCCACATGCACATATACATATGCCATCACGCATGCATGCACGCGTTTTAGTATGAAAGACAGACACGCTTTCCCGTGACTGCAAAAATTATAGCGTTCGCCGTATAAAATAAGTAACCACAGGCACTCTTTGCGGGCCGGTTTGCCATTTCTGTCGCGTTATAGTTTATTGCTTGCCGGAATCAGAGATTTCGACAAGTATGTTGATCAGTTCCGTTTGTTTGTTTGTCTGTATGTCCCCGCTCTACAGGCCACAATTTTGCACCAATCGTCCTGAAACTTATAGGTAGAGTGTATAATCGGTTCTTCTCGGAGCCTATTGTTTTTGCTCATGATCGGTCAAGGGTCAAGGTCAGGGTCACCAAAAAGCTCAAAAACGGTTTTTTCTTCATACCTTCGTCAAAAATAGCCGTAGGCACCTAATCTGTAGCCCGTTTTATTTGCCACTGCATGGCCACTTCCAACACTGCAAAATTGCCTCATTTCGATGTTACCATGGTTACGCAATTTTGGGGAGAAATCATGGAATTTCGTGATATTTTTCAAATTTGCAGCAATTTTACTGATTCTGAGATATTTTATGTAACATAAGAATATCTCGAAACGGGTTTTTCAGATTTTGGAAATGGCCGCCAGGGGGCGTTGCAGATGAAAAAACATGAAAATTTGTTTTGGTGCTATACCTCCAGAACTATTAAACATTGGGCCATTTCCATCACAGCACCTTGAACTAGGGTCCATGGGCTTATTTTTGCGCATAGGCGCCAAAGTGCGCTATTGCCAGATTTCTCTATTTTTGGGGTAAAACCTTTGAATTTTGAAAATATGCAGTTTTCAGCTTCTAACTCTGTCAGTTTTTATGCTAGAGAGGTCAAAATTTTCGCATCTTGTAGCCCTTGGTGAGTTCTCGGCGATCCAACCAAAAATCTTGCAAAATCTCGCACCGTTTCTCGTCGAATGAGATTTCGCGATTTCACGGTGACATGCCCTATAGGCCACAGATATGCAGGCATCCTTTTGAAACTGATACATGTTACGTCATACACTAATATCTCGAAAGCAATTGTTCAGTTTTTGGAAAATTACCGCTAGGGGGCGCTGCACTGCAACCCCGTACCTACTATCATTGTTTAACCATATCTCCAAAACTACACATTTTAGGTACATAAACTGTACACCATATGAATTGGCCTTTCATGGCCTTTCTGCCCATGGCCCCTTTTGTTTAATCATACACCGTCCCCACAAGTTTTAGCAACTTTGTAAAAAATTAAAACCCACATGCACATATACATATGCCATCACGCATGCATGCACGCGTTTTAGTATGAAAGACAGACACGCTTTCCCGTGACTGCAAAAATTATAGCGTTCGCCGTATAAAATAAGTAACCACAGGCACTCTTTGCGGGCCGGTTTGCCATTTCTGTCGCGTTATAGTTTATTGCTTGCCGGAATCAGAGATTTCGACAAGTATGTTGATCAGTTCCGTTTGTTTGTTTGTCTGTATGTCCCCGCTCTACAGGCCACAATTTTGCACCAATCGTCCTGAAACTTATAGGTAGAGTGTATAATCGGTTCTTCTCGGAGCCTATTGTTTTTGCTCATGATCGGTCAAGGGTCAAGGTCAGGGTCACCAAAAAGCTCAAAAACGGTTTTTTCTTCATACCTTCGTCAAAAATAGCCGTAGGCACCTAATCTGTAGCCCGTTTTATTTGCCACTGCATGGCCACTTCCAACACTGCAAAATTGCCTCATTTCGATGTTACCATGGTTACGCAATTTTGGGGAGAAATCATGGAATTTCGTGATATTTTTCAAATTTGCAGCAATTTTACTGATTCTGAGATATTTTATGTAACATAAGAATATCTCGAAACGGGTTTTTCAGATTTTGGAAATGGCCGCCAGGGGGCGTTGCAGATGAAAAAACATGAAAATTTGTTTTGGTGCTATACCTCCAGAACTATTAAACATTGGGCCATTTCCATCACAGCACCTTGAACTAGGGTCCATGGGCTTATTTTTGCGCATAGGCGCCAAAGTGCGCTATTGCCAGATTTCTCTATTTTTGGGGTAAAACCTTTGAATTTTGAAAATATGCAGTTTTCAGCTTCTAACTCTGTCAGTTTTTATGCTAGAGAGGTCAAAATTTTCGCATCTTGTAGCCCTTGGTGAGTTCTCGGCGATCCAACCAAAAATCTTGCAAAATCTCGCACCGTTTCTCGTCGAATGAGATTTCGCGATTTCACGGTGACATGCCCTATAGGCCACAGATATGCAGGCATCCTTTTGAAACTGATACATGTTACGTCATACACTAATATCTCGAAAGCAATTGTTCAGTTTTTGGAAAATTACCGCTAGGGGGCGCTGCACTGCAACCCCGTACCTACTATCATTGTTTAACCATATCTCCAAAACTACACATTTTAGGTACATAAACTGTACACCATATGAATTGGCCTTTCATGGCCTTTCTGCCCATGGCCCCTTTTGTTTAATCATACACCGTCCCCACAAGTTTTAGCAACTTTGTAAAAAATTAAAACCCACATGCACATATACATATGCCATCACGCATGCATGCACGCGTTTTAGTATGAAAGACAGACACGCTTTCCCGTGACTGCAAAAATTATAGCGTTCGCCGTATAAAATAAGTAACCACAGGCACTCTTTGCGGGCCGGTTTGCCATTTCTGTCGCGTTATAGTTTATTGCTTGCCGGAATCAGAGATTTCGACAAGTATGTTGATCAGTTCCGTTTGTTTGTTTGTCTGTATGTCCCCGCTCTACAGGCCACAATTTTGCACCAATCGTCCTGAAACTTATAGGTAGAGTGTATAATCGGTTCTTCTCGGAGCCTATTGTTTTTGCTCATGATCGGTCAAGGGTCAAGGTCAGGGTCACCAAAAAGCTCAAAAACGGTTTTTTCTTCATACCTTCGTCAAAAATAGCCGTAGGCACCTAATCTGTAGCCCGTTTTATTTGCCACTGCATGGCCACTTCCAACACTGCAAAATTGCCTGATTTCGATGTTACCATGGTTACGCAATTTTGGGGAGAAATCATGGAATTTCGTGATATTTTTCAAATTTGCAGCAATTTTACTGATTCTGAGATATTTTATGTAACATAAGAATATCTCGAAACGGGTTTTTCAGATTTTGGAAATGGCCGCCAGGGGGCGTTGCAGATGAAAAAACATGAAAATTTGTTTTGGTGCTATACCTCCAGAACTATTAAACATTGGGCCATTTCCATCACAGCACCTTGAACTAGGGTCCATGGGCTTATTTTTGCGCATAGGCGCCAAAGTGCGCTATTGCCAGATTTCTCTATTTTTGGGGTAAAACCTTTGAATTTTGAAAATATGCAGTTTTCAGCTTCTAACTCTGTCAGTTTTTATGCTAGAGAGGTCAAAATTTTCGCATCTTGTAGCCCTTGGTGAGTTCTCGGCGATCCAACCAAAAATCTTGCAAAATCTCGCACCGTTTCTCGTCGAATGAGATTTCGCGATTTCACGGTGACATGCCCTATAGGCCACAGATATGCAGGCATCCTTTTGAAACTGATACATGTTACGTCATACACTAATATCTCGAAAGCAATTGTTCAGTTTTTGGAAAATTACCGCTAGGGGGCGCTGCACTGCAACCCCGTACCTACTATCATTGTTTAACCATATCTCCAAAACTACACATTTTAGGTACATAAACTGTACACCATATGAATTGGCCTTTCATGGCCTTTCTGCCCATGGCCCCTTTTGTTTAATCATACACCGTCCCCACAAGTTTTAGCAACTTTGTAAAAAATTAAAACCCACATGCACATATACATATGCCATCACGCATGCATGCACGCGTTTTAGTATGAAAGACAGACACGCTTTCCCGTGACTGCAAAAATTATAGCGTTCGCCGTATAAAATAAGTAACCACAGGCACTCTTTGCGGGCCGGTTTGCCATTTCTGTCGCGTTATAGTTTATTGCTTGCCGGAATCAGAGATTTCGACAAGTATGTTGATCAGTTCCGTTTGTTTGTTTGTCTGTATGTCCCCGCTCTACAGGCCACAATTTTGCACCAATCGTCCTGAAACTTATAGGTAGAGTGTATAATCGGTTCTTCTCGGAGCCTATTGTTTTTGCTCATGATCGGTCAAGGGTCAAGGTCAGGGTCACCAAAAAGCTCAAAAACGGTTTTTTCTTCATACCTTCGTCAAAAATAGCCGTAGGCACCTAATCTGTAGCCCGTTTTATTTGCCACTGCATGGCCACTTCCAACACTGCAAAATTGCCTCATTTCGATGTTACCATGGTTACGCAATTTTGGGGAGAAATCATGGAATTTCGTGATATTTTTCAAATTTGCAGCAATTTTACTGATTCTGAGATATTTTATGTAACATAAGAATATCTCGAAACGGGTTTTTCAGATTTTGGAAATGGCCGCCAGGGGGCGTTGCAGATGAAAAAACATGAAAATTTGTTTTGGTGCTATACCTCCAGAACTATTAAACATTGGGCCATTTCCATCACAGCACCTTGAACTAGGGTCCATGGGCTTATTTTTGCGCATAGGCGCCAAAGTGCGCTATTGCCAGATTTCTCTATTTTTGGGGTAAAACCTTTGAATTTTGAAAATATGCAGTTTTCAGCTTCTAACTCTGTCAGTTTTTATGCTAGAGAGGTCAAAATTTTCGCATCTTGTAGCCCTTGGTGAGTTCTCGGCGATCCAACCAAAAATCTTGCAAAATCTCGCACCGTTTCTCGTCGAATGAGATTTCGCGATTTCACGGTGACATGCCCTATAGGCCACAGATATGCAGGCATCCTTTTGAAACTGATACATGTTACGTCATACACTAATATCTCGAAAGCAATTGTTCAGTTTTTGGAAAATTACCGCTAGGGGGCGCTGCACTGCAACCCCGTACCTACTATCATTGTTTAACCATATCTCCAAAACTACACATTTTAGGTACATAAACTGTACACCATATGAATTGGCCTTTCATGGCCTTTCTGCCCATGGCCCCTTTTGTTTAATCATACACCGTCCCCACAAGTTTTAGCAACTTTGTAAAAAATTAAAACCCACATGCACATATACATATGCCATCACGCATGCATGCACGCGTTTTAGTATGAAAGACAGACACGCTTTCCCGTGACTGCAAAAATTATAGCGTTCGCCGTATAAAATAAGTAACCACAGGCACTCTTTGCGGGCCGGTTTGCCATTTCTGTCGCGTTATAGTTTATTGCTTGCCGGAATCAGAGATTTCGACAAGTATGTTGATCAGTTCCGTTTGTTTGTTTGTCTGTATGTCCCCGCTCTACAGGCCACAATTTTGCACCAATCGTCCTGAAACTTATAGGTAGAGTGTATAATCGGTTCTTCTCGGAGCCTATTGTTTTTGCTCATGATCGGTCAAGGGTCAAGGTCAGGGTCACCAAAAAGCTCAAAAACGGTTTTTTCTTCATACCTTCGTCAAAAATAGCCGTAGGCACCTAATCTGTAGCCCGTTTTATTTGCCACTGCATGGCCACTTCCAACACTGCAAAATTGCCTCATTTCGATGTTACCATGGTTACGCAATTTTGGGGAGAAATCATGGAATTTCGTGATATTTTTCAAATTTGCAGCAATTTTACTGATTCTGAGATATTTTATGTAACATAAGAATATCTCGAAACGGGTTTTTCAGATTTTGGAAATGGCCGCCAGGGGGCGTTGCAGATGAAAAAACATGAAAATTTGTTTTGGTGCTATACCTCCAGAACTATTAAACATTGGGCCATTTCCATCACAGCACCTTGAACTAGGGTCCATGGGCTTATTTTTGCGCATAGGCGCCAAAGTGCGCTATTGCCAGATTTCTCTATTTTTGGGGTAAAACCTTTGAATTTTGAAAATATGCAGTTTTCAGCTTCTAACTCTGTCAGTTTTTATGCTAGAGAGGTCAAAATTTTCGCATCTTGTAGCCCTTGGTGAGTTCTCGGCGATCCAACCAAAAATCTTGCAAAATCTCGCACCGTTTCTCGTCGAATGAGATTTCGCGATTTCACGGTGACATGCCCTATAGGCCACAGATATGCAGGCATCCTTTTGAAACTGATACATGTTACGTCATACACTAATATCTCGAAAGCAATTGTTCAGTTTTTGGAAAATTACCGCTAGGGGGCGCTGCACTGCAACCCCGTACCTACTATCATTGTTTAACCATATCTCCAAAACTACACATTTTAGGTACATAAACTGTACACCATATGAATTGGCCTTTCATGGCCTTTCTGCCCATGGCCCCTTTTGTTTAATCATACACCGTCCCCACAAGTTTTAGCAACTTTGTAAAAAATTAAAACCCACATGCACATATACATATGCCATCACGCATGCATGCACGCGTTTTAGTATGAAAGACAGACACGCTTTCCCGTGACTGCAAAAATTATAGCGTTCGCCGTATAAAATAAGTAACCACAGGCACTCTTTGCGGGCCGGTTTGCCATTTCTGTCGCGTTATAGTTTATTGCTTGCCGGAATCAGAGATTTCGACAAGTATGTTGATCAGTTCCGTTTGTTTGTTTGTCTGTATGTCCCCGCTCTACAGGCCACAATTTTGCACCAATCGTCCTGAAACTTATAGGTAGAGTGTATAATCGGTTCTTCTCGGAGCCTATTGTTTTTGCTCATGATCGGTCAAGGGTCAAGGTCAGGGTCACCAAAAAGCTCAAAAACGGTTTTTTCTTCATACCTTCGTCAAAAATAGCCGTAGGCACCTAATCTGTAGCCCGTTTTATTTGCCACTGCATGGCCACTTCCAACACTGCAAAATTGCCTGATTTCGATGTTACCATGGTTACGCAATTTTGGGGAGAAATCATGGAATTTCGTGATATTTTTCAAATTTGCAGCAATTTTACTGATTCTGAGATATTTTATGTAACATAAGAATATCTCGAAACGGGTTTTTCAGATTTTGGAAATGGCCGCCAGGGGGCGTTGCAGATGAAAAAACATGAAAATTTGTTTTGGTGCTATACCTCCAGAACTATTAAACATTGGGCCATTTCCATCACAGCACCTTGAACTAGGGTCCATGGGCTTATTTTTGCGCATAGGCGCCAAAGTGCGCTATTGCCAGATTTCTCTATTTTTGGGGTAAAACCTTTGAATTTTGAAAATATGCAGTTTTCAGCTTCTAACTCTGTCAGTTTTTATGCTAGAGAGGTCAAAATTTTCGCATCTTGTAGCCCTTGGTGAGTTCTCGGCGATCCAACCAAAAATCTTGCAAAATCTCGCACCGTTTCTCGTCGAATGAGATTTCGCGATTTCACGGTGACATGCCCTATAGGCCACAGATATGCAGGCATCCTTTTGAAACTGATACATGTTACGTCATACACTAATATCTCGAAAGCAATTGTTCAGTTTTTGGAAAATTACCGCTAGGGGGCGCTGCACTGCAACCCCGTACCTACTATCATTGTTTAACCATATCTCCAAAACTACACATTTTAGGTACATAAACTGTACACCATATGAATTGGCCTTTCATGGCCTTTCTGCCCATGGCCCCTTTTGTTTAATCATACACCGTCCCCACAAGTTTTAGCAACTTTGTAAAAAATTAAAACCCACATGCACATATACATATGCCATCACGCATGCATGCACGCGTTTTAGTATGAAAGACAGACACGCTTTCCCGTGACTGCAAAAATTATAGCGTTCGCCGTATAAAATAAGTAACCACAGGCACTCTTTGCGGGCCGGTTTGCCATTTCTGTCGCGTTATAGTTTATTGCTTGCCGGAATCAGAGATTTCGACAAGTATGTTGATCAGTTCCGTTTGTTTGTTTGTCTGTATGTCCCCGCTCTACAGGCCACAATTTTGCACCAATCGTCCTGAAACTTATAGGTAGAGTGTATAATCGGTTCTTCTCGGAGCCTATTGTTTTTGCTCATGATCGGTCAAGGGTCAAGGTCAGGGTCACCAAAAAGCTCAAAAACGGTTTTTTCTTCATACCTTCGTCAAAAATAGCCGTAGGCACCTAATCTGTAGCCCGTTTTATTTGCCACTGCATGGCCACTTCCAACACTGCAAAATTGCCTCATTTCGATGTTACCATGGTTACGCAATTTTGGGGAGAAATCATGGAATTTCGTGATATTTTTCAAATTTGCAGCAATTTTACTGATTCTGAGATATTTTATGTAACATAAGAATATCTCGAAACGGGTTTTTCAGATTTTGGAAATGGCCGCCAGGGGGCGTTGCAGATGAAAAAACATGAAAATTTGTTTTGGTGCTATACCTCCAGAACTATTAAACATTGGGCCATTTCCATCACAGCACCTTGAACTAGGGTCCATGGGCTTATTTTTGCGCATAGGCGCCAAAGTGCGCTATTGCCAGATTTCTCTATTTTTGGGGTAAAACCTTTGAATTTTGAAAATATGCAGTTTTCAGCTTCTAACTCTGTCAGTTTTTATGCTAGAGAGGTCAAAATTTTCGCATCTTGTAGCCCTTGGTGAGTTCTCGGCGATCCAACCAAAAATCTTGCAAAATCTCGCACCGTTTCTCGTCGAATGAGATTTCGCGATTTCACGGTGACATGCCCTATAGGCCACAGATATGCAGGCATCCTTTTGAAACTGATACATGTTACGTCATACACTAATATCTCGAAAGCAATTGTTCAGTTTTTGGAAAATTACCGCTAGGGGGCGCTGCACTGCAACCCCGTACCTACTATCATTGTTTAACCATATCTCCAAAACTACACATTTTAGGTACATAAACTGTACACCATATGAATTGGCCTTTCATGGCCTTTCTGCCCATGGCCCCTTTTGTTTAATCATACACCGTCCCCACAAGTTTTAGCAACTTTGTAAAAAATTAAAACCCACATGCACATATACATATGCCATCACGCATGCATGCACGCGTTTTAGTATGAAAGACAGACACGCTTTCCCGTGACTGCAAAAATTATAGCGTTCGCCGTATAAAATAAGTAACCACAGGCACTCTTTGCGGGCCGGTTTGCCATTTCTGTCGCGTTATAGTTTATTGCTTGCCGGAATCAGAGATTTCGACAAGTATGTTGATCAGTTCCGTTTGTTTGTTTGTCTGTATGTCCCCGCTCTACAGGCCACAATTTTGCACCAATCGTCCTGAAACTTATAGGTAGAGTGTATAATCGGTTCTTCTCGGAGCCTATTGTTTTTGCTCATGATCGGTCAAGGGTCAAGGTCAGGGTCACCAAAAAGCTCAAAAACGGTTTTTTCTTCATACCTTCGTCAAAAATAGCCGTAGGCACCTAATCTGTAGCCCGTTTTATTTGCCACTGCATGGCCACTTCCAACACTGCAAAATTGCCTCATTTCGATGTTACCATGGTTACGCAATTTTGGGGAGAAATCATGGAATTTCGTGATATTTTTCAAATTTGCAGCAATTTTACTGATTCTGAGATATTTTATGTAACATAAGAATATCTCGAAACGGGTTTTTCAGATTTTGGAAATGGCCGCCAGGGGGCGTTGCAGATGAAAAAACATGAAAATTTGTTTTGGTGCTATACCTCCAGAACTATTAAACATTGGGCCATTTCCATCACAGCACCTTGAACTAGGGTCCATGGGCTTATTTTTGCGCATAGGCGCCAAAGTGCGCTATTGCCAGATTTCTCTATTTTTGGGGTAAAACCTTTGAATTTTGAAAATATGCAGTTTTCAGCTTCTAACTCTGTCAGTTTTTATGCTAGAGAGGTCAAAATTTTCGCATCTTGTAGCCCTTGGTGAGTTCTCGGCGATCCAACCAAAAATCTTGCAAAATCTCGCACCGTTTCTCGTCGAATGAGATTTCGCGATTTCACGGTGACATGCCCTATAGGCCACAGATATGCAGGCATCCTTTTGAAACTGATACATGTTACGTCATACACTAATATCTCGAAAGCAATTGTTCAGTTTTTGGAAAATTACCGCTAGGGGGCGCTGCACTGCAACCCCGTACCTACTATCATTGTTTAACCATATCTCCAAAACTACACATTTTAGGTACATAAACTGTACACCATATGAATTGGCCTTTCATGGCCTTTCTGCCCATGGCCCCTTTTGTTTAATCATACACCGTCCCCACAAGTTTTAGCAACTTTGTAAAAAATTAAAACCCACATGCACATATACATATGCCATCACGCATGCATGCACGCGTTTTAGTATGAAAGACAGACACGCTTTCCCGTGACTGCAAAAATTATAGCGTTCGCCGTATAAAATAAGTAACCACAGGCACTCTTTGCGGGCCGGTTTGCCATTTCTGTCGCGTTATAGTTTATTGCTTGCCGGAATCAGAGATTTCGACAAGTATGTTGATCAGTTCCGTTTGTTTGTTTGTCTGTATGTCCCCGCTCTACAGGCCACAATTTTGCACCAATCGTCCTGAAACTTATAGGTAGAGTGTATAATCGGTTCTTCTCGGAGCCTATTGTTTTTGCTCATGATCGGTCAAGGGTCAAGGTCAGGGTCACCAAAAAGCTCAAAAACGGTTTTTTCTTCATACCTTCGTCAAAAATAGCCGTAGGCACCTAATCTGTAGCCCGTTTTATTTGCCACTGCATGGCCACTTCCAACACTGCAAAATTGCCTCATTTCGATGTTACCATGGTTACGCAATTTTGGGGAGAAATCATGGAATTTCGTGATATTTTTCAAATTTGCAGCAATTTTACTGATTCTGAGATATTTTATGTAACATAAGAATATCTCGAAACGGGTTTTTCAGATTTTGGAAATGGCCGCCAGGGGGCGTTGCAGATGAAAAAACATGAAAATTTGTTTTGGTGCTATACCTCCAGAACTATTAAACATTGGGCCATTTCCATCACAGCACCTTGAACTAGGGTCCATGGGCTTATTTTTGCGCATAGGCGCCAAAGTGCGCTATTGCCAGATTTCTCTATTTTTGGGGTAAAACCTTTGAATTTTGAAAATATGCAGTTTTCAGCTTCTAACTCTGTCAGTTTTTATGCTAGAGAGGTCAAAATTTTCGCATCTTGTAGCCCTTGGTGAGTTCTCGGCGATCCAACCAAAAATCTTGCAAAATCTCGCACCGTTTCTCGTCGAATGAGATTTCGCGATTTCACGGTGACATGCCCTATAGGCCACAGATATGCAGGCATCCTTTTGAAACTGATACATGTTACGTCATACACTAATATCTCGAAAGCAATTGTTCAGTTTTTGGAAAATTACCGCTAGGGGGCGCTGCACTGCAACCCCGTACCTACTATCATTGTTTAACCATATCTCCAAAACTACACATTTTAGGTACATAAACTGTACACCATATGAATTGGCCTTTCATGGCCTTTCTGCCCATGGCCCCTTTTGTTTAATCATACACCGTCCCCACAAGTTTTAGCAACTTTGTAAAAGATTAAAACCCACATGCACATATACATATGCCATCACGCATGCATGCACGCGTTTTAGTATGAAAGACAGACACGCTTTCCCGTGACTGCAAAAATTATAGCGTTCGCCGTATAAAATAAGTAACCACAGGCACTCTTTGCGGGCCGGTTTGCCATTTCTGTCGCGTTATAGTTTATTGCTTGCCGGAATCAGAGATTTCGACAAGTATGTTGATCAGTTCCGTTTGTTTGTTTGTCTGTATGTCCCCGCTCTACAGGCCACAATTTTGCACCAATCGTCCTGAAACTTATAGGTAGAGTGTATAATCGGTTCTTCTCGGAGCCTATTGTTTTTGCTCATGATCGGTCAAGGGTCAAGGTCAGGGTCACCAAAAAGCTCAAAAACGGTTTTTTCTTCATACCTTCGTCAAAAATAGCCGTAGGCACCTAATCTGTAGCCCGTTTTATTTGCCACTGCATGGCCACTTCCAACACTGCAAAATTGCCTCATTTCGATGTTACCATGGTTACGCAATTTTGGGGAGAAATCATGGAATTTCGTGATATTTTTCAAATTTGCAGCAATTTTACTGATTCTGAGATATTTTATGTAACATAAGAATATCTCGAAACGGGTTTTTCAGATTTTGGAAATGGCCGCCAGGGGGCGTTGCAGATGAAAAAACATGAAAATTTGTTTTGGTGCTATACCTCCAGAACTATTAAACATTGGGCCATTTCCATCACAGCACCTTGAACTAGGGTCCATGGGCTTATTTTTGCGCATAGGCGCCAAAGTGCGCTATTGCCAGATTTCTCTATTTTTGGGGTAAAACCTTTGAATTTTGAAAATATGCAGTTTTCAGCTTCTAACTCTGTCAGTTTTTATGCTAGAGAGGTCAAAATTTTCGCATCTTGTAGCCCTTGGTGAGTTCTCGGCGATCCAACCAAAAATCTTGCAAAATCTCGCACCGTTTCTCGTCGAATGAGATTTCGCGATTTCACGGTGACATGCCCTATAGGCCACAGATATGCAGGCATCCTTTTGAAACTGATACATGTTACGTCATACACTAATATCTCGAAAGCAATTGTTCAGTTTTTGGAAAATTACCGCTAGGGGGCGCTGCACTGCAACCCCGTACCTACTATCATTGTTTAACCATATCTCCAAAACTACACATTTTAGGTACATAAACTGTACACCATATGAATTGGCCTTTCATGGCCTTTCTGCCCATGGCCCCTTTTGTTTAATCATACACCGTCCCCACAAGTTTTAGCAACTTTGTAAAAAATTAAAACCCACATGCACATATACATATGCCATCACGCATGCATGCACGCGTTTTAGTATGAAAGACAGACACGCTTTCCCGTGACTGCAAAAATTATAGCGTTCGCCGTATAAAATAAGTAACCACAGGCACTCTTTGCGGGCCGGTTTGCCATTTCTGTCGCGTTATAGTTTATTGCTTGCCGGAATCAGAGATTTCGACAAGTATGTTGATCAGTTCCGTTTGTTTGTTTGTCTGTATGTCCCCGCTCTACAGGCCACAATTTTGCACCAATCGTCCTGAAACTTATAGGTAGAGTGTATAATCGGTTCTTCTCGGAGCCTATTGTTTTTGCTCATGATCGGTCAAGGGTCAAGGTCAGGGTCACCAAAAAGCTCAAAAACGGTTTTTTCTTCATACCTTCGTCAAAAATAGCCGTAGGCACCTAATCTGTAGCCCGTTTTATTTGCCACTGCATGGCCACTTCCAACACTGCAAAATTGCCTCATTTCGATGTTACCATGGTTACGCAATTTTGGGGAGAAATCATGGAATTTCGTGATATTTTTCAAATTTGCAGCAATTTTACTGATTCTGAGATATTTTATGTAACATAAGAATATCTCGAAACGGGTTTTTCAGATTTTGGAAATGGCCGCCAGGGGGCGTTGCAGATGAAAAAACATGAAAATTTGTTTTGGTGCTATACCTCCAGAACTATTAAACATTGGGCCATTTCCATCACAGCACCTTGAACTAGGGTCCATGGGCTTATTTTTGCGCATAGGCGCCAAAGTGCGCTATTGCCAGATTTCTCTATTTTTGGGGTAAAACCTTTGAATTTTGAAAATATGCAGTTTTCAGCTTCTAACTCTGTCAGTTTTTATGCTAGAGAGGTCAAAATTTTCGCATCTTGTAGCCCTTGGTGAGTTCTCGGCGATCCAACCAAAAATCTTGCAAAATCTCGCACCGTTTCTCGTCGAATGAGATTTCGCGATTTCACGGTGACATGCCCTATAGGCCACAGATATGCAGGCATCCTTTTGAAACTGATACATGTTACGTCATACACTAATATCTCGAAAGCAATTGTTCAGTTTTTGGAAAATTACCGCTAGGGGGCGCTGCACTGCAACCCCGTACCTACTATCATTGTTTAACCATATCTCCAAAACTACACATTTTAGGTACATAAACTGTACACCATATGAATTGGCCTTTCATGGCCTTTCTGCCCATGGCCCCTTTTGTTTAATCATACACCGTCCCCACAAGTTTTAGCAACTTTGTAAAAAATTAAAACCCACATGCACATATACATATGCCATCACGCATGCATGCACGCGTTTTAGTATGAAAGACAGACACGCTTTCCCGTGACTGCAAAAATTATAGCGTTCGCCGTATAAAATAAGTAACCACAGGCACTCTTTGCGGGCCGGTTTGCCATTTCTGTCGCGTTATAGTTTATTGCTTGCCGGAATCAGAGATTTCGACAAGTATGTTGATCAGTTCCGTTTGTTTGTTTGTCTGTATGTCCCCGCTCTACAGGCCACAATTTTGCACCAATCGTCCTGAAACTTATAGGTAGAGTGTATAATCGGTTCTTCTCGGAGCCTATTGTTTTTGCTCATGATCGGTCAAGGGTCAAGGTCAGGGTCACCAAAAAGCTCAAAAACGGTTTTTTCTTCATACCTTCGTCAAAAATAGCCGTAGGCACCTAATCTGTAGCCCGTTTTATTTGCCACTGCATGGCCACTTCCAACACTGCAAAATTGCCTGATTTCGATGTTACCATGGTTACGCAATTTTGGGGAGAAATCATGGAATTTCGTGATATTTTTCAAATTTGCAGCAATTTTACTGATTCTGAGATATTTTATGTAACATAAGAATATCTCGAAACGGGTTTTTCAGATTTTGGAAATGGCCGCCAGGGGGCGTTGCAGATGAAAAAACATGAAAATTTGTTTTGGTGCTATACCTCCAGAACTATTAAACATTGGGCCATTTCCATCACAGCACCTTGAACTAGGGTCCATGGGCTTATTTTTGCGCATAGGCGCCAAAGTGCGCTATTGCCAGATTTCTCTATTTTTGGGGTAAAACCTTTGAATTTTGAAAATATGCAGTTTTCAGCTTCTAACTCTGTCAGTTTTTATGCTAGAGAGGTCAAAATTTTCGCATCTTGTAGCCCTTGGTGAGTTCTCGGCGATCCAACCAAAAATCTTGCAAAATCTCGCACCGTTTCTCGTCGAATGAGATTTCGCGATTTCACGGTGACATGCCCTATAGGCCACAGATATGCAGGCATCCTTTTGAAACTGATACATGTTACGTCATACACTAATATCTCGAAAGCAATTGTTCAGTTTTTGGAAAATTACCGCTAGGGGGCGCTGCACTGCAACCCCGTACCTACTATCATTGTTTAACCATATCTCCAAAACTACACATTTTAGGTACATAAACTGTACACCATATGAATTGGCCTTTCATGGCCTTTCTGCCCATGGCCCCTTTTGTTTAATCATACACCGTCCCCACAAGTTTTAGCAACTTTGTAAAAAATTAAAACCCACATGCACATATACATATGCCATCACGCATGCATGCACGCGTTTTAGTATGAAAGACAGACACGCTTTCCCGTGACTGCAAAAATTATAGCGTTCGCCGTATAAAATAAGTAACCACAGGCACTCTTTGCGGGCCGGTTTGCCATTTCTGTCGCGTTATAGTTTATTGCTTGCCGGAATCAGAGATTTCGACAAGTATGTTGATCAGTTCCGTTTGTTTGTTTGTCTGTATGTCCCCGCTCTACAGGCCACAATTTTGCACCAATCGTCCTGAAACTTATAGGTAGAGTGTATAATCGGTTCTTCTCGGAGCCTATTGTTTTTGCTCATGATCGGTCAAGGGTCAAGGTCAGGGTCACCAAAAAGCTCAAAAACGGTTTTTTCTTCATACCTTCGTCAAAAATAGCCGTAGGCACCTAATCTGTAGCCCGTTTTATTTGCCACTGCATGGCCACTTCCAACACTGCAAAATTGCCTGATTTCGATGTTACCATGGTTACGCAATTTTGGGGAGAAATCATGGAATTTCGTGATATTTTTCAAATTTGCAGCAATTTTACTGATTCTGAGATATTTTATGTAACATAAGAATATCTCGAAACGGGTTTTTCAGATTTTGGAAATGGCCGCCAGGGGGCGTTGCAGATGAAAAAACATGAAAATTTGTTTTGGTGCTATACCTCCAGAACTATTAAACATTGGGCCATTTCCATCACAGCACCTTGAACTAGGGTCCATGGGCTTATTTTTGCGCATAGGCGCCAAAGTGCGCTATTGCCAGATTTCTCTATTTTTGGGGTAAAACCTTTGAATTTTGAAAATATGCAGTTTTCAGCTTCTAACTCTGTCAGTTTTTATGCTAGAGAGGTCAAAATTTTCGCATCTTGTAGCCCTTGGTGAGTTCTCGGCGAT
Organism: Sipunculus nudus; assembly: GCA_026874595.1. Classification (NCBI taxonomy): domain Eukaryota; kingdom Metazoa; phylum Annelida; class Sipuncula; order Golfingiida; family Sipunculidae; genus Sipunculus; species Sipunculus nudus. The sequence goes on from CM049306.1 coordinate 66,467,998, forward strand.
CCAACCAAAAATCTTGCAAAATCTCGCACCGTTTCTCGTCGAATGAGATTTCGCGATTTCACGGTGACATGCCCTATAGGCCACAGATATGCAGGCATCCTTTTGAAACTGATACATGTTACGTCATACACTAATATCTCGAAAGCAATTGTTCAGTTTTTGGAAAATTACCGCTAGGGGGCGCTGCACTGCAACCCCGTACCTACTATCATTGTTTAACCATATCTCCAAAACTACACATTTTAGGTACATAAACTGTACACCATATGAATTGGCCTTTCATGGCCTTTCTGCCCATGGCCCCTTTTGTTTAATCATACACCGTCCCCACAAGTTTTAGCAACTTTGTAAAAAATTAAAACCCACATGCACATATACATATGCCATCACGCATGCATGCACGCGTTTTAGTATGAAAGACAGACACGCTTTCCCGTGACTGCAAAAATTATAGCGTTCGCCGTATAAAATAAGTAACCACAGGCACTCTTTGCGGGCCGGTTTGCCATTTCTGTCGCGTTATAGTTTATTGCTTGCCGGAATCAGAGATTTCGACAAGTATGTTGATCAGTTCCGTTTGTTTGTTTGTCTGTATGTCCCCGCTCTACAGGCCACAATTTTGCACCAATCGTCCTGAAACTTATAGGTAGAGTGTATAATCGGTTCTTCTCGGAGCCTATTGTTTTTGCTCATGATCGGTCAAGGGTCAAGGTCAGGGTCACCAAAAAGCTCAAAAACGGTTTTTTCTTCATACCTTCGTCAAAAATAGCCGTAGGCACCTAATCTGTAGCCCGTTTTATTTGCCACTGCATGGCCACTTCCAACACTGCAAAATTGCCTCATTTCGATGTTACCATGGTTACGCAATTTTGGGGAGAAATCATGGAATTTCGTGATATTTTTCAAATTTGCAGCAATTTTACTGATTCTGAGATATTTTATGTAACATAAGAATATCTCGAAACGGGTTTTTCAGATTTTGGAAATGGCCGCCAGGGGGCGTTGCAGATGAAAAAACATGAAAATTTGTTTTGGTGCTATACCTCCAGAACTATTAAACATTGGGCCATTTCCATCACAGCACCTTGAACTAGGGTCCATGGGCTTATTTTTGCGCATAGGCGCCAAAGTGCGCTATTGCCAGATTTCTCTATTTTTGGGGTAAAACCTTTGAATTTTGAAAATATGCAGTTTTCAGCTTCTAACTCTGTCAGTTTTTATGCTAGAGAGGTCAAAATTTTCGCATCTTGTAGCCCTTGGTGAGTTCTCGGCGATCCAACCAAAAATCTTGCAAAATCTCGCACCGTTTCTCGTCGAATGAGATTTCGCGATTTCACGGTGACATGCCCTATAGGCCACAGATATGCAGGCATCCTTTTGAAACTGATACATGTTACGTCATACACTAATATCTCGAAAGCAATTGTTCAGTTTTTGGAAAATTACCGCTAGGGGGCGCTGCACTGCAACCCCGTACCTACTATCATTGTTTAACCATATCTCCAAAACTACACATTTTAGGTACATAAACTGTACACCATATGAATTGGCCTTTCATGGCCTTTCTGCCCATGGCCCCTTTTGTTTAATCATACACCGTCCCCACAAGTTTTAGCAACTTTGTAAAAAATTAAAACCCACATGCACATATACATATGCCATCACGCATGCATGCACGCGTTTTAGTATGAAAGACAGACACGCTTTCCCGTGACTGCAAAAATTATAGCGTTCGCCGTATAAAATAAGTAACCACAGGCACTCTTTGCGGGCCGGTTTGCCATTTCTGTCGCGTTATAGTTTATTGCTTGCCGGAATCAGAGATTTCGACAAGTATGTTGATCAGTTCCGTTTGTTTGTTTGTCTGTATGTCCCCGCTCTACAGGCCACAATTTTGCACCAATCGTCCTGAAACTTATAGGTAGAGTGTATAATCGGTTCTTCTCGGAGCCTATTGTTTTTGCTCATGATCGGTCAAGGGTCAAGGTCAGGGTCACCAAAAAGCTCAAAAACGGTTTTTTCTTCATACCTTCGTCAAAAATAGCCGTAGGCACCTAATCTGTAGCCCGTTTTATTTGCCACTGCATGGCCACTTCCAACACTGCAAAATTGCCTGATTTCGATGTTACCATGGTTACGCAATTTTGGGGAGAAATCATGGAATTTCGTGATATTTTTCAAATTTGCAGCAATTTTACTGATTCTGAGATATTTTATGTAACATAAGAATATCTCGAAACGGGTTTTTCAGATTTTGGAAATGGCCGCCAGGGGGCGTTGCAGATGAAAAAACATGAAAATTTGTTTTGGTGCTATACCTCCAGAACTATTAAACATTGGGCCATTTCCATCACAGCACCTTGAACTAGGGTCCATGGGCTTATTTTTGCGCATAGGCGCCAAAGTGCGCTATTGCCAGATTTCTCTATTTTTGGGGTAAAACCTTTGAATTTTGAAAATATGCAGTTTTCAGCTTCTAACTCTGTCAGTTTTTATGCTAGAGAGGTCAAAATTTTCGCATCTTGTAGCCCTTGGTGAGTTCTCGGCGATCCAACCAAAAATCTTGCAAAATCTCGCACCGTTTCTCGTCGAATGAGATTTCGCGATTTCACGGTGACATGCCCTATAGGCCACAGATATGCAGGCATCCTTTTGAAACTGATACATGTTACGTCATACACTAATATCTCGAAAGCAATTGTTCAGTTTTTGGAAAATTACCGCTAGGGGGCGCTGCACTGCAACCCCGTACCTACTATCATTGTTTAACCATATCTCCAAAACTACACATTTTAGGTACATAAACTGTACACCATATGAATTGGCCTTTCATGGCCTTTCTGCCCATGGCCCCTTTTGTTTAATCATACACCGTCCCCACAAGTTTTAGCAACTTTGTAAAAAATTAAAACCCACATGCACATATACATATGCCATCACGCATGCATGCACGCGTTTTAGTATGAAAGACAGACACGCTTTCCCGTGACTGCAAAAATTATAGCGTTCGCCGTATAAAATAAGTAACCACAGGCACTCTTTGCGGGCCGGTTTGCCATTTCTGTCGCGTTATAGTTTATTGCTTGCCGGAATCAGAGATTTCGACAAGTATGTTGATCAGTTCCGTTTGTTTGTTTGTCTGTATGTCCCCGCTCTACAGGCCACAATTTTGCACCAATCGTCCTGAAACTTATAGGTAGAGTGTATAATCGGTTCTTCTCGGAGCCTATTGTTTTTGCTCATGATCGGTCAAGGGTCAAGGTCAGGGTCACCAAAAAGCTCAAAAACGGTTTTTTCTTCATACCTTCGTCAAAAATAGCCGTAGGCACCTAATCTGTAGCCCGTTTTATTTGCCACTGCATGGCCACTTCCAACACTGCAAAATTGCCTGATTTCGATGTTACCATGGTTACGCAATTTTGGGGAGAAATCATGGAATTTCGTGATATTTTTCAAATTTGCAGCAATTTTACTGATTCTGAGATATTTTATGTAACATAAGAATATCTCGAAACGGGTTTTTCAGATTTTGGAAATGGCCGCCAGGGGGCGTTGCAGATGAAAAAACATGAAAATTTGTTTTGGTGCTATACCTCCAGAACTATTAAACATTGGGCCATTTCCATCACAGCACCTTGAACTAGGGTCCATGGGCTTATTTTTGCGCATAGGCGCCAAAGTGCGCTATTGCCAGATTTCTCTATTTTTGGGGTAAAACCTTTGAATTTTGAAAATATGCAGTTTTCAGCTTCTAACTCTGTCAGTTTTTATGCTAGAGAGGTCAAAATTTTCGCATCTTGTAGCCCTTGGTGAGTTCTCGGCGATCCAACCAAAAATCTTGCAAAATCTCGCACCGTTTCTCGTCGAATGAGATTTCGCGATTTCACGGTGACATGCCCTATAGGCCACAGATATGCAGGCATCCTTTTGAAACTGATACATGTTACGTCATACACTAATATCTCGAAAGCAATTGTTCAGTTTTTGGAAAATTACCGCTAGGGGGCGCTGCACTGCAACCCCGTACCTACTATCATTGTTTAACCATATCTCCAAAACTACACATTTTAGGTACATAAACTGTACACCATATGAATTGGCCTTTCATGGCCTTTCTGCCCATGGCCCCTTTTGTTTAATCATACACCGTCCCCACAAGTTTTAGCAACTTTGTAAAAAATTAAAACCCACATGCACATATACATATGCCATCACGCATGCATGCACGCGTTTTAGTATGAAAGACAGACACGCTTTCCCGTGACTGCAAAAATTATAGCGTTCGCCGTATAAAATAAGTAACCACAGGCACTCTTTGCGGGCCGGTTTGCCATTTCTGTCGCGTTATAGTTTATTGCTTGCCGGAATCAGAGATTTCGACAAGTATGTTGATCAGTTCCGTTTGTTTGTTTGTCTGTATGTCCCCGCTCTACAGGCCACAATTTTGCACCAATCGTCCTGAAACTTATAGGTAGAGTGTATAATCGGTTCTTCTCGGAGCCTATTGTTTTTGCTCATGATCGGTCAAGGGTCAAGGTCAGGGTCACCAAAAAGCTCAAAAACGGTTTTTTCTTCATACCTTCGTCAAAAATAGCCGTAGGCACCTAATCTGTAGCCCGTTTTATTTGCCACTGCATGGCCACTTCCAACACTGCAAAATTGCCTCATTTCGATGTTACCATGGTTACGCAATTTTGGGGAGAAATCATGGAATTTCGTGATATTTTTCAAATTTGCAGCAATTTTACTGATTCTGAGATATTTTATGTAACATAAGAATATCTCGAAACGGGTTTTTCAGATTTTGGAAATGGCCGCCAGGGGGCGTTGCAGATGAAAAAACATGAAAATTTGTTTTGGTGCTATACCTCCAGAACTATTAAACATTGGGCCATTTCCATCACAGCACCTTGAACTAGGGTCCATGGGCTTATTTTTGCGCATAGGCGCCAAAGTGCGCTATTGCCAGATTTCTCTATTTTTGGGGTAAAACCTTTGAATTTTGAAAATATGCAGTTTTCAGCTTCTAACTCTGTCAGTTTTTATGCTAGAGAGGTCAAAATTTTCGCATCTTGTAGCCCTTGGTGAGTTCTCGGCGATCCAACCAAAAATCTTGCAAAATCTCGCACCGTTTCTCGTCGAATGAGATTTCGCGATTTCACGGTGACATGCCCTATAGGCCACAGATATGCAGGCATCCTTTTGAAACTGATACATGTTACGTCATACACTAATATCTCGAAAGCAATTGTTCAGTTTTTGGAAAATTACCGCTAGGGGGCGCTGCACTGCAACCCCGTACCTACTATCATTGTTTAACCATATCTCCAAAACTACACATTTTAGGTACATAAACTGTACACCATATGAATTGGCCTTTCATGGCCTTTCTGCCCATGGCCCCTTTTGTTTAATCATACACCGTCCCCACAAGTTTTAGCAACTTTGTAAAAAATTAAAACCCACATGCACATATACATATGCCATCACGCATGCATGCACGCGTTTTAGTATGAAAGACAGACACGCTTTCCCGTGACTGCAAAAATTATAGCGTTCGCCGTATAAAATAAGTAACCACAGGCACTCTTTGCGGGCCGGTTTGCCATTTCTGTCGCGTTATAGTTTATTGCTTGCCGGAATCAGAGATTTCGACAAGTATGTTGATCAGTTCCGTTTGTTACTTGCCGGAATCAAAGATTTCGGCAAGTATGTTGGTCAGTTCCGTATGTTTGTTTGTTTGTTTGTTTGTTGCTTGCCGGAAATCTTCGATTTTCGCAAGCATGTTGATCACCCGCGTATGTTTGTTTGTTTGATTTTTTGTTTGTCTGTCTGTTTGTCTGCCGTGACCATAAGTGGCGGCAGTATGTGATAGTAAATGTCGACAGGGGCATTACACTTGACAGTTGGAGCCGTGTTCTATGCGTGTGCGATGGCCCATGAAGAAGACTTCTATTGTGTTGTTATCGTCTTCCTTTGATTGCTGCTTCGTAAGCTTCACAGACCAGCGCCAACCACCTGGTTGCCATGTGTCCTCAATGTAAACAACCTTTGCTGTTTACTTTCCCTAAGATATGTATGGTAGCCTGTTAACTTGTCCTTAGATTGTTTATTGTTGGTGTATTGAAGTAAAATAAAATGCCAGGTTTTCCTGCATATTGATTGTAAATTGAATAAAATCATACAAGAACCAACCAATGTTCTATGACCACTATTTCAGATTTGAGATCAGAACAATTGATTTCTGCATAAACCAGTATGACCAGATTTGATAAACTTTAAAGTGGTCTATATTTTTTTCTGAAGAAGTTGAGCTATATGCTTGGAGATGCCAGCCAGTGGGAGTGAATGGATTGCAATGAAACCCAAGCCAGGTGTTTGTGAAGTCTGGTGGAGATGAAGGGGGCCAAAACCCCTTTGACTGTGTATAAGCATAAACTGGCCTGAAATCAGGTTTCTGGGGGCATGAAATTTTTGTTTGTGGGAACAGGGTAATATTTTCTTGTTTCCCTGTGTATACACCCTAAACTGGGCCTAATGACACCAAAACCAGGTTTGTGGGACCATCAGTACAGATTTGAGGGGAAAAAATGGATTTTATCTGTATATCACTATGTTCACTGTGTCCAGATTTGGAAATTCAAACTGGTCCTAATTTTTTTTCTGATGGAGTTGAGCCAAATGCTTTGAGATACCAGCCCGTGGGTGTAAATGGATTGCAATGATACCAAACCAGGTGTGTGTCTTGAGTTTTGTGGAGATGAGGGGGGCCAGAACCTATCTGACTGTGTATAAGCATAAACTGGCCTGAAATCAGGTTTCTGGGGGCTTGAAATTCTTGTTTGTGTCAGCAGGGTAATATTATCTTGTTTCCCTGTATATACACCCTAAACTGTGCCTAATGACACCAAAACCAGGTTTGTGGGACCATCAGTACAGATTTGAGGGGAAAAAATGGATTTTATCTGTGTATCACTATGTTCACTGTGTCCAGATTTGGAAATTCAAACTGGTCCTAATTTTTTTTTCTGAGGGAGTTGAGCCAAATGCTTGGTGATGCCAGCCAGTGGGTGTAAATGGATTGCAATGATACCCAAACCAGGAGTGTGTGTTGAGTTTTGTGGATATGAAGGGGGCCAGAACCTTTTTGACTGTGTATTAGCATAAACTGGCCTGAAATCAGGTTTCTGGGGGCATGGAATTTTTGTTTGTGGGAACAGGGTAATATTATCTTGTTTCCCTGTATATACACCCTAAACTGGGCCTAATGACACCTAAACCATGTTTTAGGGACCATCATTACAGATTTGAGGTAAAAAAATGGATTTTCCCTGTATATCACTATGTTCACTGTGTCCAGATTTGGAAATTCAAACTGGTCCTAATTTTTTTTCTGAGGGAGTTGAGCCAAATGCTTGATGATACCAGCCAGTGGGTGTAAATGGATTGCAATGATACCAAACCAGGTGTGTGTCTTGAGTTTTGTGGAGATGAGGGGGGCCAGAACCTATCTGACTGTGTATAAGCATAAACTGGCCTGAAATCAGGTTTCTGGGGGCTTGAAATTCTTGTTTGTGTCAGCAGGGTAATATTATCTTGTTTCCCTGTATATACACCCTAAACTGTGCCTAATGACACCAAAACCAGGTTTGTGGGACCATCAGTACAGATTTGAGGGGAAAAAATGGATTTTATCTGTGTATCACTATGTTCACTGTGTCCAGATTTGGAAATTCAAACTGGTCCTAATTTTTTTTTCTGAGGGAGTTGAGCCAAATGCTTGGTGATGCCAGCCAGTGGGTGTAAATGGATTGCAATGATACCCAAACCAGGAGTGTGTGTTGAGTTTTGTGGATATGAAGGGGGCCAGAACCTTTTTGACTGTGTATTAGCATAAACTGGCCTGAAATCAGGTTTCTGGGGGCATGGAATTTTTGTTTGTGGGAACAGGGTAATATTATCTTGTTTCCCTGTATATACACCCTAAACTGGGCCTAATGACACCAAAACCAGGTTTGTGGGACCATCAGTACAGATTTGAGGGGGAAAAATGGATTTTCTCTGTATATCACTATGTTCACTGTGTCCAGATTTGGAAATTCAAACTGGTCCTAATTTTTTTTCTGAGGGAGTTGAGCCAAATGCTTGGTGATGCCAGCCAGTGGGTGTAAATGGATTGCAATGATACCCAAACCAGGAGTGTGTGTTGAGTTTTGTGGAGATGAGGGGGGCCAGAACCTATTTGACTGTGTATAAGCATAAACTGGCCTGAAATCAGGTTTCTGGGGGCATGAAATTTTTGTTTGTGGGAACAGGGTAATATTATCTTGTTTCCCTGTATATACACCCTAAACTGGGCCTAATGACAACAAAACCAGGTTTGTGGGACCATCAGTACAGATTTGAGGGGGAAAAATGGATTTTCTATGTATATCACTATGTCCACTGTGTCCAGATTTGGAAATTCAAACTGGCCCTAATTTTTTTCTGAGGGATTTGAACCCAATGCTTTGAGATTCCAGCCAGTGGGTGTAAATGGATTGCAATGATAGCCAAACCAGGTGTGTGTGATGAGTCTGGTGGAGATGAGGGGGGCCAAAACACTATTTGCCTGTGTATAATAAGCCATAAGTCCTCAGCTGAAATCAGCTTTCTGGGGGCTTGAAATGTTTGCTGGTGGGAACAAGGTAATATTATCTTGTTATCATGGATATACACCCTAAAATGGGCCTGAGAACACCAAATACATGCATGTTGGACCATGAGTACAGATTTGAGGTAACAAATTGTCTGTCTATAAATTAAAAAAAAAAATCAAATATCAAACTGTTATAAACATGTATCAATATATTTAATAAAATCTCTTTTCATCCAATGAATTGCATCTTATTTTTTTAATAAATAAACCATTATATTTAACTACATCCAGTAATAAAAAATAAAAATAAAATGAATAAAAGTTTTTTTTTTTTTTTTTTTTTTTGGGGGGGGGGGGTGGTTGTGTTTTTTTGCAGTGAAATCCAGGCTTCTCTTTGGATCCCGGCTGTGGGCGAGGGTACAATGGACACCACACAACATTTGAAAGAACATTTTTTTCTGCTGTTATTGGATGACCAAGTCTCTGTGAATTTAAAAAAAAATATTTATTCCGTTATTTAAGATGACAGTGAAAATGACCCTATTTTTTCAATCATTCACCACTCTTTTCGAGCGTTCATCGAATAAGAAAGAGCCCGTCCCACCGCATTTCCTGCGAGGGTTCGTTTCTTCAGAGTCCAAACAATCCTACCGGGGCGGGGTTTAGTCCATCTCGTCTTAAATTTGTGTCCGGGGCACGGCAAACATTATGAAAGCGGACAAAAACTTTCATACGGCTGGTAAATGCGTTTATATGTAAACGCGGGGAATTCCTGGAGAATTCACGGAGAGATTTTATATGCAATGATACTTTTAATTACACATTAAAATCATTTAAAATCTACCACTATATTACTCTAAAGACATTTATTCACTGTTAAATTACCGAAATAATAACCAGCGCAAACAATGTGGGACTGCCACTAACACCAATCTGGATCACCAGCTAACATTGACTACCGATCTTACATCAGACGAAAACGCTAAACACTATATATTTTTTCAACAGTTTACTGTGCAAACCGTAACAAAACCATGCAGGATATCAAATTTACAGGTTCTTAAGGAAATATTATACAAAACATAAATTGTACCTTTGCTCACATTTAATGATATCATCATGATGAATTCTCCGCGAATTCTCCAGCTGTCCGCGTTATAGATGTATATGTATTTATTAATGACAAAAATTGACATACAATTTTATGGATACCCGTATAATTGCGGTTTTCTGGACCGTCCCAGCCCACAGGTAGGATAATATGGATTCCCGACAATATTCTAATGACCGTTCCCTGAGCTGGAACGGGCTAAGAAGGTCCCTGTCATTTTTTTTAATTGTCAATTCCCAGGTTTTTCGGATAAAAAAATGGCCCAATCCTTCATTCAATCTCCAGCCTCTGCTGGCGTTCCGGGTTTAAAAAAGAGCCCGTCCCATGCCTATTTCAGCTAGGACTGCAAACTCTGGGGTCAAAACAACTCAACTACGGCTTGGGGTTACCACCTTTCCTGTTAAATTTCCATCGCGCCCGTGTCAAGTGTACCGATATTATTCACAAACGTGCGGCAGGCGCCAAAAAATTTGACAGCACCCCTTTCTCATGCCAGTATATATTTTTATATATAAAGTCCAAACCCACCACGGAACTAGGGCCTCACAATTTTTTATCTTATTACTCACCACTTCAGACTCCTTAAAAATCACCGCTTTCCTTTTTTAACCAAAAATTCCAATTTTTTTAACATATATTAAATTTCACATAACAGATAACTTACACCAAGGGGACATTACAGTTAATCCGTGATGGGCAGGACTTCTTGGAATTTTATAATTCCCGGACGCAGGCTGACCGGCTAACCTTTTTTCTTCAAGGACAGCCCTTATTTAAGCCGAGACCTTAAAGGATGGTCTAGATAGGCACCTAGCTTGTCCAGGAATGAAAGGTCACGTCTCCCTTACCCAGAGGTCGGGTCTCTGTCTAACACGAACGCGGCTTCGCTTGCATTTCGGCATTCTGGACGTTCAACTCTTCAAGTTTCTTTTTCAGTGCTTTTCTTATTTCCAGCACTCAAGAATAGAACTGCCAAGGATTCAGTTGGACTTCAATTATTTTTATTTCTGTCCAAAAATGGATTATCCTGTATAGGATGGCTACTAATAATAACACTATTAATGTCTCTCTATCCGTCTGTCTGTCTGTCTCTCTGTCTGTCTCTCTGTCTACTCCTCTTTGACTTTTAAAAATCAGCAAGACCTTATTCATATGTGCTACTGTTTTCCCCATGATAGAAGTTTTTCATCTGATCAGATCCAAATGTTTCCTGTCTGTCTGCCTAGTAACTGTCCATCTATTTCGCTGTCTTATTTCCGGTAACTTCCGGCAAGCGTTCGACCTCAGGTCGTCTAGTTTGTTTGTTTGTCTGTCTGTCTGTTTGTTTGTCGGTGCTCTACAGGCCACAATTCTGAAGCAATCGCCCTGAAACTTATAGAAAAAGTGTAAAATCGAAAACCCTGGGTGCCTATTGTTTTTGGCCTTGAACGGTTCAAGGTCAAGGTCAGGGTCCCTGAAAAACCTTAAAACGGATTTTCCTTCATATCTTTGTAAAAAATAATCGTAGCGGCTTAATCTTTAGCTCATTTTATTCCTCATCATGTTACCTTTCCACATGCTAGCAAATATCTCTGATCATTCGTTACCATAGTAACGTATTTTTGGGAAGAAATGATAGAATTCGATATTTTCTTTCTAAATTTTTCATTTTTAAAGCTAGAGAGTTCTAGTTTTCTGCATCAGGTAGTATTTCATGAGCTGTTTATGATAGAATTGTTAATCCCGCAAAACCTCGCACTATTTCTCGTCAAACGAGAGTTTTCGAGATTTCATTAAATATGACCTGCAGGTTGCATTTTATTAACAATGGCTTTGAAATTAATGTATTTTGTGTTATTTATAAATATCTCGAAATTGTTTTTTCATTTTTTTAAAAAAGCCACCAGGGGGCGTGGTACTGGTAACACTACAACTTATCATTTTTGCACAACATCTTAAAAAATATTAAGCATATAACAATTTCTTTTGTCGCATCTAAGACTAGGATCATTGGCTTATTCTTGGGTACATGTAGCTTTGTGCTGCCGTTACCATGGTAACCAAATTTTGGGTTAAAACTTGACAATCTGAAAATAATTAGTTTTTTTGCTTCTATCTCTGTTGATATTTATACTTCAAGGGTCTAGTTTTCTGCACGAGGTAGCATTCCTTTGGCTCCAATCCAGTCAATTGGAAGTCTCGTAGAATCTCGATCTGTTTTTCCGTCAAACGAGAAATTACGAGATTTCGCAGAAATGCTGATAACTCGATCACGTTTTAGGTTAAAGAGTATACGGTTTCAGCCTCTGGTAGCCTTTCGGAAGCTTAACATGATAAAACTGCAAATCTCGCCAAATCTCGCATCATCTACCGCCAAACGAGAATATTCGATATTTTGAACAAAATATTCAACAAATGTCTTTATCTCTTTCAATTTTATGCTAGAGATTTTATTTTTCTACTGTTCAACAATCATTTGATCAGTGTTAAGTGATATAAATGAATATCTCGTTATATCTCGCACCATTTGTCGTCAAACGAGAACAGTGGACCATTTAAACAAATGCCTATTATGCTGTCATTTTATACCCTACAGACATATAGTTTTTAGCATTTGACAGCGTCTGACACTCTCATTCACATCATGTGATTTTATTGCAATTTTCGTCAAATCTTGCCTCGTTTTTCATCAAATGATGAAAATACATCCAATTGCCGTGAGCACAAGTGGCTTCAGGGTTGACCGGTAAGTGCCGGCAAGGCTATTACAGTTGCATGTTGGCGTGCGCGGTCGTCCATGAATCTCACAAAGCAGCATTGAATAGAGGACAAAAGCCGCTAAATGTGGAGGGAACACACCTGTGATTTTTATTGTGTCCCCTTGTGCGGCCACTTGTGTTGCCAGGAACCACTGGCAAATCTTTGAAACCAGGGACGGATCCCCGATTTTGTAGTTTGGTGTGTCAAAATATGGGCTGATCCCTGGTTAAGCAGTTTTGGGCAGGAGTAAAATTTTAATTATACATCAAATATATATATTAAAATAAAATATCTGGAAATTTATTTTTTCCTTTTAGAAAATAGCCCCCAGATGGCGCTGCAGCAATCATTATTGTGCCATATCTCCAAAACTATAGACAGTGTCACAACATTGATTGCAGCTTCTGAAACTATATTTAATGCGTTTAACCTCGTTGGGACTCTGTCGTATTCTGTGGGGGTTAAATTTTAATTATACATAAAATATATAATATAAAAATTAAAATATCGCGAAACTATTTTTTCCCCTTTCAGATGGCGCTGCAGCAATCATTATTGTGCCATATCTCCAAAACTATAGACAGTGTCACAACATTGATTGCAGCTTCTGAAACAAGATTTAAAGCGTTTAACCTCGTGGGGACTGTCGTATTCCGCGGGGGTTAAAGTTTAATTATACATAAAATATATATAATTAAAAATAAAATATCTCGAAACTATTTTTTTTCCTTTCAGATGGCGCTGCAGTAATCATTATTTCGCCATATCTCCAAAACTATAGACGGTGTCACAACATTGATTGCAGCTTCTGAACCTAGATTTAATGCGTTTTCCTCGTGGGGACATTGTCATATTCAGCAGAAGTTTAAATTTAATTATACATCAAATATTTATTATAAAAAAATAAAATATCTCGAAACTTACTTTTTGTCCTTTTAATAATAGCCGCCAGATGGCACTGCAGCAATCATTTTTTTGCCATATCTATAAAACTAGAGATAGTGTCACAACATTGATTGCAGCATCTGAAACTAGATTTAATGGGTTTATCCTCGTGAAGACTCTGTCATATTCTTCCGTTACCATGGGGGCCTAATATAGGTTACAATTAAATTCTTCTTTTTCCTGAAATTCAAAATATGAAGATTTATTCTAATTGACTGACGCTTATTTTATTCATGCTTTCCATTCTCCATGACAGGAGTACATTGCCTACACATGGAGTTATTTTCCGTCTGTCTGTCTACTCATTTGTGGCTATTGAAAATCAGCGAAATCACATAAAAATGTACTTCCATTTTAACCATGATAGCGGTTGTTCATTTGATCAAATCCAAACGTTCCCTGTCTGCCTGACTAGTAACTGTCCGTCTGTTTTGCTGTCTTATTTCCGGCCATTTCCGGAACTAGATTTAATGCCTTTAACCTCGTGGGGACTCTGTCGTATTCTGCGGGGGTTAAATTTTAATTATACATCAAATATATATAATAAAAAAATAAAATGTCTCGAAACATTTTTTGCCCTTTTAGAAATAGCCGCCAGATGGCGCTGCAGCAATCATCATTGTGCCATATCTCCAAAACTATAGACAGTGTTATACGTTCCCTGTCTGTCTGCCTAGTAACTGTCTGTCTGTTTCGCTGTCTTATTACCGGCCATTTCCGGCAAGTGTTCGACCTCTGGTCGTCTAGTCTGTTTGTCTGTTTGTCTGTTTGTTTGTCTGCACTCTCCTGGCCACAATTTTGCCACAATCACCTCGAAACTTTCAGAGATGATGGAGAATTAAATTTCTAGGTGCCCTATTGTTTTTGGTAAAAATAGGACAAAGGTCAAGGTCAAGGTCATCAAAACTTCTCAAAACGGTTTTTTCTTCATATCTTTGTGACTATTAGTCGTATCTACTTCAACAATAGCTCATTTTAATCGTCATTCCAAGGCCTGTCATCTGGTGTGTATCTGACTCAAATTTGCCGTAACCATGGTTACAAATTTTGGGGAAAACTCATGATATTCGAAAATAAGGGGTCTTTTTTCTAACTTTGTCAGCTTTAAAGCTAGAGTGATCTAGTTTTTTGCATCAAGTAGCATTCAACTAGTACAACAAGATTTTATTACAAGTCTTGCAGTATCTCGTAAAATATCTCGTGAATAGAGATATTTCGAGATTTCATTCATCTTGCGCCAAAGGCCACATTATTGCAGGAATCTTTTTGAAACTGACATATTATAAGTCCTACACTAGTATCTCGAAATTGTTTTTTCATTTTCTGAATAGGGCCGCTAGGGGGCGCTGGATGCGAACCTCCCGAACATATCATATTTTGGCCATATCTCCAAAATTATAAGCCTCAATTACATAAACTATAGCTTATTTTCTTCCTCTGAGTCTTCTCCATAACCTAGTGTAGTCATCTGGTAACACTTTTGTGACACTTTGTCAGTGTGTCTGTCTGTTTGTCAGTTGTCCTCAAATTCGCCTGCTTGCTCTTGCGTCTCACATATAGCATTCTACAGGCCACAGTTTTGAAAGAATCCTTTTGAAACTATAACATCTTAAGTCTGACACTAATATCTCGAAACCAATTTTTCATTTTCCGGATATGGCCGCTAGGGGGCGCTGAACTCGAACCTCTCCCAACATATCATGCTTTGGCAATATCTCCAAAATTATAAACCTCGGTAACATAAACTGTAGCTTTTTTCTTCCTTTGGGTCTTCTCCATAACCTGGAGTAGTCATCTGGACTCAATCTTGAATCACTTTGTCAGTGTTTTCGTCTGTTTGTCAGTTGTCCTCAAATTCGCCTGCTTGTTGGTTCTTGCGTCTCACATATAGCATTCTATAGGCCACAGTTTTGAAAGAATCCTTTTGAAACTATAACATCTTAAGTCTTACACTAATATCTCGAAACCAATATTTCATTTTCCGGATATGGCCGCTAGGGGGCGCTGAACTCGAACCTCTTTCAACATATCATGCTTTGGCAATATCTCCAAAACTATAAACCTCAGTAACCTAAACTGTAGTTTTTTTCTTCCTTTGGGTCTTCTCCATAACCTGGAGTAGTCATCTGGACTCAATCTTGAATCACTTTGTCAGTGTGTCCGTCTGTTTCTCAGTTGTCCTCAAATCCGCTTGCTTGCCGTTTCTTGCGTCTCACATATAGCATTCTACAGGCCACAGTTTTGAAAGAATCTTTTAAAACTATTACATCTTATGTCTTACACTAATATCCCGAAACTGATTTTTCATTTTTTTGGAAATAGCCACCAGGGGGCGTGGTACATGAAACACTGTAACATATCATTTTTCTGCAATATCTCAAAAAATATTAAACGTGACACCATTTTTTTTGGTCGTATCTGAAACTAGGAACATTGGCTTATCCCTTCGCACATGTTGCTTTGTGCTGCCGTTACCATGGTTACCAAATTTTGGGGTAAAACTTGACAATCTGAAAATTCGGAGTTTTCCAGCTTCTATCTCTGTTGATATTTGCGATAGAAAGGTCTGGTTTTTGGCGTTAGACAGCATCCCTCTAGTTCTGAGCCATTCAATCGCAAGTCTCGTCATATCTCGCACCGTTTCTCGTCAAACGAGAACACGTGACCATTCAAAGAAATGCCTATAATTCTGTCATTTTTCACGCTAAAGACACATGGTTTGCAGCGCTGGATAGCGGCTGACACTCGCAGTCACATTCAGGGGTCACATTGTTAGTCTCGTCAAATCTCGCGCCGTTTTTCGCCATACCACGAAGACACGTGCAGTCGCCGCAAGTGGCGGCAGGGTCCTTACGGTGGGCGGCCGGCGTGTGCAGCGGTCCGTGACGGCCTCTCCGGGCCCCATCTATGATCATACATGTTGGAGGCACAGTCCATACTTTATTGCTTGCCGGAAATCTTCGATTTTCGAAAGCAGGTTGGTCACCCGTGTATGTTTGTTCCTTCATCTTATGTATTATACTAATATCTCAAAACTTATTTTTCATTTTCCTGATATGGCTGCTAGGGGGCGCTGCACTTGACCCGTCCAAACAAATCAGTTTTTGAACATATTTCCGTAAGAGTAAACCTATATTACACAAACTATAGCTTATTTTCTTTCTCTTGGTCTTCACCAAAACATGGTCAAGTCATCTGGTCTCCATCTTGTGTCACTTTATCACTATGTCTGTCTGTTTGTCATTTATCCTCAAATTCGCCTGCTTGCTAATTCTTGCACTTTAGATATAGTAATCAACAAGTCAGATATGTAGACGAATCCTTTTGAAACTATTACATCTTATGTCATACACTAATATCACGAAACGCATTTGTCGTCTTCAGGATATGTCCACTAGAGGGCGCTGCAGTCGAACATCCCCAGTATATCATTATTTGGCCATATCTCCAAAATTATAAGCCTCAATTACATAAAGTATAGCTTATTTTCTTCCTCTGAGTCTTCTCCATAACCTGGTTAACTCATCTTGTCTCCATCTTGTGTCCCTTTGTAAGTTTGTCTGTTTGTTTGTCAGTTGTCCTCAAATTCGCCGGCTTGTTGGTTCCTACAGGCTACAGGCCACCGTTTTGAAAGGATCATTTTTAGCTCAACTGACTTTCAGTCATGCTGGGCTATAGCGAGGTGTCTTTGTCCGTCGTCCTTCCATCTGTCTATCCTGCTGACCGGCCGTCCGTCTGTTAGCAGGGCACAAATCGTAACTGTACGGGCTACGGTCATGGACCCTATGTAGTCTTAGAGGTTCTAAAATGATCTCCTTGCAAACCTGAAATTAGGTCACTGACCTATATTCTCGAAGTTACAGGGTGTGTATGCACCCCCCAGAAATAATTCTTTTAGCTAAAATTTTCATCCAAAACCTTCCATCTTTCACATACAGCTCATCTACCAACAGGGGAAGAACCATAATTATTTTGAAGTCAACAGGTCAAAGGTCAAGGTCACAGGAGCTATTTTTTTAATGCCTGTGGATGCATTTTAAGCCAAATCTTTCATCCCAATTCTTTGATCTTTTACATATATTTCACCTACTAAGAGGGAGAAAAATCCTATAGATTTTTAAGTCACAAGGTCAAAGATCAGGGTCACAGGATTCAATTTTTTAAAAGGTTGTGAAAACATTTCAAGCTAGACATTTCATTCCAAACTTTCCAGCACTGATATCGCTTCTCTGCCAACATGAGAAAAGACCTGTTAATTTTGAGGTCAAAGGTGAAGTTCACTGCACCCATTTTTTGGGTGGAGTCATTTTCAGGAAACTTTTCAATCTATACCTTCCATTTGTCATATATGGCTTACCTACCAATAGGGGAAGAAGCCTATCGATATCGAGTTCAAAAGGTCAAAGGTCAAGGACACAACACTTAATTATTCTAAATGGTTGTGAACATTTTGCAAGTGAAACTGTTCAACCCAAACCTTCAGTCTTTCACATATGCCACATCTATGCATCACTCAATTTGATTCAAACTTCATATTTATAAGCACCCGTTTCTCAATAATTCTTGCATGGATTTCCTTGATTTTTGCTATATATTTTGATCTTATATTTGCCCTTTGTGGTGTTCCTTTTGAGACTGACAGGTATCAAGCAAGCTATGGGAATAGTTACTGATAGCTTAACAATCGTACATTTTTCCTCAGACCATCCAGTCACTGTGTTTTAACCAGACATAGGTGATATATATTTCTGTTGTCGTAGAAAATTTCAACATATTGGCAAATTGGTTCTTCAAAATGTGACTGGAAGTTGTGAATCTCAGTCCATGATGTGGCAGGTCAAGCTTGGCAGCTGAGCGTCATGACCAATGGCTCACTTGTTAAACTAATACATCTTATATCTTACAGTAAAATCTCGAAACAGATTATTCATTTTCCGGATATTGTCAATAGGTGGCGCTGCACTCGCCCCTCCCCTATATATATATATTTGCCCATATCTACAAAACTATTAACCTCAATTACAAACACTTATTGATTGTCTTCCTTTGAATCTACTCCATAATCTGAGTTAGTCATCTGGTCTTATTCTTGTGTCACATTTTCAGTATGTCTGTCTGTTTGTCAGTGATCCTCAATTTCGCCTGCTTGCTAGATCTTGCGTCTTACACTCAACAATCTCCAGGCCACAGTTTTCCAGGAATCCTTTTGGAATTGAAACATCTTATTTGTTATATTAATATCTCAAAAGAAATTTTTAATATTTGGGATATGGCCGCTAGGAGATGCTGCAGTAGAGCCTCCACACCATATCATTTTTGGGCCATATCTCCGACATTATATACTCTACCTACTAAAACTATAGCTCATTTTGCTTCTCTTTACGTTCCCCACTTTTTTCTGGTATTCTGTTATCTCAGGTGTGTCAGTATATCTGTCTGTTTTGAGCTATGTCAGCTTTCATGTTCTTTTGTGTAATATATGTCGTTCAACAGGCCAAGCTTTCCAGCAATCGCTTTAAAATTCATTCAATTGATAGAAACCCGACAGTTTGTCATGTTTGTCCAATCTGTATGTCATTTCGGCCCGGCAAGCTCTCGACCTATGGTCGTCTAGTTTGTTTGTTTGTCTGCCTGTGTACTCTCTACAGGCTACAATTTTGCAGCAATTTCTTTTAAACTTACACAGCTGATAGACAAGGAAAAGTCCTCGAGGCCTATTGTTATTGGGCGACATAGGTCCAAGGTCAAGGTCAAGGTCATCAAAACGTCTCAAAACGGTTTTTTCTTCATATCTTTGTAACTGTTAGTGGTATCTTCTTCAAACATAGCTCATTTTAAACGTCATTCCCAGGCCTTTCTTCTGGTGTGTAGCTCTTTCAAATTTGCCGTAACCATGGTTACGCATTTTGGGGAAAAAGTCATGATATTCTGAAATAAGGGGTCTTATTTTTCTAACTTTGTCATTTTTAAAGCTAGAGAGGTCTAGTTTTTTGCATCAGGTAGCAATTAACAAGTACTGCAAGATTTTATTAAAAGTCTCGCGATATCTCGTACAATATCTCGTCATACGAGATATTTCGAGATTTCAGTAATCTTGCCCTGGAGGTCACCGTTTTGCAGGAATCTTTTTGAAACTGACATATCGTAAGTCCTACACTATTATCTCGAAACAATTTTTCCATTTTTTGAATGCAGCCGCTAGGTGGCGCTGTATGCAAACCTCCCCAACATATCATGTTTTGGCCATATCTCCAAAACTGTGAGCCTCAATTACATAAACTATACCTTATTTTCATCCTCTGAGTCTTTTCTGAATCCTGGTGTAGTCATTTCGACTCAATCTTGAGTCACTTTGTCAGTGTGTCCGTCTGTTTCTCAGTTTTCATCAAATTCGCCTGCTTACCGGTTCTGGCGTCTCACATATAGCATTCTACAGGTCACAGTTTTGAAAGAATCCTTTTAGAACTATTACATCTTATGTCTTACACTAATATCTCGAAACGGATTTTACATTTTCCAGAATTGGCCGCTAGGGGGCGGTGCACTCAAACTTGCACAACATATCATTTTTTGGCCATATCTCCAAAACTATAAACCTCATTTACATAAACGATAGCTTATTTTCTTCCTCTGGGTCTTTCAAAAAACCTGGTGTATTCATTTGGTCTCAATCTTGAGTCACTTTGTCTGTGTGTCCGTCTGTTTCTTTGTTGTCCTCAAATGCGCTTGCTTGCCGGTTCTTGCGTCTCACATATAGCATTCTACAGGCCACAGTTTTGAAAGAATCCTTTTAAAACTATTACATCTTATGTCTTACACTAAAATCTCGAAACGTATTTTTCATTTTCCAGATAAGGCCGCTAGGGGGCGGAGCACTCAAACTTCCACTACATATCATTTTTTGGCCATATCTCCAAAAGTATAAACCTCATTTACATAAACTATAGCTTATTATCTTCCTCTGAGGTTTCTTCATAACATGATTAAGTCATCTGTTCACAATCTTGGGTCAGTTTGTCAGTATGTTGTCTGTTTGTCAGTTGTCCTCAATTTCGCCTGCTTCCTGGTTCTTGCGTCTCACATGTAGCATTCTACTGGCCACAGTTTTGCAGCAATCGTTTGGTAAATTTCACTTGTCATATATCGTGATGATATCTGGAAGTCCTTTGTTTATTATTCAAATAAGTCAAAGGCCAAGGTCAAGGTGATCAAAATATATCAAAATCTTATTTTCTTTAGAACTTTATTAATATTGGTTCTTTCTTCACAAACTATGGATTATTTTCTTTCACTTTGACACTGCTCGTTCATCTGACTAACTTTACATCATTTCCGGCAAGCGCGTGACCTCAGGTCATCTAGTCTGTTTGTTTGTTGCTTGCCGGAAATCTTCGATTTTCGCAAGCAGGTTGGTCAGTCGCGGATGTCTGTTTGTTTGTTTGTTTGTCTGTCTGTGTACTCTCTACAGGCCACAATTTTGCAGCAATTGTCTTTTAACTTATACAGCTGGTAGACAAGCAAAAGTCCTGGAGGCCTATTGTTTTTGAGCGGAATAGGTCAAAGGTCAAGGTCAAGGTCATCGAAATTTTTCAAAACGGTTTTTTCTTCATATCTTTGTCACTATAAGTCGTATCTTCTTCAAACATAGCTCATTTTAAACGTCATTCCAAGGCCAGTCATCTGGTGTGTAGCTGACTCAAATTTGCCGTAACCATGGTTACGAATTTTGGGGAAAAAGTCATGATATTCGAAAATATGGGGCCTTATTTTTCTAACTTTGGCAGTTTTACAGCTAGAGAGGTCTAGTTTTTTGCATCAGGTAGCATTCAACAAGTACTGCAAGATTTTTTTATAAGTCTCGCGATATCTCGTATAATATCTCGTCAAACGAGATATTTCGATATTTCAGTAGTCTTGCCCTGGAGGCCACAGTTTTGCTGGAATCTTTTTGAAACTGACATATCCTAAGTCCTACACTATTATCTCGAAATTTTTTTTCCATTTTCTGAATGCGGCTGCTAGGGGGCGCTGTATGCAAACCTCCCCAACATACCATGTTTTGGCCATATCTCCAAAACTGTGAGCCTCAATTACATAAACTTTAGCTGATTTTTTTCCTCTGGGTCTTTCCAAAAACCTGGCGTATTCATTTGGTCTCAATCTTGAGTCACTTTGTCTGTGTGTCCGTCTGTTTCTCTGTTAAACTTGCACAACATATCATTTTTTGGCCATATCTCCAAAACTATAAACCTCATTTACATAAACTATAGCTTATTTTCTTCCTCTGGGTCTTTCCAAAATTCTGGTGTATTCATTTGGTCTCAATCTTGAGTCACTTTGTCTGTGTGTCCGTCTGTTTCTCAGTTGTCCTCAAATTCGCTTGCTTGCCGGTTTTTGCGTCTCACATATAGCATTCTACAGGCCACAGTTTTGAAAGAATCCTTTTAAAACTATTACATCTTATGTCTTACACTAATATCTCGAAATCGATTTTTCATTTTCCAGAATTGTCCGCCAGGGGGCTGTGCACTCAAACTTGCACAACATATCATTTTTTGGCCATATCTCCAAAATTATTAACCTCATTTACATAAACTATAGCTTATTCTCTTCCTCTGAGGTTTTTACATAACATGATTAAGTCATCTGTTCTCAATCTTGGGTCAGTTTGTCAGTATGTTTGTCTGTTTGTCAATTGTCCTCAATTTCGCCTGCTTGCCGGTTCTTGCGTCTCACATGTAGCATTCTACTGGCCACAGTTTTGCAGGAATCGTTTTGTAAATTACACTTGTCATATATCGTAAAGATATCTGGAAGTCCTATGTTTATTATTCAAATAAGTCAAAGGTCAAGGTCAAGGTGATCAAAATATATCAAAATCTTATTCTCTTAAGAACTTTGTTAATATTGGTTCTTTCTTCACAAACTATGGATTATTTTCTTTCACTCTGACACTGCTCGTTCATCTGACTTAACTTTATATCATTTCCGGCAAGCGTGTGACCTCAGGTCATCTAGTTTGTCTGTCTGTGTACTCTCTAGAGGTCACAATTTTGCGGCAATTGCTTTCAATCTTATACAGCTGATAGACAAGGAAAAGTCCTCGAGGCCTATTGTTATTGGGCGACATAGGTCCAAGGTCAAGGTCAAGGTCATCAAAACTTCTCAAAACGGTTTTTTCTTCATATCTTTGTAACTGTTAGTGGTATCTTCTTCAAACATAGCTCATTTTAAACGTCATTCCCAGGCCTTTCTTCTGGTGTGTAGCTCTTTCAAATTTGCCGTAACCATGGTTACGCATTTTGGGGAAAAAGTCATGATATTCTGAAATAAGGGGTCTTATTTTTCTAACTTTGTCATTTTTAAAGCTAGAGAGGTCTAGTTTTTTGCATCAGGTAGCAATTAACAAGTACTGCAAGATTTTATTAAAGGTCTCGCGATATCTCGTACAATATCTCGTCATACGAGATATTTCGATATTTCAGTAATCTTGCCCTGGAGGTCACCGTTTTGCAGGAATCTTTTTGAAACTGACATATCGTAAGTCCTACACTATTATCTCGAAACAATTTTTCCATTTTTTGAATGCAGCCGCTAGGTGGCGCTGTATGCAAACCTCCCTAACATATCATGTTTTGGCCATATCTCCAAAACTGTGATCCTCAATTACATAAACTATACCTTATTTTCATCCTCTGAGTCTTTTCTGAATCCTGGTGTAGTCATTTCGACTCAATCTTGAGTCACTTTGTCAGTGTGTCCGTCTGTTTCTCAGTTTTCATCAAATTCGCCTGCTTACCGGTTCTGGCGTCTCACATATAGCATTCTACAGGTCACAGTTTTGAAAGAATCCTTTTAGAACTATTACATCTTATGTCTTACACTAATATCTCGAAACGGATTTTACATTTTCCAGAATTGGCCGCTAGGGGGCGGTACACTCAAACTTGCACAACATATCATTTTTTGGCCATATCTCCAAAACTATAAACCTCATTTACATAAACTATAGCTTATTTTCTTCCTCTGGGTCTTTCAAAAAACCTGGTGTATTCATTTGGTCTCAATCTTGAGTCACTTCGTTTGTGTGTCCGTCTGTTTCTCAGTTATCCTCAAATTCGCTTGCTTGCCGGTTCTTGCGTCTCACACATAGCATTCTCCAGGCCACAGTTTTGAAAGAATCCTTTTAAAACTATTACATCTTATGTCTTACACTAACATCTCAAAACCGATTTTTCATTTTCCAGATATGGCCACTAGGGGGCGGTACACCAAAACGTCCACATCATATCATTTTTTGCCCATATATCCAAAACTAAAAACCTCATTTACATAAACTATAGCTTATTATCTTCCTCGGAGGTTTCTTCATAACATGATATAGTCATCTGTTCTCAATCTTGGGTCAGTTTGTCAGTATGTTTGTCTGTTTGTCAGTTGTCCTCAATTTCGCCTGCTTCCTGGTTCTTGCGTCTCACATGTAGCATTCTACTGGCCACAGTTTTGCAGGAATCGGTTTGTGAATTACACTTCTCATATATCGTGATGATATCTGGAAGTCCTATGTTTATTATTCAAATAAGTCAAAAGTCAAGATCAAAGTGATCAAAATATATCAAAATCTTATTTTCTTTAGAACTTTGTTAATATTGGTTCTTTCTTCACTCACTATGGATTATTTTCTTTCACTTTGACACTGCTCGTTCATCTGACTAACTTCACATCATTTCCGGCAAGCGCGTGACCTCAGGTCATCTAGGTTTTAGCTTCACCCCCCCCCCACCCCCCGGTTTTGTATTTGGAGGAGAACAGCTCTCGTCTTTATGTTTGTATTTGTCATACTGTATTTGTATTTGGAGGAGAACCGCTCTCGTCTTTATCTTTGTATGTGGCATACTGTATTTGACCCCAACCCTGATTATGAGAGGCAGATGGGTAAGCGGAACAGTGCTTTTGGGATATGTTATCCTTCGGGTTAGATGTGGGTTAGACCGGAGAGAACCAACAGGCTGGTCAGGATCAGAATTTTGATGATTACTGCGGAACAAAGCAGCATCAGGCTTTTCTAGTCGCTGGGAGGCGGCACAGAATTCAGCTCTAAAAGCCGCCAATTCCCGAAGAAGCTGTATAAGGTCAGTTTGAGAGAGCTGTAGTCGTGCACTACGTGAATCTTATTGGGAGCAAGAGGTAAATCAATCTTGACTATGCCCTTATCAAGACAATATTGACATTCAGAGACAGCGAGTCCAGAAGCTTGTTCTTAATCATGCAAATCGAAATGTGGATTGAACATGTAAAGTGCATCAACATCTACAGCTGCAGAAGGAGAACATGTGGCTGGTAAAAAAGAAATAATGTCATCAAAAGAATCGTTATGGAGATTTAATGGCAGAAATTCTGGGTTGTGAATTTGTCAAATTATATATGGCAGGCAATGTGGCAATTATTGTGCAGTTATAGTTACTGTCATGCTCAGGTGGGGTTAGTACACAGAAAAAAATTTGACCCAGCATGAATTTATTAAAGGTGATAAAGCACCTGAGTATATCATCAACAAATAAAAAAAAGAATAATGTAAAATGAAAGCAGCTTTGAGTAAGTTAGTAAATCAAGCAAATAGCTGTTATGCTCAAAGTAGCTGTTATTAGCTATAGTCTTAATATCTACCAATGAAGAAACAAATGAGTAATCAAAATAGTCTGGGCAACAAGTCAAGTGCTCAGTGGTTAACCATAAGCTATCACATGCATATATGACAACAATAGCTACGGTAGACCAAGGTAGCTACTATCAGTATAGCACAATTGCAGTGATATATAACTATGGGAAACAGTTAAACTTGCACCCTTAAGACTTAATTGAGTGGTATATGTATTCTTAATGGACTAATCATTCTGCTCATTAAAACTGTTGATCAGCTGATATATGGAAAAAAACAATGTACTCTTGATCAGAATAGATTCCTTATAGCAGGCAACACACATGCACAAAAAAGGCAGTCTTTATAGGGGTAGTGAAAAATAATGGTTATATGCAAGATTATGAATGTGCAGAATGCAAGCAAAAGGCAGAAAAACCGGTGGGTTTAATGGTATTATTGGTTTATTATTAAGCAAATAAATAAGCCATGTTGAACATGATTTAATTGGTTTTACCATAAGCAGATTTATAATATTGTATTTATTGTACAACAATTAACTATATGTGCTAATGACTACGGTCGAGAATATTAATTAATGGCTTAAGTTTTCAAAAAATACTGGATTAAATGGCATTAATTATACAAATTTATTAATCTCTGAATAACAAAATTGACAGAAACTTTAGTTCCAACGACTGCGAGAGATGGCAGCAACGGTCGTCCACCGATCTATTGCATAGAAATGGAATTCCACAAGCGGCCGGGAGATGGCAGAACGTCCCGGAGAAGTTGAGAACTTTACAACTTTCCCGGAACGAATGAAAACAGTAATTATGGAAGTATGAAACTGATACAGAAGCTTACCCCATGTCCCTAACAATCTGCAGACCCCTCTGCACTCAACACCACAAATGTGTAGGGGAGCTGCACTAAGCGGTTACCGATCGGGGGCGCAACGACTGTCAAAAACTGATCTCGATACGGGCTCGAACTCCCTCCCGTACATGCAGCCAATCGAAATGTCGCAGAAAATGTCCCAGTGAATAGACATTTCGACATATCCTGGTCGGACCTAGATTGGTAACTGATGTTGGGCGCCGATTGGCGACGCCGAAAGGCGGCGCTTGAAGTGTAAGAATAAAAATGAATCTTTTTAATAGAAATATGTCGTATGAAATATTATTATTAAATGATTATATATATATATTATATATATATATATATATATATATATATTGAACTAGACTTATAAATATATACATGACTTCTGCTGATACATTAAATTCCTGACCAAATGGAACCCTCTGAAATATCGCAGAAAATGTCCCAGTTCCTTAGACATTTCGACTTTTCATCCCCTGCTCGAGATTGGTACTAAATGGGCGCCGATAGGCGGCGCTTGGACTGTAAGAATAACAAAGAACTTTTTTAATAAAAATATGTCGTATGAAATATTATAATTAAAGGATTAAAAATAATATTTATATATGGATATATTTATATATATATATATAAATCTGTATGTATTTAATGTACTACATATATAAATATAGCATATATAATACTGACTTAAGTATTTCATGTCCGAAGGATTAAGGTTATCCGAATACCTGATATAGCATATATTAATAGTGACAAACACTTACTGGAGTATTTAATGTCCTAAGGCTTAGGGTAACCCGTATCCCAGATACAGCATATATTAATACTAACAAATACTTACCGGAGTATTTCATGTCCGTAGGGTAAGGGTAACCTGTATCCCGGATATAGCATATATTAATAGTGACAAACCCCTACTTTAGTATTTCACGTATGCTTCCTGATCAGTATCGAGAAGTCGAAGTGTATAACCCTCTAGGCCAGTTTTCGCGACATGGAAGCCAACGGCCCGGCTGTGAGTAGTATTTCTAGACGTCACCTTCATATTGTTGCGTGCAAGTTGAATTTCATTCCGAGTTCTTCACACAACAAACTTAAATTTACAAAGAAAGACTCATGGTACGGTGCAGATATATATAATTATCCAAAATAAACATTATATACAATATACACAAAGTTAAAAAAAAGTCTGTAAATTATAACATCACTTAAACGGGGCATACAAAACGAATTATACTTATCTTCATCTCATAACCAATATGGCCCCATGGACACGAAGTGGCTCCGGGGTTGCCGTTAGGAGCCGAGCAATCCGTATACTGAAGAAACACGAGTCTTTAAACTAAGTCCATGGTGTACATTTCTCCCAATAAAATAAGTTCTGTGTTCTTCCATGACTGTGATCTTATTGTCCGTGTTAATTGAAAGAGTCTTCTGTGGTCCACTTGATTTATTTCCGGGGAATCAGTCATATTATGTCATATAAGAAATACATTTAAATAAGTTGTGTTAACAATAAAACATGAGGAAATATACTTAAATACTAGGTAATATCCGTAACAACCATCTCATATCATGTATTGTAATTATATGCAAATAATCCATCCAATTCAATTTAACTGCACTATGATTATACACAACTAGATCATACAAAACCATCGAACAATACTGCGACCTACGCAAATCAACTTTCCTGCGACAAATGCACAATTCATAGTAATATCTTATACCGCATAATAGCTACTGCACTCAATTGCAAAATCCATAAATATCCATCTCAAACAATACAATTCACATACATACAAATATTTTATATCAATAACATCTGGATAAAGTATCAGCAATGATATTATACTTTCCTCTTATATGTTTCACAATAATGTCATATTCTTGTAAGAGCAGACTCCAATTTAATAACCGTCTGTTCTTGCTCTTCATTTTGTTCAAGGACAATAATGAATTGTAATCAGTATGAACTACTAATGGATGAGAAACTGATCTCACATAAATTTCAAAGTATTGCCGTGCCAAGATAAGCGCCAGCAATTCCTTTTCAATAGTAGAATAGTTTCTCAGATAATCTTTTAAATTTCGTTGAGAAATAACAGACAGGATGATCAATCCCTTGTTCATCTACTTGAATCAATATAGCACCAGCCGCTAGTTCGCTAGCATCAACACACTATTTAAGGTCTTTATAAAAATTCGGTGCTTCCAACACAGGTGTATTTACCATCATTGACTCCAGTTTCTCGAATGCCGATTCGCATTCATCAGTCCAAAGAAATATTTCTTTTCTCTATAACAGATTCTGAGTGGAACAGTTATCTCAGCAAAAGTTTTAACAAAACTTTCTATAGTATCCAGTCATGCCTAAAAATCTATGTAAACTCTTTTTTTATGTATATATAGGTCTTTGGAATATCATAATACCCACAATTTTAGTTTGAATTGGTTCTACATCACCCTGTCCTGTGACATGACCTAAGTAAATAACTTTGGCTTTTCCAAAATCACTCTTTGTTAAATTTACTGTAAGATTAGCCTCAGACAATCCTTGAAACAGTTTTTCTAATCTGTGTAAGTGTTCACTCCAGGTATCACTGTACACAATTAAATCATCTATGTAAGCTTCAACGCCTTCAAGATTGTATATCTAAATATTCATAAGACGCTGGAACGATGCCCCTGCGTTTTTCATTACGAACGGCATGACATTATATATTCATATAATCCATCAGGGATAGCAAATGCAGAGATTTTTTTCTCGCTCTTTCTGTTAGAGATACACCCCAATATCCCTTCAGTAAATCACATTTTGTTACATATTAGGCTTGACAAATTCTATCTATGCAAACATCAACTCTTGGTATGGGATAGGTATCTGTTTTAGTTACAGCATTCACTTTTCTAAAATCAGTAACTTTTATCTGGTTTTGGCACTAATATACATGGAGAACTCCATTCACTTTGACTCTCTCTGATGATATAATTTTGTAACATATAATCTACCTCTTTTCTTAAGTTCGCAAGAGTTTCAGGATTGACTCTATACGGATGTTGTTTTATCGGTTTTGCATCACCGACGTCCACATCGTGACACAAAACATTTGTCCTACTAGGTATATCTGGAAATATCTGTTCATATTTTCTCAACAATTTTGACAACTCTTGTGATTCTTCAGACGAAAGATGCTCTAATTTTACATCTAACTTTGCTAATATTTCTGAATTGCCTAATCTTGGTTTTTCATTCATATCTTTGCCCGTCTCAAAATCTTTGAAAACATCATCAGTCTCTTTCGTTTCATCATCAACAGATATTACACAAGTTGGTTTCGCCCGTGTATCATTCCTATTAATATATGGTTTGAGCATATTTACATGACATAATTGAGTTTCTTTTCGCCTATCTGGAGTCTTGATTGTGTAATTAACATTACTAGTTTTTCTATGAATTTCATAGGGTCCATGGTACCTTGATTGCAGTGGTCTATCCCTACTTGGTAACAATGTAAGTACTTCCGGTCACATGGCTCAAGGATAGAGACGTGTTTCTGAGAGCTCCGTTAATTATTGATTCAATATTACCTGAATGTCGCTTGAGCGGTCGCTAAAGAGGAACAAATATGTCTCATACAAGAAGTAAGACGGGTAAAAACCTGGACAGACCATTGGTGAAATGGATAAATTTATTGAGAGAGAACCTGGGAGGTAGGGCAATATGGAGGCTAAGTCATGTGAGGAGGGACTGGGAGCAATGGCCACCGCTATGGACTTGAACACAGGTAGGCCAACAAAATATTATGACAGAGATAAAACGTCTGATTCAAACTTCTAACAAAGAACTAAGTGACCAAATTAATAAATGCATGAGGACCTGAAAGGTCAAATGGATTTACTGACAACAGAGCAAACAAACATAAAGAAAACTGTACATGTGCTAGAAACAGGTTTACAGTCGTTGGACAATAAAGTAAAAGAATACAAAGGTCGAGAATAAAGACTTTCAAAGGAATTTAATATGTTACAGAAGCAGGGAAATGATTTGCAAGAAAAAAAAACAAAATTTCTGAATTACACTTGGAAAACCTTAGAAACAATTACAAGAAGAAACCAATAAACAAGAACGATATATGAGGGAATGGAACTTGAGAATTATTGGTGTTGGGGTAGTAGGGAAAGCTGAAAATAGTGTGAACACCGCTACAAGAATTATCGCTGAAAATAAACTGCTTGTATTATCAAACGAAACAGAGGGCCAAACCGCAAATGACCACAGCATTCAATGACGGCCAGAAAGTGCGGGGGAAACTATGTGAAAGGGGAACCTGTAACCATTAAGGATCTTCCTAGCAACACAGCTGACACAACGGAGGTCGAGTAGCAGGTCAGATGACGAAACAAACAGGTTTTTGGCTTATAAGGAACTATTCTGTTATTGTTTTTGACATATTGTGATGTTTACCTGAGCACGTGGTAAGCGCGGGAATTCCCAATGATCTCGGGTCCCGGCCTGCCTTGCGCTCCGTTGTTGGGACGGAGCGCGAGGCAGGATGGGAACGGGGCTAGGCTTTCCTGTGCATTGTTTAAGCACGAAGTTTAAAGTAGCACCGTGACAGAGAGAATAATATGGCGACGTAACAAACTGTCAAACGGGGCGTGAGCTCAGAAGCAGAGACATTTGAGCTTTAGAGGTGTTAGGTTTAGTATATGTGACACGGAAATAGGTTGTTATATTTTGATACTTCACGTTTGGTGAGTAATGTATTG
Source organism: Sipunculus nudus (assembly GCA_026874595.1). Lineage (NCBI taxonomy): Eukaryota > Metazoa > Annelida > Sipuncula > Golfingiida > Sipunculidae > Sipunculus > Sipunculus nudus. The sequence continues at coordinate 66,498,727 of CM049306.1, forward strand.
TTCTATTGATGTGCTATTTATATGTTCAGTATTCCTAAATTATATAAGTAATGTTATGTGGTTCTGTAGAGACGTTGATGAAGTCGGGGGTCCTACAGGTTACCGGTTGTAAGGACACAGGAGAACACAGGGATTATCGAACGGAGAGCGTTGAAGAATAACACCAGAGAAGACAACAGACAAACAGTGGACTCTTTACATAAACTGGAACCTGTTTCTTTTGTGAACGGTACGACGTCACATCGCGTACAACTATAAAAGCACCACATGCCCGATCCCGTATGGGCTGCAATTATTATGTGAACTGTCGTAGTGCTCGCCAGGCCTGGTTTTGGACATTCGAACTTTGCTTTGTTTGAGGATGGACTTTTACCGTGAACGGCTCCTACGCAGCCCCGGGGCCGTACCAGCACTCGTACCAGCACTCGCACTCGAATTATGTGATTTATATATTTTGGAGATGCACCTACTTCATTTCACTTTGGGCTAAGTATTCTGTTTATCTTAATATGGGTGTCTCCCTTGGACAGACTTTTATGTGAGCAAAAACATTTTGTATTCTTATATATATATTGTATATATGATTTGTTTATTATAAATATTATCATTTAAAAGAGTCTTTCTTCAGTTGAGTTGGTTGCGTGTGGAACCCGGATGAAAGTTCAGTTACACGTAACATAGTAATGGGGGCTCGTCTCTTTTCTTTTCTCTTTGCCTCGTTTTTTAGGGGTATGAATTGGGGTCAGGTCAGTCATCTCTGACATTTTCATGATTGTTTTGTATTATACTGTGTATGGGTTCACTATAGTTTTTGGAAATACGAAAGACTCGTTGCATAGTGTTATGTATTTAGTGGGAGATTCCACTGTGTAAGGTTATATTTATACGGTCTTTGTCATTTCAATATTGTCTGTCTAAATGGATAATGACAAATTTATAGAGAATCATACCACTAAGATCTTAGACCAAATGATAAAGGTTGATTTATTAGAAACATGTGACAAATTGGAGATAGCCGGAAAACAGTCTGTGAGAAAAGCAGAATTGAAAATATTGTGGATTATTTTGTGGATAATGATATACTTGACCCTTCGGTTCTGGATTTCAATCCGCTTAAGCCACAGAAAGGAAATGACTTTAAACAATTTGAGTATCACCTAAAATTAAAAGAATTTGAATTACAAGAATCTAGGTGGAGAGAAGAGAGAGAAATGAAATCGAGAAAGAAAGAATTAGAATTAAAGGAATTAGAATTGAAATTAAAAATAGCAAACATTGGGGAAGAAAAAGAAAATTCTGCCAGTGTTAGAGTTTTAGACCCTAACAGGTACATAAAATTTGTCCCTGTATTCAATGAAAAAGAGGTAGATATATTCTTCCAACATTTTGAAAAAGTTGCCGAAAGTCTTGAGTGGCCAGTTGAGTTATGGTCTATTTTGATACAGAGTGTACTTACGGGAAAAGCTCAGGTATGTTCAAATTATTATAATCTGAAATATGCTGTACTTCATGCGTCCGAATTAGAACCAGAAGCTTACAGACAGAAGTATCGAAATTTGAGAAAACACTGGAGTCAGACACATGTTGAATTTGCTCATGATAAAGAAGTGCTTTTTCAAAAATGGTGTAACTTGAAAGAAGTGAATTCAAATTATGAAAAACTTTAGCACTTGATATTAGTTAAAGAATTTAATAATGTGTTAGAGATGATATTAAGACATATTTAGATGAGAAAGAAGTAACATCGTTACAACAAGCGGCAAAATTTGCTGATGAGTTTGCTTTAACTCATAAACACAAATTTGATAGACCTGAGGAAGTGGGTTTTGTTAAACCAAAAATGTAAATGGCAGTGACAAAAAGGGAAGTCCACCCCGAACCAGAAAAGAGTATGGTTCTGAGAATTAAAGGGTAGAAAGTCCTCAAAAGAGGCAGGGACCCATCTGCTATTATTGTTTAAAAAAAAAAACAGGGCATATTATGTCCAAGTATTTCGAACTCAAAAAGAGTAAAGAAGCATTTTCTAACGAAGACACTTGTTCGCACAAGAGCTTGCTTTGTGAGCCTCCGTCGGGGACAGTAGGATTAGAGGATCCTGTCTTTGTGGGAATGAATAATGACTCTAAGGCCATTCGTAAAGAGTTTGAGCCTTCTGTGTCAGGAGGTTTCGTGTCCTTAGTAGGGGACAGTGATGACCCGTTGCCAATTAAATTTCTGAGGGATACTGGTGCGTCTCAGTCGTTGTTATTGAAAAGTGAATTACCTTTTTCGGACGAGACTGCTACCGGAGAAATAGTATTAGCTCAGGGCATTGAGGGTTCTATTGTTCATGTACCTCTGCACAAAGTCATGCTGGAGTCAGAGTTGGTGTCAGGTCCTGTTATTGTGGGAATTATGCCCAGTTTACCTGTAAAAGGTGTTAAATTGTTATTTGGGAACGATTTGGCGGAAGGTAGGGTGAGGGCTTATCCTTGCATGGTCCCTAAACCGAGGGCTAGCTTAAATGATGTTAGTGAGGCCGGAAACGAGGGGTTGTTTCCAGCCTGTGCAGTCACTCGGTTAATGGTTAGAAAAGCCAATGATGTTACAGTGAACAAGGGTGCCACCGATTAGGCCGGTATGGCTGTGGGCCAGGGTCCCACTGATGATAAAGCCGATACGGCTATGGTCGATAGGACCACTGATGATAATGCAGATAGGGGTATTATTGGTGATGATGACATGATAGATTTGTCACAAACATTCATGAAGGTCACTGATCATTGTAAAGACCAATCAGCGTTTCTTCGTTCTCAGAATGAGAAAAGAGCTGAGAAATCACCGGATGAGACATTTCCTTTAGGGAATAGAAATAGTAATTGAAAGAACAAAGAAAGATACAGATCTTAAACATTTGTACGATTTGATTTTGCCAACCGAGGAATTAGAAAAGGTGTCATCGGGTTATTTATACCAACTGATGTATTAATGAGAAAAGTGAAACCCTGAGATATTCCGTCAACAGAGGATTGGCCTACAGTAAATCAAATTGTAGTTCCTAAAGTTTATAGGTCAGAAATATTAAAGGTAGCCAATGAATCGACTTTGGCAGGACATTTAGGTGTAAACAAAACCAACGAAAAAAATCATGAGACATTTCTGTTGGCTAAAGATGAATCAAGATGAAGCGCAGTTTTGTAAAACTTGTCATACTTGCCAGATGGTAGGAAAATAGTCAATGATTCACCAAAAATTCCATTACAACCAATTCCAGTCATGGAAGATTCTGTAAGTCGTGTCATAGATTGTGTAGGTCGAATGCCCAGAACAAAAAATGGAAACCAGTATTTTGTACTATAAAGTGTACCAAAACAAGATTTCCAGAGGCCATCCCTCTAAGAAATATAAAAGCGCGAACTATCTCCAAGGCTTTGATCAAATTCTTTACAATGTTTGGAATGCCTAAAGAAATTCAATCAGATCAGGATACGAATTTTACTTCTGGATTGTTCCAACAGTTAAATAATGATTTAGGTGGGCATAAAATTATTTCAAGTGCAAATCATCCACAATCTCAAGGTGCTTTAGAGAGATTCCATTCCACTCTGAAAATTATGTTAAAAACTTAATGTTTTCATAACAAACAGGATTGTGACGAAGGCGTTCCACTATTGTTATTTGCGGTCAGAGATTCCGTACAAGAATCGCTTGGGTTCACTCCGTTTGAACTTGTGTTTGGTCACACAAAAAGGGGTCCTTTAAAAGTGATCAAAGATAAATGGGTCAATGAACAGAGTATAAAAAGGAATGTTTTGGATTATGTGGTCAAATTCAATGAAAGTTTAAAGGATGCATGTGACCTAGCTAGACAAAACTTTGCAAAAGCACAGACTAAAATGAAAACATGGTATGACAAAAAGGCTAGAGATCATGAATTCAGGGTTGGAGATAAAGTACTGGCATTGTTACCATGTAGAGATGGTCCATTGCAAGCACGGTATCACGGAACCTATAAAAAATTCACAGAAAGATCAGTAATGTCAATTATGAAATCAAAACTCCAGACAGGCATAAAGGAACTAAGTTGTGTCATGTTAACATGCTCAAACCATATTTCGATAGAGATGACACACAAGTGAATCCAGCTTGTTTTTTATCTATTGAAGATGAAACAATAGAAACTGATAATATGTTTAGAGATTTTGATACATGTAAAGACATGAATGAAATACCAAAATTGGGTAATTCAGAGATTCTGTCAAATCTGGATGTAAAAATTAAGGCATCTTTCGTCTAAAGAGTCACGAGAGTTATCAGAACTGATGAGGAAATATAAACACATTTTCCTGATGTACCTAGCAGAACTAATGTTAATGTCATGATGTGGATGTGGGCGATGCAAAGCAATTAAAACAACATCCGTACAGAGTTAACCCTGTAACTCTCGCAAACTTAAGAAAAGAAGAAGAATACATGTTACAAAATTACATCATTAGGGAGAGTCAAAGTGAATGGAGTTCTCCATGTTTATTGGTACCAAAACCGGATCAAAGTCATAGATTTTGTACTGATTTTAGAAAAGTAAATGCTGTAACCAAAACAGATTCATATCTTATCCCTAGAGTAGATGACTGCATTGATAGAATCGGTAAAGCCAAATATGTGACAAAATGTGACTTATTAAAAAGGTTATTGGGGTGTTCCTCTTACAGAAAGAGCGAGAAAAAATCTCAGCATTTGTCATTCCTGATGGATTATTTGAATACAATGATATGCCAGTGAAATGAAGAACACAGGGGCCTCATGAATATCTGTATAAACAATCTTGAAGGTGTTGAGGCATATATAAATGACCTAATTTTGTATAGGGATACTTGGGACGAACACTTGGAAAGATTAGAGAAATTGTTTCAAAGATTGGCGGAGGTTAATCTTACGATTGATTTGGCAAAGAGTGATTTCGTGAAAGCAAAGGTCATTTATTTAGGTCATGTCATAGGAAAGATGATGTAGAACCAGTCCATACCAAAATCGAGGCTATATTGAATTTTCAGAGACCGTCCTCAAAAAAGGGTTTACAAAGGTTTCTAGGCATGACCGGGTACTATAGAAAGTTTCTTAAGAATTTCGCTGAGGTAACTGCCCCACTTACAAATCTGTTAAAGAGAAAAGAGGAATATCTTTGGACTGATGAATGCGAAGCAGCATTTGAGAAATTAAAGTCCATGATAGTCAATACTCCTGTAATGAAAGCACCTGACTTGGCAAAGATTTTAAATTATGTTTTGATGCTAGTGAGCAGGCTGCTGGTGCTATATTGGTACAAGAAGATGAACAAGGGATTGATCATCATGTTATTTTTCAAATAAATTCAAAGACTATCAGATAAACTATTCGACCATTGAAAAAGAATTACTGGCATTTATCTTAGCGTTACAATACTTTGAGGTTTACGTAAGATCAGTTTCACATCCTTTAATGATTTATACCGATCACAATCCATTGGTGTTCTTGAACAAAATGAAAAACAAGAACAGATGATTGTTAAATTGGAGTCTGCTCTTACAATAGTATGATATCATTGTGAAACACATTAGAGGCAGGGATAATGTCATAGCTGATACATTGTCCAGATGTTATTAATGAATATTTGATGAATTAAATTGTTTGAGATTGATATCGAAAGATGTTTGCAAATATGTGCAGTAGCTATAGTGCGGTGACATATATTGATATGAATTGTGCAGTAATTGCAGATAAAGTCAGTTTGCGTCAATCGCAGTTTTGTTTGATGGATTTGTATGACGTGGATGTGTATAATCACAGTAATATTTAATGAGGTCAGAGAGGGTATATGCGTCAATCGCAGGAAATGATTGTGAAAAATGTATTAATGAAAAAAAGGATAAATGATCATATTTAATTATCAATCTGTTTATCTGTTGAATTATTCCTTATGTGATAAACTGAGTCATTTAAAGGCACATGTGTCGAAAGGTTCCAAAATTTTACTCATATGGATGTCTTAAAATTCTTTTTTTTAGGGGGAGGTGTTTATGTGGTTCTGTAGAGACGTTGATGACGTCGGGGGTCCTACAGGTTACCGGTTGTGAGGACACAGAAAACACATGGGTACTATCGAACGGAGAGCGTTAAAGCATAACACCACAGAAGACAACAGACAAACAGTGGACTCTTTACATTAACTGGAACCGGTTTCTTTTGTGAACGGAACGACGTCACGTCGCGTACAACTATAAAAGCACCACATGCCCGATCCGGTATTGGTTGCGATTATATTTTGTGAACTGTCGTAGTGTTCGGAAGGCCTGCTTTTGGACATTCGAACTTTGCTTTGTTTAAGGTTAGACTTTTACCGTGAACGGCTCCTACGCAGCCCCGGGGCCGTACCTGCACTCGTACAAGCACTCGCACTCGAATTATGTGATTTATATATTTTGGAGACGCACCTACTTCACTTCACTTTGAGCTAAGTATTCTGTTTATCTTAATATGGGTGTCTCCCTTGGACAGACTAATATATGAGCAAAAACATTTTGTATTTTTGTATATATTGTATATATGATTTGTTTATTATAAATATTATCATTTAAAGAGTCTTTCTTCAGTTGAGTTGGTTGCGTATGGAACCCGGATGAAAGTTTAGTTACACGTAACAGTAAGCACACCTGTTATTACCTGAGACATGCTCCACTCTTGGAGATTGGAAAGTTAATAACATTGATTAAGATATTCATCTATAAGTTAAATAACGAGAGATGTGTTGTTGGTGTAGTATATTATGTACAGAGATTTGTGGTAATATTATTTTTGGCAATCTGGAATTGTTAACAAACAGATTAAGAACAATTCTTTTTAGATGGAGGAAGTAAAATTACTTTCACTTAATGTTAGGGGGCTGTAGAATTACATGAAACGAAGACAGTTATTTATTGGCTACATATTAAACAACATAACATAATATTTTTACTAGAAACACATAGTTCCTCAGACGCGGCTTCGCAGTGGAAAGCTGGATTGGGACATTTGATGATTTTGAATTATGGAGATTTTAATGCTCGCGGTGTTGCTATATTAATAAAAAATAAATTATCTCAAGATATACATAATATTTACATGGATAAGGATGGAAGAAATATCGTGCTAGATATTACTATTAGTGATTTACGTTTAAACGTATGCAATGTATATGCGCCAAACAGACCTAACCCTGAATTTTATATGAATTTATTCCATAAACTGGAAACTGAAAATTAAACTAATATTATTGGAGGCGATTGGAACACTGTCATTAAGACTAAACTAGACAAAACTTCAATTACATATGCTGGCTATAATCGAGTTACCTCCACTCTGCATGATTGGATGGAGGAATTAGATCTGATAGATCCCTGGCGTTATTTAAATCCAAATAGAAGACAATTTACCTGGTCCCGATTGAATCCCAAGTATACAGCCAGCAGAATAGATTTTTTCCTCATTTCCAGAATAATGATAAATTACACCAGAAGTGCTAAAATAACACAAGGTTATAAAACTGACCATTCAGCAATATATAGATCTTTGCATTAAATCCTTTCATAACAAACGTGGCCCAGGATTTTGGAAGCTTAATCTTTCATTATTAAGAGATAAGGACCTAGTTGAAAAAAAATGTAACAAAGAAACAGCAGAAGAAAATGAGGAAGCTAATCCCAACTTGCTTTGGGATACAGTCAAAATGTCAAAACGAAGAACGTGTATCAGTCATGGTATTAATGAAAAAAGAAAGGAAAATCAGAAATAGTCTTTCTAAAACAGGAAATAAATAAAATTAAAAATCACCCTAATTACCCAAATACACTGCTTCGTCTGCAAGTTAAAGAAGCTGAAGAAAATTTAAATAAGTTGCTAGAGATTAAGACAAAAGGGGCGATTGTTCGGAGCAAAATAAGATGGTATGAAGAAGGAGAAAAATCTACAAAATACTTTCTGAACACGGAAAAACGAAACCATAATAAAAAAAACTGATAAGTAAATTGAATAATGATGGAAATATAATTTATTATCCAAATGAGATATTAAAGGCAGAGACACTATTTTGAAAAATTATTTACATCAGAACCTTCATATAGGCCACAAAAAATTAATAAATTTATACATAAACACAATATGCAGGTCAGAAAAATTAAAAATGTAACAGGGAGTGGTAAGCTAACTGAAGCAGAATTATTTCAAAGTATTAGATCTTTTAAAAATGGAAAATTTACCAGGAAGTGATGGACTTCAAATAGAATTTTATAAATTATTTTGGCAGGACATAAAACCTTATTTCATGGATCCTGTACATTACTCTTTTGAGGCAGGTTTATTACTAATAACACAAAGACAAGGTATAATCAGTCCATTACCAAAAAAAGGAAAAGATCATCAATATTAGAAAAACAGGAGTCCTCTTACTTTACTAAATTGCGATTATAAGATTATTTCAAAGGTCATATCAAATAGAATAAAGGCTGTAATTCCTGAACTAATCAATGATGACCAAACAGGTTTTATTAGTGGACGCTACATAGGTGAGAAAATTAATAAGGTAATTACACTGATAAATAATATAAGTAACATGAAGCAAAAAGCTTTCCTACTGACAGTCGATTATAAAAAGGCAATATCAAAGATAAAGACAATGTATAATGAGAGTTGTATTATGAATAACGGCTACAACTCCGGTTTCTTTAAGGTCTCTAGAGGAGTAAGACAGGGTTGTCCACTGTCACCCTTATTATTTGTATTGAGTATAGAATTACTAGCCAATGTTAAAAGAGCAGAAAGTAATATTAAAGGTATAGATTATCAAAACAGTTTATTTAAAATAGCTCAGTATGGGGATGATACGGTTCTATTTCTTAAAGATATTAAAAGTATTAGTTATGTTATTAAGTTTTTCATGAATTTAGTCATATATCAGGACTAAAAATTAATTTAGAAAAAACACATGTTATGCCAATGAGTACAGGAAAATACACTGAAAACGATGAAGTTAGAAAACTGGGGCTTTCCTGGTGTTAATCAGGTAAATATACTGGGAGAAATAATAATAACAACGTCATTGCAAAATGTAATAAATTTTAACTATATCCCAAAAATAAATAAAATAAAAAGCATAATATCAGTCTGGTCAGAGAGAAACCTTACTCCAAAGGGGTAGATCACTATTATTAAATCATTCATAATGTCACAATTTATTTAATTATTGTATGTATTACCAAGCCCACCGAAACATATTTTTTGCTCGAGTTGATAAAATGATGTATAAATTAATATGGGGGAAAGGTAGAGAGTTAAAAAAATAAAGATCTTAATTGCCCCAAAAGAAGAAGGTGGCTTGGGGAGGAACCATTTATATTCTCAAGATGCATCACTTAAAATTGCCTGGATAAAAAGGATTCTGTGTAAACTCCTGGAGAAAGGTTGTTCTACATAATTTTCAAATGGGTGAACATTCATTTAAGTGTAACCTTGCAGATCAGGCTAGAAAAGAAGTATGTAGGAGCTATATATGTTTTTGGGATGATGTGTTATCTGCTTGGTGTAAATACAATTATCATGTTCACGTTGTGTATGATGATATAATGTGGCAAGGATTGTGGTTTAATTCTCATATCAGGAGAAATAATAGAGTATTTTTCTGTAGGAAACTATTTAATGATGGAGTGAATCATATTAAAGATATAGTCAGTACTTCACAACCAGAATCAGTTTGGATAAATTATCAAGAGATTTGTGATAAGTATAATGTACATATTGGTTTCCTTAGCTACCATGGACTATTAAGGGCAATTCCAGAAACATGGAAAATATTATAAAAAGCCACGATTGGCTCACAGCATTATCGCCAAGAATTTTTGTATAATGGATAAATTTTTAACCAAAAAAGATGGCACAAAACAAGTGTATGTTGATATATTAAAGAAAACTTCAGTAAAGCCATAAAATACGGTTTTAAAATGGAACACAGAATTCAATGGTGAAGAAGAAAATAAGATAATAAAAGGATTTGAAAATTTATATTTATCAACAATATCTAGTAAACTGCAATATTTTCAGTTTAGAACCCTGCACCGCAGAGTGACACTGAACCCCTTTTTGTTCAGGATAAAGAAAATAGATTATAATAAGTGTTCCTTCTGCAAATCTTGTGATGAAACATTATTACATTTTTTCTGGAAATGTGATTTCACGAAACTCTTTTGGAGATAGTCCAGCGGTTAAGATCCCATATTAAAAAGAATTGTGCAAAAAATTAAAGAAGCATGAAAGTTGGCAAAACTGTTCTTTGGAGCTTAATGGTGAATTTCAGATATAGGGCCAAGCTGAAAATAAATTATCTTGGCCAAAATCCAAGATGGCGGCCAAGATGGCCGCCGGAATTCAAAATGTCAATAACATGAGTAATAATGTCGCTAGAAAGCATTGCAAGTACTCTATTTATATGTATTATGGACTGAGTGATTCAATTTTTGAGGTTCAAAACCTCTCAAGATACTCATCATTTGTTTTTTTTTAATAACAAGAGTTGGGTAATATTCCTAAATAGTTCAGCGGTTATGCTGCATATATAAAAAAGAATTGTTTTAAAGATGAAAGAAGAAGGAAACTTGGAATAATGGTTGTCCAAACCATACTCAATATTTCTAGATAAGAGGCCAACCGGAATTCAAAATCCAAGATGTCGGACAAGATGACCGCCGAATTATGAAATAATATATGCGGTGTTATTTGTCCTAGAATATATTGCAAGTGCACTGTTTCTATGTTTTTGGTTTGAGAAATCCATTTATAAGGGTTTCAATTCAGTATAATGACTCTTTGAATGAAATCTAGTTTTATTTGGTATTATAACTGTGCTAAATTGCCTTTTTTCAAGCACATTGAACGGTAAAGCTTATTTGTTGAATACTGTGCTGAAATGTAATATATATGTGAATTTTAAATATATGAACACTATGTCTGTTTCAGTGTACTGAGTGGTAAAACGCTCAGCTCTCCCCACTTGTGACGAAGGTTTTATAACCGGTGTTGCTATGAGAGTGATTTGTAGTGGTTCTCCTTGACTTCTGATTCTAACCACCCGAACAGAACACCACCATCCGAGTCATGGAGGTATCTTGAATTAGTTATATATTATAACTAGTTGTACAATCCATGTAAAATAATTTTCATTTGTTTATAAATTTTATTTCAGACTGAATGCGTGTTTGGCAGGATACACACACTGGTAGAAGCGCACTCTTGTCAGGTGTATAGATCCAATGACTCTGTCACTATGAGGTGATGGTGCAGCCTTCAGACTCTTTTCTTGCATGAAGACAGAATCAGTACACATTTAGAAGCTCACAACATTATGCTGTATGCTTTCTTGATAAAGAATAGATTTAGACCTGTTGGTATCACTCTCTATGAGAATTAGGTTATCCATTCGATAAAGACGGTATCTTATTAAAAATGAAGTCATAACCTTTCGTTAAGACATTAGAGGGAATATCTTGGTTTCTGGTGAGATTTCACCATTATGCCATAGAGACATCGCGAAGGGGTTCGAAATGGATACCTACAACTCCGATGTCCAAAGCCGTGTCCACTAGGTGACGTCCTACCCCTTAATATGCTATCTTTGTACTGTGATGATTGTGACACCACAGCATGACAGATACTTGTGCAGTTTATTTACCTGCTACTTTGGTGATGTATGGTAAGATTATCCTTACCAATCAGCTAACATGGACTTTGCCTTTCCCGTTATTGTCTTAAAATACTTTAATGCCTACATAATGCACACCTTTTTGTTACGGGGTGACATAAAAGCGGACCGAACTGTCTCGCTGGTGAAGCTTGCTTTTCTAGCGAAGCGATTGGTACGCGGGACTTGTGCGTCACCGACATGGGTTCGAAACCGAGATCGGCCCAGAATTTTCCCCTGAATAATTTGTTTTCCTTATAAAATGGGGGCTCGTCTAACGTGACGGTAAACTTTGTGGCCCAGGGAATAAATCACCGAAGGTGTGACCTCTGGGATAGTCTTGTTCTGATAGCAGACCTCTCTTAAGAGGGGGTGTTACGGGGTGATATAAAAGCGGACCGAACTGTCTCGCTGGTGAAGCTTGCTTTTCTAGCGAAGCGGTTGGTACCGACATGGGTTCGAAACCGGGATCGGCCCAGAATTTTCCCCTGAATAATTGGTCTTCCTAACATTTTATATCACTAACACGTATTTATAGATATTATTAGAAATAAAAAATATTTACATCTATTTGAAATAAATTACCCCCATGTGCACATGATGCAAAGTTGTGGATCGCACAGAGCCCTGCACATAAGATAAACAGAACCGATAGTTAGTCAATTGGAATTGTGCGATTTACCAGAAGAAAACACTGTTTTCCTGTCAGATCTAAAAGTAAATATTTAGGAATAAGCTAGAAAAAAGTTGATGGCGAAATTACAAAATTTTATGTAATAAACTATTCTGTTAAGTATTATTAATATTCAGAAATAATAATCAGAACTAGTCTATTCTCATTAATGTATGTCCACTTGATGAAGCATGTGGTATGAAATACAATTTTCCCAAACATTCTGCATTTGGGTATAAAGCTGACAGAAAGTGAAAAATCAATTTACCGCCAAAGCACAGCAGCTTCAAGCACAGAACCGTTACATTCAAATATCAAGTCAATAAAAACTCAAACCAAACTTTGTACTGAATATTGAAGAAAACAAGATGATGAAGATAAAATGTATGTCTGGAACCTAAGGGTTAATTATAATTTTTACATCCATACATCTATGAAAATTCAAAAGCCACAAGAGCCAAAATTTAAAAGTTTTCAAGCCACAGCTGGCTTAAAAAATGGCAGCACTGACTCCTGAAGCTTGATACATGTGATAAATATTCTAATAATACATGCATGTACTACATGAGTCTACAAGTGTCCATAATGTTAGCAAATGAAAGTATTTTGTTGACAACAACACGTCATGCAAAGTAAATGCCAACTCGTTAAAAAGGAAAAGTTTAAAATCACGAAAACAGCATCACCGCAAAAAGTAGTGATATTTTGCTGATACCCGTTGAATATTTCGTACGTGCATCAGCACAACATCACAATACATGTATTAGCAATCTGCAAAGGTATCTACATGTATGTTGATTATGTCATGCATTCAGCACCATAACACAAAGGTAGCATTAAGCAACATGTAATGCTCCTCTGAATGTGTGCTGATTCTGTCTTTATGTCAGCATACAGTGTGAAACCCATAATCTTGTTGCAAAAGAAGCAAAGAATCTATACAGCAAACAGGTGTGAGCTTCTTCATATGTGTATATCCTGTCATGCACGCATGTAGTGTAAATAAACTATAGATACGATTTCCCGTTGAAACACGCATGGTGTTCAAATAAATGTAATTAGTACATGTTTATTAAATTTAAGCACTACAATCTGATATTTCCCTGTTTCACTGACAAAGGATTACATGAATGTGAAGATGATCGTAAAATTTAATATCATGTTTGTAGATTTTAACAAATCCTTACTATTCTTCGCAGATGTATCAAGCTCAAAATTTGATACCAGACATGATAGCTAAATTTCTTTCATCCATCGCCTCTTCGTAATTCAAACAGAAGAAATCAGAAAAATTAATATTATAAAACATAGCTCAGTACTGGGCTGAAAATTCAGTATTCAACAAATTTTACCAGATTTTACCGTTGGATGTGCTGATGAAAAGGACACTTTAGCAAAATTTTAATACCTAGGGCCTACACAGATGGCATAGAATCTACCAGGTGTGAGCTTTTTATATGTCTCTATCCTGCCACGCACACATTGAGTCTGATATAATAACTATAAGCAAGATAAACTTTATTTTATTTGGATTGTTTATTTTATTATTATATATCTTTATATTGATTGCACAATTAGTTATTATAACTATTACAAGCCCCTCTCCATGGCTCGAATTGTTACACTCGTTTATATATAGGGGTGGAGGAAATCGGAGGACACTGAGAAAACAACCGACCTTGGACGGACTACAACAACCCACTCTGATAGGAACGATGTTGATCAAATCCGGGGCGCTAGTGTAGATAGACGAGCGGTTTACCACTCGACTGTCCATTTCATTACATTGAAACAGACATACGGCTCAAAAACTTTAAATTAATATATATATATATATATATATATATATATATATATATATATATATAATGACAACAGAGTTTTATTTATGCATTTGATAGCCTATTTCCCAATGGCACTAGCAAAGGTTTACACGAAAGTTACATTGATCGTAGAATTCAAATACATGTATGTAGGTTTCGAATATCTGAATGATTAGTGTTTTTATGGACATATCAAGTTATCAATTTTATTTTAGATTTTGACAGACAAGTTCCTTGCAACCATTACCTCTTCGAAGCAATTACATTGATCAGCATGCAAATAAAGGGAAATTAAAAGGATGAAATATGAAATAATGCAATCAAAACTGTTCTACAATTCAAGCATCAACATGCATGATAAAACAAACAAACCTGGGCAAGAGAATGGAACTTTCATTTGAGAAAAATCACAAAGTATGCGACTACTGTGCAGAACTCAAAATATAATGTTTCCTGTTCGATGTGCTAGACAAAGACAAATTTAGCATTCTAAACCAGAATTCATTCATACAGTCAGTATACAGACTTTAAACCCTTACAAATGAATTTCGTGACCCCAAAAACATAGAATAGTGCACTTGAAATGCAATCTAGGGCAAATAAAACCGGATATATTGATATTTCATAATACGGCAGCCATCTTGGCCGCCATCTTGGATTTTGACAAAGATAGGATGAATTCCGCCTGGCTCTATATCTGAAAATATTGAGTATGGTATGGACAACTGTTATGCCAAGTTTCATGCTTCTTTCATGTTTTGCACAATTCTTCTCTTAACAGCTGGACTAAGAAATGTATTGTTGGTGTTAAAGCAACATGGTTCAGTCAGTTCCACATACACATGGACTATGGAGAATGTTATTTTAGGATGTAATTATGATAACTGGATGAACTTTTTAACTTTGATGGTAAAGAGGCATATATTGCTAGATGTGCTAATAAAAAGCGAACGAAAGAGGGGGTTCAATATTTTATTAAAGCCAGTTTGAATATTGAAAAAGAAACTGCAATAAAAAATGACAAGTTAAACCAACATCATATCAAGTGGGCGCCAATTATGTGTATACTAGAAGATTTATTAAATAATTGTTTAATTTTAAGAGTATCAAAAGGTAAACTTAGTTATAAGGAAGCTGAAAATGATAGTATTATTGTGATGTGCTATATGAATGTTGTATGTTTTTTTTGTATAATAATATAAAATATAAAAAAAATGAAAAAAAAAATGCAAGTTCTTTTTCTCCAACCTTGAATTCTTGATTCCTAGCTTTCTTATCATACAATGTTTTCATTTTAGTCCGAGCTCTGGCCAAATTTTGTCTAGCTTAATCACATGTATCATTTAATCTTTCTTTGAACTTGACCACATAATCCAGAATAGTCCTTTGTGTACTCTGTTCATTAAGCCATTGATCTTTGATTACATTCAAAGGATCTTTTCTAGTATGACCAAACATGAGTTAGAACGGAGTGAACCCAAGTGACTCTTGTACAGAATCTCTGACCACAAATAACAATAGCGGGACGCCTTCTTCCCTATCCCTCTTGTTATAACAACAATAAGCCTTTAACAGATTTTCAAAGTAGAACGAAATCTCTCTAAAGCGCCTTCAGATTGTGGGTGATAAGCACTTGAAATGATTTGATGTACACCTCATTCATTAGTCAACTGCTGGAATAGTCCAGATGTAAAATTTGAACCTTGGTCAGACTGAATTTCTTTAGGAATACCAAACATATTAAAGAATTTGATCAAAGCTTTAGCGACAGTTCGCGCTTTAATATTTCTCAGAGGGATGGCCTCCGGAAATCTTGTTGCAGTACACATTATGGTCAACAAATACCGATTTCCGTTGCTCATTTTGATCTTGGTAATGAGCCTACACAATCTATAATGACATGAGTCATAGGTTCTTCCATGACTGGAATAGGCTTTTGGCGAATCATGACTGTATTTTCTTACCAATTGGCAAATGTGACAAGTTTTACAAAACTGAGCAATATCTTGATTCATCCCAGGCCAAAAGAAATGCCTCATTATCTTTTCTTTAGTTTTGTTTACGCCAAAATGTCCTGGCAAAGGTGATTCATGAGCTACTTTCATAATTTCTGGTCTTTATACTATAGGACTACGATCTGATTTACTGTAGCCCAATCCTCTGATGACAGAATATCTTTAGGTTTCCATTTTCTCATCAAAATATCATCATGTAAGTAATAACCTAAAGATACTTAGTCTAATTCTTCAGATGACAATACTAAATCATACAAATGTGTAAGACCTGTATCATTCTTTTGTTCTTTCAATAGATTAGTTCTATTCCCTAAAGGAAATGTCTCATCCGATATCTTCTCAGCTCTTTTCTCATATTGCTTTCTCATGAGCTAATTCAATAACTGTTTGATTGAAATGACTTTTTAAATTCTGAAACTTTTGTCTGTAAGCTTCAGGTACTAACTCATATGCATGCATGACAGCAGATTTGAGAGTTTCATTGTTTGAACAATCTTGTACAGATAAAGCAGAATAAACCTCTTGGGCTTTACCAGTGAATACACTTTGCGCCAAGGTAGGCCATTACTCTAATGGCCACCCAAGATTTTTAGTTACTTTTTCAAAAAGTGGGAAGAATTTATCAACTTCTTTCTTGTTGAAAGTGGGAACTTATTTAATGTATTTGTCAGGGTCTAAAATTCCACCCGTTGCTGATTTCTCTTTTTCTTCCCCAGATTTTAATTTTAATATCAATTCTAATTCTTTTATTCCCAATTCTATCCTTTTTATTTCTGATTCTTTTTCTCTCAATTTCATTTCTCTCTCTTCTCTCCACCTAGATTCTTGTAATTCTAATTCCTTCAATTTCAGTTGATACTCAAATTGTTTGAAGTCAGTTCCTTTAGGTGGCTCAAGTGGATATAAGTCCAAAGTAGAGGATTCAAATACATCAATATCCACAAAATAATCCACAATATTTCTTTTCAATTCTGCTTTTCTCATAGACTGTTTTCCTTCTAATTCTAGTTTGCTACAAGTTTCTAATAATTCATTTTTTTTTCATTTGGTCTAAGACCTTTGTAGTAGGGTTTGTTATAATTTGTCAATTTCCATTTTGAAAATATGGTACCTCAAAAATCATACAAATACAGATGACACCTGACAGGGTGAAATACTTATCCTTATTCCACTAAATACAGGACTACTAAATACATTATATCAATATTTTACAAAGTGTCTTTCATATTTTATAAAAACTATCTTAGAAATTAAAGTGAACCCGTACAAAAATAGACTTTAAATCAGTAGACAAAATACAAAACAGTTAAGAAAATGTTAAATACAACCTTAATTCAATCCCCTAAACAAAACGAACCAAAGAGAAAAGCGAACGGACGAGCCCCCATTAATATGTTGGGTGCAAATTGAATTTGTATCCGGGTTCTCACACAACAAACATAAATTTACAAAGAAAGACTCATGGTACGGTGCAGATATATATAATTATCCAAAATAAACATTATATACAATATGTACAAAGTTAAAAAGAGTGTAAATTATAACATCACTTAAACGGGGCATACATTACAGAACGAAATATACTTTTCTTCAACTCATAACCAAGATGGCTCCGGGTTGGCTCAGGGGTTGCCATTAGGAGCCGAGCAATGCGTATACTTAAGAAACACAAGTCTATAAACTAAGTCCATGGTGTACATTTCTCTCAATAACGGTACTCCGGGAGATAAATCCAGGCCTGGTGATCGTTCAACAGTTCATCGTGCAACCCGTCTGTAACTGGTGAGTTTCAGGCTTTTATAACGTTGAGTATCACGACGCGATAACAGTGTGTATTATATTTCTCTATTTAAAACGGGTTTTGTTTCTTTCTCAACTGGAATAATATAAGTTCTGTGTTCTTCTATGACTGTGGTCTTATTGTTCGTGTTAATTGAAAGAGTCTTCTGTGGTCCACTTGTTTCATTCCCGCGGCGTTATAATATGACGATGCGGATCAGTGAGTCTCAATCACCGGTCGTCCTGCCCTTGTACCACAACTGCCTTGTAATGACCCTGCACTTGTATACGAGCACCATAACAATATAAAAAAAAATATATATATATATATATATATATATATATTTATTCACATGTATACAGAATTATACATAAAATAAAATATATAAATACATTTTTTCTACAGACATGCCCGTCATTTATATTTTTACACTGTTGCATATCTTCCTTCATAGGTTTTTTCTGTGCTTACACTTGATCCTGAGTCACTTTGAATTTGGATTTCAATAAATGGCATGTAGATAGATCAGCTTAAATAGGAAGGCAAATTGAAGGAATGAAAATGATACAATCAGCAAAAAAAAGTATATGCAAGGGAAAACTTTATTATAAAACATAAAATTATCAAAACACATATTCACAATCAACAACTCTGAGAAAACATGTTTAAACATGCATAAACGTGTATATATATGGATCTGTTCATACACACAATGTGAAATGTAACATAAACGTGTAAGGAGATAAGAAGTGTTTTTACAAGTCGTGTACCTCGGTATTTCATTTTGCAAATTTAAATAAAAAATGCCTTCTGATTCCCCGTGTCATTCATACAGTCATTGTGTTGATGAACTCAGTCAGCCTGTTCAAATTATACGCAATAATACTATCACATGTATATATCATGATAATATATATATCTACTAAGTCCAAGATGCCAATTTTTAATACAAGTGGTAATTCCGTTTCGTCTTATTCATCGGGTCGGTGATGACTGTAATTGTTGATTTCCCTGCTTTTGGTCAAACTCATAGTCTGAAACAGAGAAAATACAAAAAAATATCAGTTACATAAACATGATTTGTGTGTCTGAAATATGATATATATGTATATGATATATCCATTATGTATTGAGATATAAATAAAGAAAGGATTAACTTGGATAATTTCAAATAAAATAAAAAAAAATATGCAGGGTGTATTTCTTAAATAATCCGAATATTCATTTAAATCGCACATAATTAAATGTCACACGTGCTTCCCTATTAGTTAGGAATAAAACAATTAAAACAAGTATGTATAGAGCAGTAGTGTTATATGATGATATAAATAGGGTTGTATTTTAAAGTGGAAAATCATGTAAGCCAATATGCGATTCACACGCAGGTCCGGTATATCTGCAATATATTAAACTAACAATATATCAACATACGTTATACACACAATATACAAAATACACAGCACGGACAGTGATACCACCAAACCTGGGATGGCGAGATTTGGAGAACCTTGTTTTGGTACAAAATATAAATTTACCAAAGAAATATATATAATCCGTGCTAATTAAAGATGTCTAAAGTAGTTTGCGAAACAAGGCATAAAGGTTTACTCACCGAAAACATGGGATTATTCGAGATTGTACGCCTCTGTGCGCTGCTGGAAAAGTCAAAGATGGCGGTGAAAATCCTGAAAATGCCCGGATGTTAACAAAGGAAACGCACGTGCTCGGACCCCCTTGGGTGACCAAATGATCACAAGGCATGATAAGACGCCAGCGCTGGCTCAGTTTACGGTAGTCTACCGTAAATCGAGTAAAATACGACCGGGCCGTGAAATGACGGTACTACCGTGAAAGAAACACGGTTAACTACCGTGAAACTACAGCCATGTCTAAGAGTGTATAGATAAAAGGCCAAGCAGCGAGAAGACGCAGGGTAATATGAGTGGGCTAAACAGGGAGAGAAAGAACGGGAACGCAAAGCAGCAGAACTTGCACGTGAAGCAGCAGAGCGAGAGATAGAGAGTGAATGTGAAGCCGGAGCTCAAGAGGTAGAAATGTTGAAATTGAAATCAGCATTCAGCGCTGATAAGCGCGTTAGTAAACAGATGAGGAGGAGGGAAACGGTCCTAAAACTCAAGCTCTCTCCGTTTGACGAGCAGCACAATTTCTAGACGTGTTTCTAGAGTGCTCTGAGTATTATGTCGCTGTGTCAGAACTACGATCGTGATAGTTTGGCTTTGTGCTTAGTCCTTGATACTTCCACGCAGTTAGCAGCGCCATGGACTACAATAAGCTAAAGTTAGCTCTTTTAAAACGTTACAAGATGACTGAGGATCGAGGGTAATCATAACAAGTTTCGTATTTGTCGGCCAGAGCGTAGCGAAAAACTCCCAGCAGTTCGCAGTGCGTCATAGTGGATACCTTGACCATTAAACTGAGGTGGTAGGTATAGGCGATGACTTCAAGCTGTTGACTTGCTGATGAATGAACAGTATTTAAACTGTTGCAGCAAGGATCTCTCTGTTTTTAGCTCAGCTGAGTATAAGTCATCTGAGCTACAGTCATGGTCCCTTGTCCGTCGCCCTTCTCTCCGTTAACAGGGCCCGTTTTGAAACCTTCAGACGTACAAATCCGAAAAACGGCATACAGTTAATTGTCCCAAAAATCTCCTACCATACCAATAAATTGGGTCAGTAGGTCTTCGTCCCACCGATATATTGAGGAAAAACTCCATTTCCCAGAAACAACTTGCTGTTACACCTCAAGACTACCTAATATCAAAACCCCTGATAATATATTGATCATATTTTGATATAAAGCCATTATTTTTTAATTTGTCGTTTCTCAAACCCGCCGACCCTAAAAACTTGAAAAATGAAATAAAAATAAAAACGAATTTTCGATTTTTTTTATTTCCGCCGGTCACGCCAACTCAGCAGTTTTTAAAATACTATTTAAATCATTATTATCCCACGCGTTTCCACCACATTTTCGTTTAAATTTTGTGTGAAATGTACCGACTGTTGTTTGATTTGACTTCGGCGCTTATCGCTAATTTAGGTAACAAAACTCCCGACTTGGTAACCCCGGTAACCACGACGATGCGGCATGCCTTGGCTGGACAAAGATTTGGTATATTCTCTGAGACCGACACATGATGGGGCTCCGTTTCCTCCCTAGGATTTATGTCAACTCATACGCATAACCTACGACATTAAACGGCACTTCCTACGAATGTTGCCGACTTCCGTCCATATATGTTTGTAGATAATGAGTCCTAAGGGGAAATGTAAACTGTCAGGGCGATTTGAACGATCTCAGCTCAGTACTTTTGATACTGAATTTTAGGCTACGTCCGTCAGACACGGACTCTTGGAATGGAATCCTCATTTAGAGAGGAAGGAATCACTCATTTCTCCAGGGGAACATTTTTTATTGAACATATGATACAAATACAATGACATGATTTTATATCATCATACAATGTACATACAATATAAACATGTATAAATGTATACATTCACACTAAGATTGAAAAAACATTAACCTGATGCACATAAACAACAAATACAGACAGGGTACATTATAAACCTGTTGGTGAAGTTTTTTTTTTGTTTGTTTTAAGATAGGTATTATTTAAGCAATGTTTTTCTTTAAAATATTTATTTTTAAATTGTTTCCATGTCTGGTCATGTATTACTATTTTGCCTTTTCCTCTAGCTATGTTTTCGTCTATTTAATATATCTGTAATACATAGTTTATATATATACAGAATGTAGGAATTTTTTTTTGCTTACATTTACTTGTGTATATGAAATGTTTAAAGAGTAGTATTAGAATATCTAGAACAGTGTCGTTAGTGGTATTCATAATTAGAAGGGTTTCTGTGAAATTGCTCATGTGTACATACCAGCCTATGTCTTTCAACCAATTTTAAATCAGATATTAGGCTGTATGTAATTTCACAGTGATAAAATATATGAGAATATGTCTCTCTGTCTTTTTTGCAAAAAGTGCACAGTTCTGTGTGGCGTTTTTTTTTTCAATTTAGGGAGGAAAGGATTCAGAGGTAGAATCCTGTGTCGTAGTTTAAACTGAAAGGTTCTTAGCTTCTCAGAAATAGTAATACTGGTTATATTTTTTAAGGCTTTAAGTATGATTTTATTAATTTGTAAATCTAACTCTATGGTCCACTCTTCCATTGGTTTGACTGGCAAAATATAGAGGTTATTTATTTAACACTATAAGTGAAATGTGAAGTGTTTTTCATTCTTAAGATTTTTCAACCCTATGTTCTTGCAGGTTGACTCTTGGATTGTTCTTTAGATCTTTTTTCCAAGTTCCTGGGATTGCATGCAGCAATCCTGTGTAATGCATGAAGTTAATATTGATTTTACATCTACTTATTAATTATTCAAAGGTAAAAAATGTTACATTGTTTCCCACATTTTTAGTAATGTCTGAAATTGTTTTGACCCCTGCCATATATAATTTATTATAAAATATTGCTGTGTTATTTATCTTTATGTGAGACTTAAACCACACAGTTTGTGACTGAATTTCTCTTGTATAAACCATCTTAGTGTAATTGTAATTGCACCAGTATTGTAGTACTTCTTTCCAGAATGGATCACAAGAAAGACTCAAATCTTTTATATCATTCACTCCCTATGTTACATTTAAATATAAAGGTACCTAGATTTTTTTATTGTACATTAATAATCTGTCTCCAACGATTTTCAGTGGAGCTATTAAGAAAACGTTTAACCCATGAGATTTTTGAAGATTGTAACTTAGCTTGAAGATTAATCATATTTAACCCTCCTTTATCTCTCGGTGCTATTAAAGTGTTTCTCTTAACCTTGTCTGGTTGGTTATTCCATATAATTTTGAATATTAATCCATCCACTTCTTTAATATAAGATTGTGATGGTTTAGGAATAAATATACGAGTTGTGAAATAATACATGTTTTCACAATGGTTATCCTTCCAGACAAGGACATAATTCTGTGTCTCCAAATATTTATAATAGTTTTAATTTTACTAAGAATTTCTTTATAGTTAGTTTCTATCATTCTTTTCCATTCCGGATGAATTGAGATTCCTAAAATTTTAACTGGATTGGTACACCAACAGAGACCTAAGTCTTTTAATTGTGCCCTATTATAAAAATAGTCTGTTATCGGCATTATTGTTGTTTTTACTATGTAAACTTTAATACCTGATATTTGTTGAAACCTTTTAAATACATCCAAAACTTCTTTGACATTGGTCTTCCTGTAAGAGTTAAAACAGTGTCATCTGCATACTGAATAATTTTATGTTCCTTCTGATCGACTATTTCTCCTTTTATTTTACAGTTATTCCTGATTTCATTTGCTAGTATTTCTGTTGCCAGGATAAATAAATATGGTGAGAGGTTACATCCCTGTCTAACACCTCTTGTTACTGAGAAGAAATCAGTAGCCCATCCTCTGTTCAGAACACAGCTAAAAATATTATGATAAAATATCTTCATCCAATTTCGAAGGATTGACCCACAGGTCATTTTCGTGGCTGATCCAACTGGCTTCACTCCTATTATTATCACGTTGAGGTTGTTTTATTAATATAACTCAAAGGCGAATATAACAATGACGAGAAATAACAAACAGAAAGGGATTCATATAATTTATTGAGTGATACATCCACATAGGTACCTTAATGCCACAGCTTGCACGATTTAGCGGTCGGTTAATCCAGCCCGAATATTGACAAAATACGTATTCTTTTTTTAATTTGATTGAAAAGAGAACATATAGATGATGAGAAATAACAAAAACCAAGTGAATATATTTTAATGAGTGATACATCCACATACTTCTCTAAATGCAATGGGGCTGACATAGTCAGGTAACGGACTTTGCACGGCGTCGCGTTCGGCCCTTCAAGCTGGCAGACTTTATCATCAGAGTTTATCAAATATAATTATAAAGTTAAACACATGACAGAATTCATCAGTTCCTTTTATACATCAGATAAAGAATATAGGTCACTCGAATCGGCCTTTCCGTCCATTTCCTCTCGAGAATGACTTTGCGACTTTTTATCTCAGCTGACCAGTCAGCTGAGCTATCTTGACAGGTCTGCGTCTGTCTTCCGTCCATCTGTCTGTTAGACTGCCTCGTTTTGACACCAAGTTAAGTTCCTCTGAATGTGTAAGGATTCTCTGAAAAAACAAGAATGCCAAACACCATGATTTAAAATTGTAAAAAAGCTTTAACTTAAAAATTTAAACTGTTGTTATTTGAAAAAAAGTTATTTTAGATTGTAAAAAATTATCATGGATATCCGAAATGTCCTTTTTTTGACAACGCCTTTCATTGTGTGTTGACTGTTATGATCATAATATTTCATTTAAAGATGTGTTATGATCTATTTTGTTAAAATATTTTATGTTTATAAAACCTAACCATTCCTCTTTACATTTCCTATGTAAATACTAGGAATTAGGTCAGTGTTGTGAAATTTCTTGAAGTTACGGGCCTGAACAAAATGCAATTTAAAAAAAAGATAGAAAATATTTACACACCTCTTGTTACTGAGAAGAAATCAGTAGCCCATCCTCTGTTCAGAACACAGCTAAAAATATTATGATAAAATATCTTCATCCAATTTCGAAGGATTGGTCCAAAATTAAATGCTTGAAGAACATCTTGAATATAAGGCCATTCTAACTGATCAATTGCTTTTTCAAAATCAACTGATAACAGATAACCTCCTACCTTTTTATCTTTTAAATGTGAGATAATGCTTATATTTTTTATTATATTTTCTCAAATATATCTATTTTTCATGAAACCAGTTTGATCTGAATGTATTATTGAATGTAAGACTAATTTCACTTTATTGGCTAAGTGTTTGCTAATATTTTATAATCGGTATTAAGAAGAGAAAGGGGACGCCAGTTTTTCAAAAGTAGTTGGTCATTACCTCTTTTAGGAATAAGAATTCCCTTGACGCCTAGTGAGTGGAAGGCAGCCTTTATTATAGGAGTAACTTAGTTATAGCAATTTTAAATTCTTCAGTTTTAAATTCTTCTTCACCCAAAGTCCTTTCCTCTTCATTAAGCATTTTATTATTTTCTAGTGAAAAGAAATCCCTAATAACATTATTCGACTTGGCTTGAGCTGTAAATTTGTATAAAATTGTAATTCCTCATTTAATATCTCTTTTGGTTCTATTATTATTCTACCTTGTTTATCTTTAAGTTTTATTATGGATTTTCCATTATAGTTTCTTTTTTCAGGTTAAGAAAATATTTAGTAGGTGTGTCCCCCTCTGAATACCAGGTGGTTCTACATCTTATAATTGCTCCTTTTGTTTTCTCTTCAATAAACTCTTTATGGTTAATAACTGCTACTTTCTTTGTCTTTAGTATCACCTGTTGTGTTATATATAGTCTGTAGTTGATGAATTAACCTTTCTGAATGTTTAATTTGTTGTGTTTGTGCTTTTTTCTTGTAGGTTGCATATGCTATTGTTTCTCCTCTTATCGGACATTTTAAAGTATCCCACATTAATGATGGATTTGTTTCTTTATTATTTTTAATAGTTTCTTTTATACATTCTTTTATTTAGGAGATATAGCACTGATCCTTTAATAACGAACAATTTAAAAAAACCTGGTCCATTCTTATGTTCTGTTATTGCCATTTTTATTTTAATTAAAGAATGGTCAGTTTTATACCCAGATTCAATATCAGATTGGTTTATACAACTTATTAGGCTATCATTAATTAGAAAGAAGTCAAGTCTGCAAAATACTGGATTAAGAAGATATCTTTGCCAGGTATATTCTAAATGGTTGGGATGTTGTAATCTCCAGATATCCGATAACTATTCTAATTCCATCCAACTTTTTTAATATCTGTTAAAGCACTTTTTGTATTACGTTAACTCTTGTTCTCACTAAGCACGTGGTTTCGCGGGTATATTGGAACCAGTTTTTGAGACCATTGTCCCGGGGATCGTTGCCATTTGAGATAACATATGATCCCATACGAATTAGAAAAATATATCATGTCCGGAGTCGTGGCTCAATGTTCTTTTTCATTTCAAATTCAGGTTCTAGTTAAATCCACACCCACAGGTCATTTTCGTGGCTGATCCAACTGGCTTCACTCCTATTATTATCACGTTGAGGTTGTTTTATTAATATAACTCAAAGGCGAATATAACAATGACGAGAAATAACAAACAGAAAGGGATTCATATAATTTATTGAGTGATACATCCACATAGGTACCTTAATGCCA
The DNA here is from genome assembly GCA_026874595.1 of Sipunculus nudus. Lineage (NCBI taxonomy): Eukaryota > Metazoa > Annelida > Sipuncula > Golfingiida > Sipunculidae > Sipunculus > Sipunculus nudus. Next base: position 66,525,036 of record CM049306.1, read on the forward strand.
CAGCTTGCACGATTTAGCGGTCGGTTAATCCAGCCCGAATATTGACAAAATACGTATTCTTTTTTTAATTTGATTGAAAAGAGAACATATAGATGATGAGAAATAACAAAAACCAAGTGAATATATTTTAATGAGTGATACATCCACATACTTCTCTAAATGCAATGGGGCTGACATAGTCAGGTAACGGACCTTGCACGGCGTCGCGTTCGGCCCTTCAAGCTGGCAGACTTTATCATCAGAGTTTATCAAATATAATTATAAAGTTAAACACATGACAGAATTCATCAGTTCCTTTTATACATCAGATAAAGAATATAGGTCACTCGAATCGGCCTTTCCGTCCATTTCCTCTCGAGAATGACTTTGCGACTTTTTATCTCAGCTGACCAGTCAGCTGAGCTATCTTGACAGGTCTGCGTCTGTCTTCCGTCCATCTGTCTGTTAGACTGCCTCGTTTTGACACCAAGTTAAGTTCCTCTGAATGTGTAAGGATTCTCTGAAAAAACAAGAATGCCAAACACCATGATTTAAAATTGTAAAAAAGCTTTAACTTAAAAATTTAAACTGTTGTTATTTGAAAAAAAGTTATTTTAGATTGTAAAAAATTATCATGGATATCCTAAATGTCCTTTTTTTGACAACGCCTTTCATTGTGTGTTGACTGTTATGATCATAATATTTCATTTAAAGATGTGTTATGATCTATTTTGTTAAAATATTTTATGTTTATAAAACCTAACCATTCCTCTTTACATTTCCTATGTAAATACTAGGAATTAGGTCAGTGTTGTGAAATTTCTTGAAGTTACGGGCCTGAACAAAATGCAATTTAAAAAAAAGATAGAAAATATTTATATCCACTTAACATTGTAATTGTGGAAGCTATTGCGACTTTTTACCTCAGCTGACCAGTCAGCTGAGCTAGCTTGATAGGTCTGCGTCTGTTTTCCGTCCATCTGTCTGTTAGACTGCCTCGTTTTGACACCATTGGACATAGAAACCTGTAACTGAATAACCCGGGAGGTCCATACAAAATCTCCTTGGGAAATCTGAAATTAGGTCACTATGACCTAAATCCTACCTATTGGGCTTGTAAGTAACCCCCAGAATAATTAAAAAGTTGATACAAACCTCCAGTATCTTGACAATTACGATAATGCATGGATTGCTCTGAATCTTGGCTTGAATGTTGACGAAGTCTGGGGTTTCCAAAAACTGGTGTCGGCACTTGCATTTTTTTCTACTTTTTACGATTCCCCCCCCCCCCACCTGTTTTTGAGACCATGGAATGATAGCAATTGAGTCCGTTTCTTGACTGTAGTTTCATCTTGTGTCCTGAAACCTAGTGTGTTTATTGATTGTGACTAGTTTTCTAAGTTCCTGAAAACGGATGGCGCCACCTGTATTTTTTTTCTAATTTTTACTAATTTTTTCCTTTATTTTAAGACTGCCAAATTATATTGATAATATGTGATTTGCAACTGTGATTTTATCCTATGTCCTGAAACCTTGTGTGATTTTGGGAAACCTTGTGGGATTTTCCATTTCTAGAATTTTCGGGTGAGAGGCTATAAATAGGGGCTGTGTTTACAGCCGGCAGAAAGGAAAATATCAGCGAGCACTCAGAGTGTTACTTTCTCGTCAGTTTTGGGACCTTACCGATAATTGCAGTGGTTTAAGAAATTCAACGGACTTAATACAGATTTAATACGGACTGTGTCCAGTTTGCCTTTGGATTATTACTATTTACCTTGATAATTGGTGTTAAAGGACTCTTGTTGAGCTTTGACAGTGGGGGTATCCAGAAATCTAATCCCGGGATCCGGACACACTGGTACTGTACATTTTTATTGTTATACTGTGTTATTGTATTGATTTAGTGTATTGTAATACTAGAATTGTTCTAAGAATAAATTATTATTATTTGTTAACAAAAAACCACTGACTTCTTCGTTCATTCCCCTAGACATTTCACGCTGCCTAGTGTTACAGAATCTGATTTTGTTTATCTCCATAACAAAATTTGTGCTTATCACGATTACGTGATCTGTTGTTATTAGGTTCCGTAACATAAAACTGTGGGCTTGCCCGGGAGGCCTAATAGTTTTGAAAATTTATTAGGCCTTGCCGTAGACACATTGTTTACAGTACATTGTTTACAAGATTTATCTCAGTGGTTTTTAGCTCAGCTGACTATAAGTCCATCCGCCCGTCCGTCTAGCTTTTCGTTCGTCCGTCTGTTAAACTTGCACGTTTTAAAATCGTTGGACCTGCGAATCTGAAATTCGGCATACCGTTAGATGTCCCAAACATCTCCTACCATACTGAACATTGGATCACTAGGACTTTGTTCCTTCAAGGTATTCAGGAAAAACCTCTGTTTTCCATTAAAAACCCATTGTTACACTTCAAGGCTGCCTAATATCAAAACCATTGACCTCATATTGATCATTTTTTATATATTAATTTCTCTATATATTTCCTATCAACATACCAGAAAATAGTTCAATATTTTTTAAATTCTTGAAGTTATGGGCACAAACATAATGAACTTTGTAAAAATTCAGGAAATATATTTACTCACTTAACTTGAGAATTGCCGAAGCTAGAGACTTTCTTTCAGGTATATAACTATATTAAATCATTATTAAATTGTAAGATATAGTCTTCTATAATATCGTTTGCTTTATTCAAAAATCCCGTTTGAAATAAGTAGTCAGCTGTGGTTTAAGGAACCCTAATGATCCTCTCAGCTGTTCTAACTACCCTAGAAAGACGGTTCCTTTCCTCGACCGTGATACTGCCTCCCCATACAGTGACTGACAACGTCAGGACTCCCTGAAAAACCGCCCGATAAAACTTTAATACAATTGGTTGACTGAGCCCGAAATCCTTAAAGTTCTTTAGAAAGAATAAACGTTGTTGTGCCTTCTTTACGCAGTAATTAACATTTTCGGCCCACTTCAAATCAGAAGAAATGAAAATTCCTAAAAATTTAAAACAGTCAACGATTTCAACCTAAGGGTTGAAATTTTCAATTACTAAGGGTAATATTTCAGTTTTCTTCCGTCTAAAATAAATTATCATCTCCTTAGTTTTCTTTACAATTAACTCCAGATTATTTTCAGAGCACCACGAAGTTAAAGTTTTAATTTCATTGCGGTAAACACATTCGTTATTTCCCCGGATGAGCCCAGAAACTGTTGTGTCATCTGCAAATTTTACAATGAGGCAATCATCAGAAGTAGAGACACAGTCATAGGTGAAAAGAGAGTACAATTTTGGTTAAAGCACACTACCTTGGGGTGTTCCAGTGTATAAGACCAATTCTTCGGAAATAATGTTACAATCTTGACCACTTGAGGCCGATTTGTTAAAAAGTCTAAGATACAGTTACACATGTTAATATTAAGACCCAGTTTTGATGGTTTTCCGATTAATTTTAAGGGGACGGATAGTGTTAAAGGCTGAGCTGAAATCAATGAATAAAACCCTTGCAAAGGTAGATTCTCGTAAGTCGAGATGTTTTAAAATATGGTAAAGTGTGAATGATACAGCGTCTTCTGTTGAGCGGTTACTACAATAGGCGAACTGAAAAGGATCAAATGTTTCTGAAATACAGCGTTTGGGATAATTTAACACCAGTCGCTCAAAACTCTTGGCGATTACAGAAGTTAATGCAACAGGACGATAGTCATTCAAACATGATGCATGAGATTTTTTTTCGGGACAGGAATAATCACTGATCGTTTGAAGATCTTTGCTCTGTACACGATCGCAAGGACCAGTTAAAAAGAAGAGTGAGAACACCAGATATTTCATCGGCATTTGTATACCCAAATATAGATCTGAATTTTTCAATTTTTTAAAGTTATTAGCATAAATATTAAATTAGTACCTTAAATTTTGCCCAGATTTGACCGTGGCACATGTTTACTTGTAACTGCTGTGGATTTAATTTTCACAGCATGTTTCCATAAGCATTTCATCAGTTAACATCTGAAATTAGAAACCAGTCGATCAAAAACTGTAGATTTTATTCAAGTTTTCAAGCACCAGGTAAAGTATTGTTTAGATCAAGCAAGTATTATGCTTTTTGCTAGAGCTCAGCTCGACAGCTTCCCAGGCCAGCTCTCAGCTCCAAAAATTTGGCATACAGTTAGATGTCCCCCAACTGAATCCCCTACCATACCAAAAGTTTGGTCACTAGAACTTCATTCCTTCGATATATTAAGAAAAACTTTAATTTTCCATTTAAAACCCATTGTAACACTTCAAGACTACCTAATATTAAAACCACTGATCTGACTTTGATCATATGTAATATACATTCTTCTATTCATTCTCGTTGCACATGCCAGAAATAACGACAGTATTGCGTAAATTTTTTAAATTATGGGCCCGAACATAATGCCCTTGGTAAAGAATCGATTAATATATTTACTCCCTTAACATGAGAATTGCTGAAGCTAGAATTTTTTTTTGTCAGGGATATAACAAAATTTAATCAAGATTCAATTGTATACCAAAAATTAGTTATTAGCATAAATATAAAATTAGTACCTTAAATTTTGCCTAACTTTGACAATGGCATGTTTGTTTCCTGTAAGCACTGTTAATATTATTTTCATATTATGCAGAAATAAGTATGTCAGCTTGTTAGTTTTGAATGTTGAAAGAAATTGGCCAAAAACTTTTACTTTTATTAAAGTTTTTATGAGACCTTGTCAGACCCAGGCTCTACCCAGCGCCTCTTCAGTCGCCTGTATGTCCTCTGGTTGACCTTTCATGCCAATTATGCACGCTTGAGACGAGGAATATACTGGTCATCCAGGAAGCTTAAGGCTAGCCACAGTTGATTCAGGTGTCCAACCCAACTCATCTATTAGTTGTTTTGACCAACAATATAAAAATAAATAAACAATAAATAAATTTTATATGTCTATATTAACAACTTTGAGAAAAAATCAATAGAAATGGAATTTGATAGTTGATGAGTAGCAGGGAATTACCTGGCAATTACTGATGTTTTATGGGTTTTTAATGGATAGATAAAAAAGTATTCCAAATAACACCATTGAGTCACCTAAGGTATTTTTCTTTTTAATTTTAATAATGAAAAAAAAATAATTAAATTATTTTGTTCTTTACTATTAGGGATTATATGAAGGAAATTAATTATGGAGAAAGATGCAGTTGATAATATTAATCTAAATTTCCAGGTCTTTTCCAAATATTTCAGCTTGTTAATTTATATTCATTTAAAATTTAAAAAAAACTAAGATATGTCAACATTTTTAAATGTTACTGAGACAAGTACTGATTAAAGATGTCAATATGTTTCATTAATGACATTAAGATGCGTGGCTGTATCAGCTGTCACAAGACTATGTAAATAATAAAAATTTATATTACTGGTTCCTTTATTTTAGTAAATAAAATTAAACCTGCCCATCTCATTTTTTCTCCTTAAAAATTTTAAGGTTGTTCTTATCCTTGGGGTATATTTTACACATATAATGGTTTCATAGCTGAGATAACTTTAATTTTTTTTTCTGATACATTTAAAAAACTTAAATATTTGAATATGATAAAAAAATCAGATCTCAGACAAGTTCTCATTATGATTTCTGTAATGTTAAGAATTGTCATAAGACTCTTGCTATGTCTTGTGCGTAGATTGATGTGAAGGAAGTCCAAAGTGAATATTATAGTTTTATTTTTAAATATAAATTAAATTCATAAAACCAGGTACTTATGATCATTATTTAAATTTGTGGCTGAAACCGAATAAATACCAGACATGGTGCTGTACTTTGCAAATGTTTTTGAATGCGAATATGACTATGTACTCCATAATTTCATGCATAAGAATAGGAATACAGGTTAAAATGAAAGTTTTTGAATACAAATGTATTCATGAATATATTCTGTAATATTATTTTAATAATCATTTATTTTGATAATATTATTTTCAGATGATACTGTAAATATATTTAATTTAATTTTTTTAAAGATTAAAATTATATTTGACACAATATTTGTTATTAATTTTTAACAAATAGCTTAACTTATATTATTTGTGCTAGAGCTACTCTTGGGTAGGGTAAACCTGTAATTATTAAATAACAGTTAACTCATTTGTAAAAAGCATAATTAACATGACTGATAATGGACAGGTTTTTTTTCAAATAATTCTACTGTTATGTAGATAAAGTTATATGGCCAAGTCAAAACCTATGTGACAACTTTGAGAAAGCCTGATATCATTGCTGAAATTATGCAGGATCTATTTATCAAAGGTTTAATTGAAGAGAGTGAAGTGGAAACATAAAAAAATGACAGCCTTGCTATGCAGTTAGAATTTAAAAAGCTAAAAATGCAACATGAGCTAGCCTTTTAACAGTTAGAATTAGAAAAAGGAAAACAAAGAGAAGAGAGGGAAATAGAAAAACAAAGAGAAGAGTGGGAAGAACCTCAGAAAGAAAAAGAAATTGAGTTAAAACGACTGGAGTTAGAAAGACTAAAATGAGAACATAGACTACATGCTGCCCCAACTCACAGTTTGGATGTTACTAAACACATAAAACTTGTCCCACCTTTTCAGGAAAAAAGGTTGATCAATATTTCTTACACTTTGAGAAGGTAGCTGAAAATTTAAAATGCCCTAAAGAAAATTGGACTTTGCTATTACAAAGTGTATTTACTGGCAAGGCCAGAGAAATTGATACGGAGCTTTCAGTAGAAGCCGCTGCTGACTATGACCAGGTTAAACGGGTAATACTAAAAGATTATGAGTTAGTTCCGGTGGCTTGCCGCGAGAGTCTCAGAATTTTGGAAAAGCGCAAAAACCAGACCTATGTAGAATTTGTTGGGACTAAAGAGCAGTATTTTGATCGCTTGTGTAGTTCTAAAAAGGTAATGAAAGATTATGACAATTTGTGCAAGTCTATTTTGCACGAAGAATTTAAGTGCTGCATAATCGCAGATGTTAAAACTTTTCTTGATGAGAAAAGTCCTGAAACACCTGACATTGCTGCTCTATTAGCTGATGATTATTCATTTACACAGAAAATGTCCTTTACTAGCAAATCAAACCAGTCATTCACAAACAAGAATGTAAATCAGTATGGTCAAAAGAAGTTGAACTCGCAGTCACCCAGTACAAGTAGGCCTGATAGTTCAACAAAGTCCATTACTACACCTCAATACACGCCCACTGTGTCCGATTCCAGCAAGACCAGTCATTTTCAAAGAAAATCTGTAATTACTGCAAAAAGGAAGGTCATCTAATATCTGACTGCTGGAAACTTGCAAACCTTCTGGTTTTGTGTCAAAATCTATGCATAGCATAGTACTAGAGCCAAGCTCTTTTCGTGTAAATAAGGGGTACAACTCCTTTATTGACTCTAAAAAAAAAAGAGTTTGATGCTACGGAGGCCAACGTGCCGTCTGACTCCAAAGAAGATTCCGTAGCTTGCGGGGTAAAAACCTCATTTTATTCCTGCGAGGAATTAAATAAGGCTAGGTCCTTTCAAGACTCCTGCGAGGAGTATCCTCTAAATAAGGCTAAGTCCTTTTATGACTCAGGCGGGAGTATTTCAAATGAGGCCAGGTCCTTTTATTACAAACAGAGGTTTGTTTCTGCTGAGAAAAATTCCTCTGTTGACTCCCATAAGAAGTTTAATTGTAATAAGGATGTAGATTCCTTTAGTGACTCTGAAAAAGTTTATGACTGACACTGTCAGTGTCAGTTCTTTGTTTGATGAAATTGAGGTAGTAGATTCCTCTCCTGACTCTGAAATGGAGTTATTTTAGCCATTCATACATGATAGTTTTGTATCACTATCCAGTAATTTTTCAGATTCTACCCCTATTAGAATTCGGAGGGACACTGGTTTAGGCCAAACTCCCATGTTAGGAAACGATTTGGCATTTTCTAATAGGTATATTACTGGTGCACATGCACTTGTTAATGGTGTGTTTTCAGACAAGCACACTTCAGTCCGCTTCACAGTGTACATTTAAAGTCAGATATGATTTCTCGGAATATTACTGTTGGCATAAGATCTACTTTACCCTTTAAGGGAATTCAGTTGCTACTAGGCAATGATGTAGCAGCTGAAAATGTACAGCCTGTACCAATAGTGACAGAAAAGTCAGGACACTGATCCTGAAAGTCAGGAAATTTCTGGTTTGTATCCTTCATGTGCTGTAACTAGATCTATGGCAAAGAAAAAAAACACATGAGGATAATAGTCCAGATACTAACACTCTGCGAGTCACTAGTGACTCGTCTAACGACTCGACCGTATAGGATGCAGCAATTTCAAGGTCAGAACTTATCGCGGAACAGCATAAGGACCCTGACATTTCATGTTTGTTTCCCAGGGCAGTTTCTAAAGATGAACTGTCACAAAACCCAGTTTGTTCTATGTTAAAAATGGAGTGCTTATGAGTAAATTGTGACCACCCGATGAATGCGCCGATGATGAGTGGCCCATTAAACATCAAATAGTAATGCCCAAAAGCTATCGCAATGAAATTCTAAGCATGGCACATGAGGCTCCTTTGTCTGGCTATTTAGGTATAAATAAAATTTATCAGAAAGTTAGTACACACTTCTATTGGCCTAACCTCAGGACAGGTGTTGTACAATACTGTAAATCATGCCATACATGCCAGATGGTGGGCAGGCCGAATCAAAATCCCCCCTAAAGCCCCACTTAGGCCTATTCCTGCTTTCGAGGAACCATTTATTAGGATTATTGTATCCGCCAAAACGAAGTTTTGCGGATACTATGTTTTTGACCGGGTTCCGCCGCCGCCGCCGCCGCCGCCGCCGCGTTCGTTTCCGGAGAACTCCTCTGAGACTACTGGACAGATTTTTCCGAAACTTACACAAATTATCGGGTCACATGTGAACTGGTGCCCAACCAAGTGACCTTGACCTCTGACCTTTCGTCTCTGCCCAGCGTCCGTTTGTGCGTCGGTTTCAACACATAAACCCATATATCTCGGGAACCGTTTGACCGATCCGGAAGAAAATTTTACACAAATGTAGCCCTGGGAAAGCTTTATAACATACACAACAAAAGGTGGCGCCACCTGCAACCATGTTTGCACAGTGTCCATCTGTTCATCTGCCTGGGGTTAAAATCACTCATATCTCTGCAGTGATTTGACTAATTCACCTAAAATTCGGCATGCATATACATCCTAGATAGCTTTCTCGATTTTGGGACAGGTGGCGCCACCTACATTCACGTTAACGCTCCACACATAATCCCATATATCTCGGGAACCGTTTGACCGATCCGGAAAAAAATTTACACAAATGTAGCCCTGGGAAAGCTTTATAACATACACAACAAAAGGTGGCACCACCTGCAACCATGTTTGCACAGTGTTCATCTGTTCATCTGCCTGGGGTTAAAATCACTCATATCTCTGAGAATTAGAAAAACAAAGAGAAGAGAGAGAAGCACATGAACGGTTAGAAAGAGAAAGACTAGAAAAATAGGAACTGAGTTAAAACGACTGGAATTAGAAAGACTTAAACTAGAACATAGCCTACGTGTTGCTCCAACTTACAGTTTTGATGTTACTAAACACATTAGACTTGTCCCATCTAAAAGGTTACGAGTTAGTTCCGGAGGCTTACCGCCAGAAATTCAGATACATTTGTATTGGGAAAAGCGCAAAGAACAGACCTGCGTCGAATTTGCTAGGACAATATAGCAGTTGTTTGATCGTAGGTATAGTTCTAAAAATGTAATGACAATTTGCGCCAGTTGATCTTGCTTGAAGAATTAAAGTATGGCCAGAAAAACAAGACGTGTTGGAGATGTGGAGCCTTGCATGATTTTAGGACCTGTAAATTCAGGGAGGCTTCATGTTTTAATTGTATTGCTGTTGGTCATATGAAAGCCATGTGTAGAAAGCCCAGGAAAACCTCCAGCCGTCCTACAGGCAGAGGTAGAGCTAAATCAGTTAACTTGCAAACAGAGGAGACCGTGTCTAATATGTCTCACCAACAAGGTGATGTGTATACTATGTTCCATAAGGGAAATGAAACCAGTGTAAACAGTGGTATACAGGTGAATGTGAAGGTAAACAATGTTGACTTAGCTATGAAAGTTAATACAGGGGCTGCGGTGTCTGTGATTAGCGCAAAACCTTTCAATAATTTAAATTTTGCTCTTCCTACAACAGTTGCAGACCCCTCAGCTATACTGAAGACATATACTGGAGAAACTATACCAGTTATGGGTGAGATAAATGTCCAAGTTGATCATGAGAATCAAAGCTATCCTTTGCCTTTAATGGTACTAAACAGTTCAGGACGAAGTCTGATTGGTAGAAACTGGCTTAAACATATTAAGCTTAATTGGGCTGATATATATACTGTCAAGGTGTCTAAGAAATACCAGCATTTTCAAGACCTAGTATCAAATACTCAGATGTGTTCAAGGCAGAACTTGGCTGTTTGAAAGACACTAAAGTGAAGATTTATATCAACAGTGATGCTTCGCTGAGGTTTCATAAACCTCGTGTTGTGCCTTTCTCTGTGAAGGCTAAGTTAAACTGTAAATTAGATCGTCTAGAAGCTGAGGGTGTAATTGAACCAGTGAGATACTCAGATTGGGCTTGTCCCATATTTAAACCTGATGTTTCTTATTATTGTGGATGCAACTACTAAGTGGATGGATGTAATTCCCATGAAATCCATCACCGCAGAAAGAACAATTGAGGAATTGAGATTAGTTTTCCGTGCATGGATTGGCTGATACTATTGTATCGGACAATGCTGCAGTGTTCACCTGTGAAATGTTTCAAGAGTTTATCAGACAGAATGGTATGTTTCACATAAGTTCGGCTCCGTTTCACCCAGCCACGAAAGGGTTAGCTGAAAGGGGAGTGCAAATCTTTAAGGCTGCCATGAGAAAAAATAACCGATGGGATCATAAAAACACGGTTATCAAGATTTCTGTTTCAATACAGGATTACACTACAGGTGTGTCTCCTGCTGAGATGTTATTTGGTCGACAGCCCAGAAGTCATCTAGATTTGTTGTTTCCTAATGTTGGTTCCCATGTACGCAAACATCAAGCACGACAGAAATTTTATTATGATTCTTCTTCGCGAGTACGCCATTTTCAGGAGGGAGACTCAGTATATGCCAAGAACTTTAGCTCTGGTCCAATTTGGCTTGAGGGAGTAGTAGTAAAAACTACAGGACCCCTCTCAGTACTGATCAGTGTGGATTATTCGTTGATACGGAGACGTTGATCAAATTCGCTCTAGATATGACAACAAGCCCAGGACAGCTATTCCAGAAGTTACACCTGATCCTATAGTAAAATCTCAAGTTGTTCAGTCCAAGGGGGATTCTGCCAGTAACTTGCCTGTTGAGCCGGTAGTCAATGATGGAACTGAGTTGAAAGTACCTGTGGTACCGGCTGATAACACTGAGCCAGCCAGTGAGTTGACAAACAAACATACTACACCACGACGCTAATTGCCTGCGATACCAGTTGATCCAGTAGGTCGTTCGGAACGTGCCCGGAAACCACCCGACAGACTGACTTATTAATTATGTGTTCATGGAAATTACCATATATACAGGGCAGGATAATCCCTTTGGTAATTTCCCAAGGCTCTGTGGTAGTCTACCCACATCCTTGTTATTCTAAGTGCTAGAGTAAGAGTAAAATTCATGTTTCATTGATGCACAATAATTGTTATTGCTTGTTAAAATAATAAGAGAGACTATTGTTAAACTGCATTAGCACCAGTGGAACATGTCAACTTAAAGAAAAGTTACATATCACATGATATGTAACAGTAGTTAAATTACTAATTGGACTTGTCCTTGGAATGATATCATTTGGGAATTAACAGGGAGGAGATGTAATATTGTAATTATTTAAGTCACATTTAAAGGACTCATTTCATGGCATAAAAAAGGACACTTTGTCATGGATACAGTTATCGGGATAACCGAGACTGGCTGTGTGAGACTATTTTTCTTTGTTATGTGATGACACAGCACATTGGATTAAAGGTCGACTGTTAAAGTTCTCAGTCAGTTTATTTTAGTCAGTTTCCACTGTCACATTATTATAAGTATCATCATTCTTACAGGCACTTTCTAACAGTGACATGAGTCCGTGCGAGAATTCTCTGAGCATCTCACCCTCTCTTTGTTGTCTATTATAAAATTTATCAAAAAGCTGGTCACTAGAAAGTCTGTCACCAAAAGCCTCACTTAGTATGTCAAATACCTTTGCTGGTCCATCACGCTCTGTTTCTGGAGTAAACTTGACCTCCTTTCTTGCAACACCCTCTAAATGTGTTTATAAAAACTCTGCAGCGGCCTTACCCTTAATACCTTGGACCTCTAGAGCAATTCGCACTTCAACTTCCCAATCATCATAACTGTCCCTGTCACCGTTAAATCATGACAGCTTACGGTGTGTTTATACAACACGAGGTAAGTTTTTTCTCTTCTTCATATAATATATATGTATATATACAATAATACTCACCAACTCTGTTCTGATACCCCTAACTGCTCCGTGAGTTCAAACAACATCATCATACAAGGCGACCTTTATCATCAAACAGAAGAAGGTTAACTACTCTAGTTAACTATAAAATGTATGAAAACACAAATGAACATGGCATAAAAACATGCATCAGTAACTTGCATCAATATCAAACATGGTCCCATACACAGTTTTTCCTTGTTTTGACTCGCATCCATCTCAATTCACAGGAAACACATGAAGGAGAATAATATTATAATGCTCAACAACACCTTACGTGGTTGCGGGAACTACCTCATACCATCAAGTATGAAAAAATGAGCCACCACAAATCAGTAATGATAGTAACAAACAAATGGCTCTCCTGAATAGTGCTCCTCATATAGGCAAGTTTTAACAATATCAAGATACATATCAATATCAGTACATCACCACAATCAGTCTGTAAGAGTTCATATTCCAGTTGATTCTAAATAAAACAAAGTCCTTCTGTGTGGCAGTTCATATCAAATTTATAATGGTCCATAATAGAGAATATTCCAGACAGTCTTTGATAAAATGGCGCAAAAACTTCCTAGCGATGGTTAACAACCACAGTTAACCAACAGTCCATACTGTGAGAAAGTCAAATCACTCCGGATCCAGTCCATAGGGTTACCCACAACATCGGTTTAGATTGTTCATCAGCAATAAAATGCAGGCATCAAATATCAGATGTGCTCACAGGGCACCAATGCAGCATATATCTCGGTAATCAAAGTGATGTACACCTATGGTATGTTAATCATAACACTGTCCATACCATCCATGATCGGATTAAACAATATAGTACACAGGCTCAGTGACCGGATAAAGGATCACCCTTGTTCATGTATCACAGGGCACTGTCCTTGCCCACCAGCAAATTAAATAATCACAATCCCAGGAAGTCCATACTGGCATTCTATCCATTGTCCATATGATTCACATGATACCAGCCACCCGTTCAATAACGCTGTCACCAAAAGCTGTGACCGGTTTGCCCAAGACCCACAAGGCTGCACTGTTTAATAATAACAGTTTATTCATGTTCATCCTTGCACACAAATAAAGGATAACAACAAAAAACAAAGGGTGGCTGGCTCTTGAAGCGCAGCTTGATTAATGCCCTTCTTTCTGCTGGTGAATTCCTGACATCAAAAGAAATTAAAATCACCATAAATTTCAGTACAAAATTACCTTGTGTAATATATTATAATAGCAGAATAAAATGACAAAGTTAGTCTGCTTAACTATAGTAACATAATCAAACACAGTTGAAAACATAGTACTCCTTGTGAGTTGTGTACTCAAGTCTACATAATAAGTAGCTTACAAACAAATAACAGTGCTATATTCCTTAAACAATAGCACATCGTGGTCAGTCAATGCAAATATGACATGGTCAAGTAGAAGACGTAAGAAGCAATCCCAATCGATCACAAGATGGTTTATTATTACCAGATTCTGAAATATGACAGTGAGAACTTGTGAGTCCCCATGTTGCATGTTCGAAGGGCGGAGCTGGACTGAATAATTCAGCTCATCCGTCACCCAAGATTCCAGAAACGAAAATAACCCGACAGGACCAGTTTGGTCCTCACAAATAAATCCTAACCACAACGTATTGTTATGCGCCTGTTGGTTGTGGCACAGCCGGCCAACGAAGCGCACTTCTAGAACGAGGTTTTTAGGCCAAGACACCTAAAGTACATGATAAAAAATAGAGTATGAGTACATTGTTAACATGCTTTTAGGCCAAGACAAAGTACATGGTTCATAAATAATATCATTGCATACCTGTCTCGAGTTTAACAACCTATTACATGCATATATTACAACAAACATTATTATATTAACTCGAGCAGGTTACACCCTCCCCCTTTTGAAAATAATTGACGACCCCGTCAATTCATTCTGAAGAAATGCTGTACGATACAAACTTAAATATTTTGTACACCCTACAAATAACCTGAGGATTTAAGATTACCTATTTGTTGAAGGAGATACTGATTGGACCGTAACCACAACGGAGGACGCCTAGTTCTGGTTGAACGACGTGAGGAAGCTGGTTGTGGTACGTCCCCTATGTTTATATCATCCTGTGCCGTTTCGTTTCTAGATGATTTGTGTTCTAGTGCATCATTAACTTCTCCATTTAAATTATTAGACTCTTCATTTACCTCAACCCCATGGTATTCAGACTGGTTATCACTCTGATCGAGGTCGCTGACTAAACCATATCCTTAGAGGTTACAGACAGATCATCTCGATTGGGAGTAACTGACCTTAGAAAATACTCCTCACATGAACTATCACAAATTTCTGTATCAACAGCCTCTTTAACTTCTGGGTTTCTGGATTTATGAACTGATTTGATGGACGTACGGGACCTCTGTTATGTTCCTATTGCACTTTGAACACCGGTATCTTAGGATCAGGATGATCAATCACGTGATAAACAGGTTCCTCCCATAAATCGGCTAATTTATGTTTCCCCTTGATTTGCAAATTTCTCACTAAAACCCTATCACCTGGTTCTAAACTGGAAGTCCTGACTTTACGATCATAGTTAGATTTCTGACGGGATTGGCCTGCTTTGGAATGGTGCTGTGCTAGACGGTAGGCATCCTTTAGTTCTTCCCTTAGGGACTCTACAAACTTACCATACGTCTGTGTTTCATCAGACTCCTCTAATACTCCATCTACCCTTAAAATGACGTCTATAGGCAAACGTGGCTGTCTGCCGTACATGAGATTGAAAGGGGAGAACTCAGTTGTATCATGCTAAATGCAATTGTATGCATGCGTGATTGTATTCAGATGTTGTTTCCAGTCAGCTTTCTCATGTTCGTCTAAACACCTTAGCATGTTCATTAAGGTTCTGTTAAAACGTTCACATAAACCGTTACCCATGGGATGGTATGGCGTTGTGTGAGATTTGGTAATTCCAGCCAAAGCACAGAGTTCTTTGATGACTCGACTCTCAAAATTACGTCCCTGGTCAGAATGTAATTTCAAGGGAAGGCCATAGTGGCAAATGAAATGCTAAAATAAAATCTTTGCAACAAGTGTCGCTTTCTGAGTTTTACATTAGAAAGCCCTTGCGTATTTAGTAAAGTGGTCTGTTACAACCAGGATATTTTCAATATTACCCTTGCAGGGTTCAACTGTCAAAAAGTCCATACATAATAGTTCTAGAGGGGCAGAGGTTTGAATGTTGACCATGGGCGCCCTTTGGTTGATTGGAGATTTCCGTCGGACACAACGGGAACACGACACTATATAATTGATAATGTCCGAACGCATCCCAGGCAAAAAATATCTATCCCTGACAAACTGAATAGTTCGCTCTTGACCCATGTGCCCGGCTTTGTCGTGAAGACCTTTAAGAGCTAAAGAACGGAGAGAAGGCGGCAGTACGATCTGGTGATGGACTTTTCCATCAAGAATTCTCTGTCTAAATAGGACATCCCCAATCATTATCATACGATCCAGATTTGATCGATAGTATTCTAACTCGGGATCTCTGGATTTATCTTTAGGAGAAACCTTTTGTTTGGATTTGGTCTTAACACCTTTGATTACTTCACTGACAGTAGGGTCATTTACTTGTTCTTTGATGATGTCAACAGGTTGCGAAGGGAGGTCCAAAGTAGATAAATGAGTTAGATTTGTCTGGTTATTAATTATTGAAGCTCATAGAATTGGTACCACCTGAGAAATGCAAATTGTCCGTACCATTTCAGGGGATAAGTAATGATCACTTGTTTTATCATCTAACGCATTTGGTGTAGTTTTGGGTGATTGAGGAGGTCGCGATAAGAAATCAGCATCCACATTGTTTTGTCCTGCTCTGTACAAAATGTCAAAATTGAAATTGGCCAATTCTGCCACCCATCTTTGGCATCTTTATAACAGAGGGTTGTTGTCAGTTTTAATCGTGAATTTTGCCCTATAGAGATACTCTTTAAATTTACCAGTGACAGCCCATTTAAGTGCTAAAAATTCTAGTTTATGCGCAGGATACCTTGATTCAGCTGGTGTCAAACTACGACTAGCATATGCCACTGGTCGTAATTTCGTGCCTTGTTCTTGATACAAAACTGCACCTTAACCGGTACTGGTTGCGTCCGTATGCAACACAAAAGGTTTCGTAAAATCAGCAAAGGCTAACACATGCGCCTCACATAAAACATTAGACTATCAAATGAGTTTTGTTGGGCTGTGTCCAATTTGAAAATAGGATGGTTAGACTTTCTCTTTAAAGGCTGATCCCTTTTTCATAGCAGGAACTCCCTTCAAGAGGTTATGTAGGGGTCTGGTAATTTTAGAAAAGTCGGGGATGAACTTCCTGTAGAACCCAGCGAACCGCAGGAAGCTATGGACCTCCTTAACATTAGTAGGTACTGGCCAGTGAACCAGTGCCTGTAGACTGGCCCAGTCCATGAACAGTTCTGACTTAATTGTTGCTTCTGACAGAGAAATCAAACGTTCATGCGTTGTGTCGCATTTAGTATCGGTACCGCCATCTTGCGGCAACTCATATAACTAATTTGCCTCTACCTGACCCTCTGATTTCATGGACTGGTAATCTTGCCGGCTCCCGCACGGTCAGCGCCACACATCAACGCCTCCCTGAACTAAGGTCTTTTCCAGTGACGTCAGCAGTGGTCTTTCCCAGAATCTTTTTCAAAACCAACATGGTTCATTCAGTAACCGCCTATTCCGGGCTTCCAATTGGTTACAAATATTCCTACTTAATTTGTCTTAATAATTTTAGGCCGTCGCTTAAATTGAGTTCGACGAGACTTTATAAATCACTATAACCCTCACCCTCAGTGTTAACGTTTATCGGATCAGCACTCTTTAAAGTTGGGCCTGTTTAAACATAATGTAGGCCAAACTCTGGCCCAGCAAATCAGCGCGAGATATTCAGGTGCACCACGCGACGAGCGCAGTCAAAATGTACCGGCTGACTGAAACGATCACGATTCGCGAGTCGCAATTTGACAGTTTTTACACGGGTTCAGACAAATGCTGCCAGCTGTCATCTCGGCAGAAGGAATTTTACATGACCTGTCGGTACAAAATTGTTGCGATAGTGTCTACAATATGCACTTACATTTGGCCCATGGCCCGTAATATTCGTTCAGCAGAGATATATCATAGAACACGAAGGTTCATGTGTGGACTACCTGAACACATGATTTCAGTGCGAAAATGCCAAACGGGTCGAGCTGTTGGACCGCTGTTGGCGTTCTCGTAGCAACGATGCCACTCACATGAGGCGTGAAGGCCTTATATGCAAATACGGGGGAACCATCAAGTCCTCAAAGAGCCTTGTGATGCCGTGATATGCAAATATCAGCGATTCACCCTACGGACTTTACAGGGTTTTAGTGATAAGAGCTGACATTGAGTTAAGTCTATCGGTAAATGGAACCACGTTTTATTGTAACAATTTTATTTGTAAACGCAAATACTAAAGCCCTGGTAGGGCTACAGTGCCTCAATATTCGCAGGATCAGTGGTGATACCTTTTTCTGACACGATGTGCCCTAGGTATTTTACTTTGTTCTGGAAGAATTGACACTTACTAGGTCTTTACTTTAAACCAGCGTCTTTTAGTCTTTGAAAAACTGCTTCTAACCTCTGTAGGTGTTCCTCGAAGGTGGCACTTAAAACAATTATGTCATCTAGATATAGTAAACATTGGGTAAGATGTAAATCCCCCATAGTTTTTTCCATAAGTCTTTGGAACGTCGCTGGTGCATTCACGAGCTCGAATGGCATAGTTTCCCACTCATAAAACCCTAAAGGTCCTGCTGTAAAAGCCGTTTTCTGTTTATCAGTTTCTTCAAGTTCAATTTGCCAATAGCCGGATTTTAAATCTAAAGAAGAAAAGTACCTGCTACCGACCATACTGTCTAAAGTGTCATCTATTCTCGGTAAGGAGTAGGCATCTAGAATGTTTTTTTTGCATTTAACTTACGGAAATCTATACAAAAACGAAGTTTTCCATCAGGTTTCCGGACCAATACTATAGGTGACTCATAGGGACTACTACTGCTTAATGAAATCATCCTCATCACATGAAGTTGATATATTTACTATTGGTGATGTCACAGAGGCCGGCTGGAGAGAACAAAGGGTTGATCTCGATGGTATGGTAACCGGACTATTGGTCAAATTTGAAAGTTTTACTTTAAACGATTTGGAAGAAGTTTTCCCAAAATTTACTTCCTGTAATATAGGATCCAGCATTACCCCCGCAGGCAGCTGTTTTGGCATGACTTCGGGTTCAGTTACTACTAACGCTTTACCGTAAGTACAGGCTCTGGTCATACCAGATACAATTTTTGAAGAGTCAGCAGTGATGTAAATTTGCCTATGACAAATTACTGTTCCTAACTTTTGATTGTTTTTAGACATATGTAATGCACTTTGAAAGGCTAATCGCCACGAGTCTGAGATACATTTCTTTTGTAAGAACCGAGGCCCTATACTGTCTTTCAGGTACTCAAAGCAACGGTTGATTACATTTTTACCGATTAAAAAGGGTGTAGATTGATTTAAATTAGTATCTCGCACGAGTGACACAGGAGTGGGGAATACTGTGTCTTTACAGAGAGAGGGAAATGAAAGATCTATTTCAACCTTGCCTAAGTACTGTAATCTATCTCCTCCTGCGACCTCTATGTCTAATGCAGTAGAAATGTTCAATTTGGGTAACTCTGATAAATGTTTATTGTAAAACCATTCAGCTACCGTCGAGACGGCCGAACCAGAATCTATAAGCCCTTGGACTTTCTGTTCAGCCACTAATATTTCGACCATATCTATATTGCAAACTACATCAACTGGTACTCGTTCAGGAATACTAAGCGGTGGGTCATTACTCATGTAGCTCCGCTTTGCGACATGAGTGCGACTTAGTTTAAACATTTACCATAAATATCGCATCTAGCGAAACAGTCTTTCAAAGTATGGTTTTGTCGTTTGCACCTAGGGCAGGTTAATTTTGGAAGATTTGGTTCGGTATCGGATTGTCTGTTTGATTGGTTTGTGGGTGAATTACTCCCATGTTCTAAGATAGTCAATCGGGTTTCAATACCTTCTAATTTATTCATTACATCCTCCACGGCCTTACCCAGATCTAAATTTGAGAGTGGGAGATGAATTGGCAAGAACTTTAATGAATAGGGTGTTTTAAAGGGTGGAGGTTTCCAGAAAATTCTACCTCTAATTCTCTAGCACTACTAAGGAGTTGGTCATAAGATACCCCTGATTTCAATAGTATGCGTAAAGCATCTTTAACAGCTTGATACGTTTCATGCAGGCCATACCAAATACGGGATCTCAAACTTATTTTGGCTTCCTGAGGAGTTATCGCGCCATGACTTTTTAGATTGAATAGAAGTTTTTGTAGGCGGCAGATCCATTTAACAATATTTCCCCTGGCTCTTGTTTAGCCCCATAATATTATCTTTCTAGATTTAGGTCTACAACTTCACCAAAAGTGATATCGAAATGGTGGAGTAGATCTGGTGCAGTACTATCAGGGCTTAAACAAACGCACATTTCTGCTGCTGTTTCTCTAAAAGAGGATCTCATCGCTTCAACTACCTCCCTATCCTGATATGCAGAATTTTTCAGACATTGTGCATGGTACGGCCATTGCATGTAGGGGGTGTCTTTGGAATCCGTATCTCCGGAAAAGCATGGCAGGCGGGGTTTCTGAATGAAACTATAGCTAAGCGGAGCTGTAGGGGGTTTAGGGGGTTTAGTAATCCCAAGTCTATTCCCTATTTTCCCTCGTAGGGAGGTTAATTGACCAGGTGACAGTTTATCAAGAAAATTATCTAAGACATCCTCTTGGACTACTAGAAATTTCTAAAGTGATTAAACCGGCTGTGATTTGAAGTTTTAAAGACCCTAGGAATTGTACAGCTTCATGAGCACTTTCATTAGTATCAAAGACTACGACGGCCTTTCCAATACCGGTAGACTCGTCTGTGTACAAAGCTACTGCATGTACGGGAGCTGCATATTTAAAATGAGCCAGGATCTCTTCCCGAGTAACCTTAGCGGTTAGGTTGGATATCACAAGTGTTCTGAGATGGTTCATTCTTTACAGTTATTTACAGTTCTTTATAGTTCTTTACATTCTTTACCTCAGTACATGCATTCAGTATAATAGCTAGCATGTGTTACAAATGATGCATCAATACCTTCTTACAGTGATTTCTTACTCTCTACAAACTTACACATATATATTTGCTGACAATATACTAGACATTTTGGTCTAGGAACATTACAAATATTACAGATGTGAATTGAAGGCTTTAAGCTCAATTATATATAAATGTACGTATATGTACCACTAGTCCATCTCACTCAGGTGACCAAGGAGAGTACATCCTTCACGAGGAGAAATGAGTAGAAAATCAGAGATACCGACAATCCCTTCCTTCGTTGGCACCCGAAGAGTGGCAAACCCGGGCCCTAGGTTGCCGCGAAATGAGTCCGTTGTCCATACTTTAGGTCTCCAGATTCGAAAGATGGAAATGGAAAACTCCGTCCTCATAAAACCAATGGTGATTGCATCCTGCAGGCTGCGCCAATTGAGACATGGTCAAGTAGAAGACGTAAGAAGCAATTCCAATAGATCACAAGATGGTTTATTATTACCAGGTTCTGAAAATATGACAGTGAGAACTTGTGAGTCCCCATGTTGCATGTTCGAAGGACGGAGCTGGACTCTCAACATATATATAGATATAACTATATAATCGGCCTTTAGGCTATATTGTGTTACACAATTATGTCATGTCTATTTAACCCAAAACAGGCCTACAATTAACCTTATTCTACATTGATATCGAATTACCATTAGGTACCGTGCGGTACCTTCAAAAAATGGAAGACTGTTGGGAGGTTATATTCAAGACGTACATACGGGTACAAGTATTAACAATGATAAAGCTACATATATACAAAATTCTTATTACAATTCATCTACAATACACATTTTTATATATCTCTTATAGTTTGAATACTAAATGAAAAGCTTAGAACAGGGAATATATATCTGTTATGCTGAATGGAGGTTAACATGAAAAGTGTGAAAAACGTTCTTTTCCCTATTGCTTGGTCAGGTGAGTGGACGGGAAATGGTGGCTCGGAATCATATATAGCAGAATTTTAGTTGAAATCCTTAGATAAGATTACCAGATTCATTACGAGTTTACCTGGATGGTTTCCACCAGGAATATAGTATATTTACAGCCAATTACCGCTAATGTTTAAAACAGGACATGGATCCTTTAGGCTACAACTGATTCCTAACGCCGCCATTTCCGCCTCCGGTTGAAATGAAACTAGACTATATCCAGGGAAATATAGGTAAGTATCTAATCGTTTACACAGGTACTCGTACAAAATATAAAAAGATTTTCTAGGAAATTGCAATGAATCTTTGTTGATCGAAAACCATTCTCTTATTCAATGATATTAGAGACTTTGACATTATAAAAATAGACTGTGACCTTTATAATATTTTCAAAAGACATTCTTTTGGTTCGGTTTCATCAATTTAATATCAATATAGAATAGATATATCCTTTTCCTTTTCAAAATGTTTTTTTAGCATATAGAATCATATAATTTTATATCACCTATCCGAAACACAGCGGTTTGATCATTCATGTACCTGTCAACTCTTAGTATTCTAGTAAGTCGCCAGATGGCAGCATCAGAGATTTTCTTTTTAGGAAATAACTTAAAGGCAGTTCATATTAGTGCCCAGTTCAGCCACCAGGTGGCAGCATAATGTTTTCTCAGAAAACATAATGCGCGGTTTGACATTTTGACTAAAGGTCTATCTATGCATTAAAAAGGAAGAAAAATGTTCAGACTACTATCACAGAATACTATACCGTAGCAGTAAAATATTAAATTTAGCTTTACACAACAGGTACGTTCAACATGAAATTAGGAGCCTCGTTATCTACCGACGTGATACAGCTTAGTTGATGAAACTAAACAACCAGCGGTAAGTTTTGTTTTAGAGCGATATGAAACTAGTACATTTATCACAATATCCTGTAATACTGTTAATACATGATAACATGATAACTAGGCCCTTGTTGTTTTAAAAGGGAGTAGGTGTTAATTTTCACAACAGTGATACACAATATAAGTAATACGAAACAAAATGGACCTGTTTTACCAGAACCTACTTTACTTCAACTTTATTTCACATTATATTTCCTTAAGCTTTTACATGGTTAATTTCCAAGAAACTACAGTGCCTACCTGAAAATATGACAGTGAGAACTTGCGAGTCCCCATGTTGCATGTTCGAAGGACGGAGCTGGACTAAATAATTCAGCTCATCCGTCACCCAAAATTCCAGAAACGAAAATAACCCGTTAGGACCAGTTTGGTCCTCACAAATAAATCCTAACCACAACATATTGTTATGCGCCTGTTGGTCGTGGCACAGCCCGGCAACGAAGCGCACTTCTAGAACGAGGTTTCTAGGCCAAGACACCTAAAGTACATGATAAAAAAATAGAGTATGAGTACATTGTTAACATGCTTTTAGGCCGAGACAAAGTACATGGTTCATAAATAGTATCATTGCATACCTGTCTCGAGTTTAACAACCTATTACATGCATATATTGCAACAAACATTTTTATATTAACTCGAGCAGGTAACACAAAAAATGCAAATACAATACAGGTTTTATAAAGCAAGTCTCACTTACCGAGTGATAATAATACAAGATTTACACTTAATAAATGATAAAACGGTAGTTTAAGTACGACGAGCGATAATCTGTTTATACGACAAACGAAAGTACTGATACTTATAGTGTAGGATCTTAACGAAAATACGCACATGGAACGTTAAGCATTCACTTCAATTCGGGCAAACTCGGGATACTCCATGGTTTTACTTGTTAAACTGACAGACATGCTATACTCAAATGTTTACACAGTCTGGCTTCATATATATCATTCAGGACTACTTCCTTTGTAAAACCAATATATCCACAGAATAATAAAGTATTCTTAGTATTGTCTCGTCCCAAGACATGTGATTCCGATCCGCTCTGCTCCTCTCCGTCAACAACGTTTTTGGATCGACTCTTAGGAAAACGCCTCGTAAGGTTCCAAATAGGAGACCCCTTTGGAATCGTATAATTGACATTTCAAGCGGTGTCAACATAAAATCATTACCTTTTTGTTGTCTTTGGATGTTTTATGAAACATCTGCAAAGTAGTGGCACCAAAATAATGCTCAATTGCCCTACTTTTCCATTATTTTGACGAGAGCTGATGTGTTTACATAGAGAACAAGTCGCCATTATTACATTAAGTGACCCATAGTCCTTTGCAAATTGATTAAGACTGGGAACCCGCTCTGATCTTATCGCTGTTTGAACTGGAAAAAGCGGGCGATAATAGATGTCGATGGAGGGTACCATTCGATCAATGTCCGCTCATTACAAATTCCTTTATATTGTTATCTTTAAATCACCGCGGGCTTACAAGGATCGTTAGGGATAATGTTTCATTAATATATTAAGGTAAGAACGTGATAAAATTGCCAGAAAGACCCATTTACTACCAAAGACACTAACGGATGCATTTTGGTGGGAAGCCGGTCAACTCACACCTTTGACAGCTCACACCATACCAACTCACTCCATAGTAACTCGCACCCAGGACAAGTCACATTCCAGTGCACTCTAGTGGTACCAACTCACACCTCAGCCATACCAACTCGCACCCCACTCCATACATGCATACACCATATAATTAAAAACTGTGTTATTAATTGGAATGGTGGTAAGTCATAATTTTTTTATTAAATGCTATACATTTACAATTAAAAAAATAAAATGATGTAACACAAAGTACAAAATCACAACTATTGGAATGAAAGAATGTCCCAACTATATACATGTACATAGAACTCTGAATAGCAAGAAAGAAATATGGTAAAATGCATGCATGAAGGCTTCTGTACAAATCTGATAACTAGATTGGGTATATAATGATTATGCTAACAATCAATTTGATTCCAATGCAATAATGCATATATTTAATAATTTTTCTTCAATTTCCAGCTAAATATAGATAATTATGAATGTCATAAAGATAAGAAAAGTTAGTCATCAAAAATCAAAACAAAAAACTTATTTAATTTTTAAAGCACCTGCACCAAGTGATTAAACATAAGAATTATGAAAGTGTGACAAAGTATTTGCATATATACAATAAATGTAATCAGTAGATATATAGCTGTGATATATGATGGCGGACATCTGACAGTACTATATACTAGTATATAAAAAGTCAAGGGATATAGATTTTAAGAACTTAAGAAAAACTATTACAATAAGAAAGTACACAAATTACTTAATCTATAGGTTATTCATATAAGTTTTATTCAATTATGAAGAAAATAATTCAGCTAAAAACATATACACTTCTAAAGCACCTGCACCAATGTATTCAACATAATCAGTATGACACTTTTCGCCATAATTATGAATGCAAATATTTATGTATATAAACAGAAAGCTCAACTAGCCAGTAAAATGGGGGAATATTGAAAAATGCCAGCAAAATTCAATATTAACTTACTGAATTCAACTTTATTGTAATTCTTTATTGAATAGCTATACATCATACTCAATTGAAAGCCAAACATGTCCAGCACACACAAAAAGTAGCTCCATATTGATTTGTGTACTAATCCACATCAATTTTCTGCAAATGTTTGTCAGACTCTCTATAAATGGACACTTGGACAGTATTTATTAGCCAATTACTTCAGGAGGCTTGAAGTTGTGGGTACAACTTCTGTGTAGTCATCTCGAATGGCAAACACCTTCCCCTGCATTTTCCGGTATGCCCCTCTCTGCCTTCTTTTCAGTTTCCCCTCACTTAGCAGCCGCACTTGTAAAGTCAAACGTGTCGCCTCTGAATGGAGTAGAGACAAGAGTACATACAAGGAGATGCATGCCTTTGAGGCATGGCTGAAGAGAGAAAGAGAATAAGCAGAGTGAAAGAAAACGTGATTGGATAGGGAGAAAGGAAAAGAAAAAGGCAATATGAGAGAGAGAGAGTAACCCGCCCAACAATATTTCATATTGATATTATATTTGGATAAAAACACAATTTTTTGAATACACAAGAAAAATGGTGCATGTAAGGAGTATATGCAAAGAAAAATATGCAAGGAAAAAGTAAAAGATTATAGTAACTGATGTGAGTCAGTATGAACTTGGGTGCGAGTTGGTATGGCTGAAGTGTGAGTTGGTACCACTGGAGTGTGACTTGTCCAGGGTGTGAGTTAGTATGGAGTGAGTTGGTATGGTGTGAGCTGTCAAAGGTGTGAGTTGTCTGGAAAACTTTTGGTGTGTATATTTTGTAGTTTTATTAGTTTTTTGGTGTCTTCTACCAATGTCTACCATTTCACCATTAAAAGGCCTAACTGTACAGGCCATTCCCACAACTGTGATCATTTCACAGTTTTGGATCCGCAACAATTCTTAGTAGTGCGCATCAATACGACCAACAAACAACGTAACATCTTTCACGCGCGATGTGAACTTGATACCATAGCTCAAGATTAAAACAGGAATATCCGTTAACAAACTGGTGCTGACAGCCTGAACTAGCATAAATAGAGAGAAAACAAGTGTTTTACATGCACGGACTATCCTAGAAATGCTGACACTAAACACTAACCTGGGATTAAAGCAATTTTTTCCGATCTGGACCCAAAAGGTCTTCACATGGTTTCTGACGAACGCTGGCTTCCGCCCTGCGCTAAACATGATGCGCAGTAACATATTACCGGTTCAAGTAAGTGGCGCCAGCTAAAACCTAGCGGTAATTATAGTAACAAATGATGGCACGTAAAGACATAACCTCTGACCTCAACAACGAATGTTGTATGGTCACATATATATGAAAATTGTCTCAGATTTTCCTTTGAAGATTTTAAACTTTAAATTATTTATTTTATATTTTTAACTCGATATATCTCACATTTGGCAAGAGTATGCATGTAAAAATAGTATCACATGGAAGTACATTCAAATATCTCCAGGCGTTTTTTTTACTGTGTGTTTATAATCTTTTTTTCGCATTGAATTTTCAATTTTAAAAAATTATGATACAAACAATGCATATTTCTTTTAAATGGTGTATTACTGCTAAACTAAAACAGATACCGAAAAAAAGAAAACGCGCATTTTACATGTCAACTTATATCTATATGCAAAATTTGAAAAGTCTGCTTGTGGTGGTTTTTTGAGAAATATCCCGCCAAAGACCGTGCAGTCTGTTGAATTGTTGTTTTGAGAAAATGGCCAAAAACTGTTTCGGAAGAAAAATCTCGTTTTCCACGGAAAACAGGAATATCAGCGCAATTGACAGTCGTATATTTCCATTATATATTCTGATCTGAATTGGTTTCGATAAACAAAATTGAAATTAAATAGTTTGTCATGGTGAAAAAAGACGAAATTTTAACATGAAATGACATCTCAAGAACTGTCAAACAGAAGTAGGCGGAGCTTACTGCTCCGAGTGGCTGGTCATCGGTATTTTGGTCATGGGCCACCGCACCGGGACACGCGTCAGGTGTGAAGTGACTGATTACCAACAATTACTCTAATAACTACGAGTAAACATTCAAACTACCAATGTATCCCCCGCTCAGAATCATACTTGAACACCTGCTAGTAAACCGATATCATCCTAGAATGACGAAACCTACAGATTACCGAATATTGAATAGGCATATTTAGCATAAAATAAGATATTTTTTGTTAAAGTTTTTAAATGACATATCTTTATACTTTAAAACTGTATCCAGACATTAACATAATTTGTAATGTAAAATTAAATCATCGAATCCCGATGTTGATTGACAGCGTTCCCGAACAAGATCGGAACTGGCTTTTATGTATTATACAGCGCCATAAGCCATCCAGCAGCACGTGATATGAATATTAAAACAAGGGTGACTTTTTCACAAGGTTCCGTATTTACCGCGTAAAATGAGAACGTTTTCAGTGAATGTTGACGCTTGTAGCTGGCTTTCACAGAGATTTACACGGAGACACACACGCTTACAGGACAACCAGTACAGAGTAATAATTATACATAAGAAGCGGCGAGTGCCAAGCAGTGCAATATTTTATCGGTTTGTAGTATTCGGCTACGTCATTGAACGAAAATATTTTTAAAAGCCAGCTTTTGAATATATTCAAAATACATAGACATATTGAGCATAAAATAAGACAATATAATAACATAGGTGAAATAGTTACAAGCCCTAGTTAGTACGCAAAGTTTACTGAACTAACATGCGGTAATTTCATATTTCATTACATATTCTTGGTAAACCACGTCGTTTACCCGTTTAGGATGGCGCTGACGTAATTTCGGCAATTCTACAATCCGCATAATAGATCAGGGGTAAGAATACAGGGGGAAGTGTTTGCAGTAATTATTGTCAAATAATTATCAAGTGCCGGTAATAAAGATAAGCACAGTCCCGGCTAACTGACCAGCGGCCTCCGCACGCCTGTCAATCAAAATGGGCCGTGCACCGCCAGTTAATAGTTAACCAATTAGCAATTGAATACCCTGTTGGTTCTCGCCGAGCTGACAGTGGTCCTGTTCACAACCCACGTGGGGTTGACATCTGAATTAAAATGCTTATTTTTCCAATGGATACAATATAACAAACAACTATAAGGTCACGGTTTTTCACAAAAATGTCAATTTTACGGTTTTTGAAGATCATAAGACCTTATAGTCAGCCGAGGTAAAAAAAACTAGAATGTCAACAAAAGCCAACAAAAGCCCTCAGCCAACTGAACAGTGTTTATGGGTTAAAACAGTAATAAGTATTCATGAAATATTTGTACACATGTCCATTGTTCAAGTTAAAATTGGAACTGAAGAGGTATGTATTAACTTTCAGTCCGGCACCCAGTCTTTGCAAGTCATGCAGCACATGAGAGATCATCAAGGCCAATGACCATGAAACATTTCCAAACAATCCACCCAGTGGTTCCTGAGAAATAAGCTGCTAAGTCTTTATCTATTATAAGCTCTGTGACCTTGAAAAGTAGGTTAATGTCACCGATCTTCGAACTTGACCGCAAGATTTTGTTGATCAACACTGAAGAAATTAAGTTCTTTTGTGGAATACTTTTTGAGATAAACCGCCCACAAGGCCAAAATTGAAAAAAGCCGATAATTAATTAAATACCACAAACTGTAGGTGGCGCCTCAAAATTTGTGCTGCAGTTACAGAGCACCAGTGCCAATAACCATAGCATGTTTATTACAATCCACACAGTGGTACCTGAGAAATAAACTTCTAAGTTTGTTATGATAATTAGCTCTGAAACGTTTAAAAATAAGTGAAGGTCACACTCATCTTCAAAAATTGACTGAGAGTTTGTTAATATACATCTGCAATGAAGAAATAAAATTCCTACAATAAATCCTTTTCGAGATATCCCGCTAAAAGGGTAAATGTTAACCAATGCTTGACAGACGCGCAGCTTAGGTGATGACAATAGCCTTTCAGCCTATATAAGACAGAGAGCTTAAAATAGAAAAGAATTATTAAAGTACTGGTAAATAGTGATTTCAAATTGACTATAGCAGTATAAGATACAAACAAGGGCACCGCAAACATGCATAATAACCCCGTAGTGTGTCTGGTACCCTCTGACCTCATTAAATATGTATGAATGTTGATGAGAATATAATTCAGGTGAGAACTTATTTGTTAAAATGTATAATGGGTTTCATGAAATTCCACAGGATTTTTGGTAAGTCACCAAGTGTCTCCAAAGTTAGATGACCTCGGACCTCATTCAATAAGCTTTGGTTACGTTGGAAATTGAACTTTGATGAGATTTATTGTTCATTTTTCTTCACGAGTTATAGCAGCAACACCATAGAGTAGCAGAGTGACCTTATTAAATGTGTGTGGATGTTACCCATAATAGAACTTGGGCGAGATAATCTGGTGATAAATACTTATGGTGAGTTTCGCGAAAATCCATCAAAGCCCCGCAAGTTATTGTGGCGACACTAAAAGTTAACATATACGGACAGTACACCATAATGCTCCTGTCATATGAGGGACGTATATGAGTAAAGAATTCAAGAAATTTGTATTTCATGCAGCTTCCTGAAAGAGGTCAGATGATAAATTTCTTCACTAAATATATGACATATAAAGAAAAAAACATGCTAAAGAGGATAATGAAGAATTTCCAGTATTTTTTAAAATTTAGGCCTATAGAAACTTTCTATGTAAAAGGTTGTCCTCACTTTGAACCCCCCCCCCCCCCCCCCCCAACTTCTCCCATCACATCGATACACGACAGCGAGTTATCACCCGCATCCTTGCAGATGAATGCAGTTTTATTATTAAAAAAATGTTTTGACACGTTTTGAGTGATTTAAGTGTATATCTCGTATAGCAGTATTAGGACCATTCAAATAAATGCACATAGGCCTAATTCTGTTATTTTTATTTTTATGCTAAAGAAATAGCTTTCATGATTTCTTTATTGCTTTTCAGCATCTGACACACAGTCACATTAAATGATCATATTGCAAATCTCGTCGAATCCCGCATTATTTTCATCAAATGATGAAGAACGACCCCTTTGCCTTGACTGTTAGCCATAACAGTTGACAGTTACAATGACGCCATCATTGCCAATTAATTTAAGTACTGTTAAATTATGCATGTGTAATAAAAAAAATATTCCATTTTTTATAATTATATTTGTTGGCGCATGTGCTCGTCATGAAGGGAAAAGTGTATTTTATTCACTAACATTACAAATTTGAGGAGAAAAAAAAATGGACATATTCCTTTTGTGGGATTTGAACTCTGCTGTTTGACAAGTGAAATCGCGTGTACCGCCTCTACCGTTTGCGCCAAACCGCCACGCAGC
Organism: Sipunculus nudus; assembly: GCA_026874595.1. Lineage (NCBI taxonomy): Eukaryota > Metazoa > Annelida > Sipuncula > Golfingiida > Sipunculidae > Sipunculus > Sipunculus nudus. The sequence goes on from CM049306.1 coordinate 66,555,639, forward strand.
GTATTATCATTTGTCTTCATACACCGATAAAGGGTTCATACAGATAATCGCTTGTGTCTTAAGTTGGGATAAATTTGAGTATCATCAGATATTAAACATGCATGTTCTCAGAGTTGATAATTGAGAAGGGACCATTCAATCAATTGATGTTTCTACCCATGCTTTTGTTTGTCAAAACTGAATTGCCGCCCAGGGCGGATCCTGGATTTAAAAAAAACAGGGGTCCACCCCGTTGGACTATAGTGAGGTAAAAAAAACATTAAAAGTGAAGCACAGTTCGTGAAACTGGAAGGTCCCAGAGATCTGAAACTCTTATAAAAGGTTATTTGAAAGGGAGGGGGGACCGGACCCCCGGATCAACACCCCCTCCTCCACCCGCTGTGTGTGAAGTTATGCTGGGTGCGTGACAGTGGAAACCGTGGACTATTGATTAGACCTAAACAGATTTCACTTTTCATTCGAACCCCTAGGTTAATAAATATTCATGAGGTGTTACTGAATATAAAAGATTTATTGTTTGAAGACAGGTTTTAGGGTTGAAACAGGATAGTGGTGTGTGTAAAGAGAGCATTGAAAGTGCAGACACGGTCACTCTGAACGTCAGCTCCTTGTATTCAACACGCGAGACAAGCAGCACACGCTTTTTTGAATACAGAGGAGAGATACAGTCCAGCTCCAGCAGAGCGGGGACAGCTACTGGTATGTTACAAATTTTACCTCATTTTTTTATATCCCGGTTGAATAAAAAAATTGACGATATGAGTGCATTTACTCCCAGGGATGTCCAAAAAGTGCATATGACGAGAATTTGTGATGAACCGGAAAGTGCATGTTTATAGGCATCTGTTTATCAGAACTCGTTTATCAGGACTCATTTTAACTCTGTACCCATCATATCCATCAAATATCAAATATATCTGCTTCTTAAGCATAGAGGAAATAACCAAAATTACCCCAAAATTGTTGACCCTCCCTCTACACACAAACACACACTACCTCTCACACACACACACACACACACTTTTTGGCACAAAGGTAGAAATGTGAATTTTCTTTGAGAAATTACGTAAATTCCATCAATTTGCGTTTGGAAATACAGGCAGGTATTGCGTAAATTCCATAAATTACCATGACAAATCGACAGTGTTTCTTGTCAGTCTGCATGCACTCTACCTGCGGTCACAACCCTATCTCCCATCTCTCGCTTCTCTAAAGTCTGCATGCAATTTTCCAAGAAACACTCATTCTAAAATCGGTACCTCATTATTTATACCAGTAGTTAAATACTTCCGAATACTTCGTGTTGATCATTCGGTATTTTTATCTTGTTTCTTAACAGTTTTAACTATTTTTGTTGAAAACTTTACTGTCCAAGTATAGGATCCGGCCTACATTGGCCAATACGGGTCTAAACTGACTGAAACAGTGAGTAATATTCGTCATTAGCCATGACATGCCTCATGACATCGACATGTCTCTTACATCTGCATCACATGAATCCAAAACAACATATCGTCCGTCCGTATCCTCATAACCTCGTCCATGTAGGCCGGATTCTGTCCTCGCTCTAAGTATACTTTCTGCACAAATTCCAGGCGCGGCTCCAGGATTTTTTTTAGCGCGGGGGGGGGGGGGGGGGGGTGGAAGGGTAGTTGGCAGATGTGATGTGTCAAAGACCCAGGGGGTTGTTGGAGGTGGTGTCCTAATCCCACGGTGTGGAAAATTTTGAAAAACTATGTATTTAACAGCATTCTGGTGCATCATTTGGTACTTTCATCGTGTTTCTCAACTGTTTTAACTATTTCTGTTGAAAGTTTACTTTTTGCACAAATTCCTGAAGTAATGGTTAAATATTAATTTTACAACATTTCGGTCTCATATGATCTATAGAATGAATCAACAAAAGGGAAACGTAACTTAGTAAGCCCCGTAGAGCAAAGAGCAGAGAATAATCAGTTCTGAGTGTTTTTGTCCAACGACCTCTCGACAAAACGACAAAAAATGGTATAATAGTTGTATATTATTATTTAATAAAATTCCTAATTTTAAGTTTGAATAATATGCATAGTGCTTAACTGATACATTTTGGAAGTGAAATCCTACATTTCTTAGTCAATTCGTTCGAAGAGATAGGTTTATTGATTCCGTGATATTTTATTTTGACGGTCAGGTTCAGGATCTAAAAAAATAATGGATCGGATCATGATGAAAATCTATTTCATGAATAGATTCGTAAGCATTTTTAAACAATATAAAATAAAATAAGATCTTGAGGGTGATGCCTTTAATCTAGAATGATGCGTTCAGTCTAATTTAAATGATTGAAAATGATGCGTTCAGTCTATTTGAAATGATTGAAATGCAACAATTTCGCAAATTATTTATTTTTTTATATTCTCGTCATATGATGGCAGTATTATGGTATACCCACGGTCCATCTTGCTGTCTGTCCAATCTTCCGTTAACTTTTTAATGTGGCCGCGATAATTACCCAGGGCTTCGATCGATTTTCACGATACTCCCCATACTATTTGTGAATAGATTATCTCGTCCGATTTCGATTATGGGCAACATCCATGTATTTTTGATATGGTCAAGGGTCACGAGACTACTTTGTGAAGGAATTTGATGAAACTAAAAATTTATATTCTCGACTAGGTTCGATTTCGAATGAAATCCATGCAAATTTAATGAGGTCAGAGGTTACATTTAGTGGCACCATGTTGACTTTTAAATGTTTATATTTAATTTTTTTTATTTAAAATATTAAAAATATATCCTAAGTGGATTAAATATACGAAAGAATCCTCTAAAGGTAGATATGTACATAAATCTGTAAACAGGGATTACCCTGTCACGAAATAAGAGATCCTCTGCATTAATTTAACGAAATAAAACTACTGTGAACTTTGTCAAGAAGGATGTTCATTGACAACGGCTTTCATGCTTAAAATATTTTGAAACTGGGCTATAAGTGAAAGAAACAAAATAAATGGTACACGAAGTCCTACTTATGTAGTTGTTTATTTCTTTTATATGATCTCACAAGGCTACGAACTTGACATGGACCAAAAACGTTTGGTTTGCGATTACATAGCGACAAAAGAATTTTTGATTCATTTGATGACAAATTTTAATATTTCATGTTTTGTCGATATGAACATTTCTTCTTTGAAATAAAAATAGTACACACTTTTTCTGCATGTTTAATTATTAAAAATAAAGAAGAAAGATGGTGATAATAGTAATAATAAGAAAGCGTTTTAATAATTGATAACTTCTTTTCCCATGTTATCAATTTCTGTACAATAATGCATTTGGGATTCCGGCGGAGAAGGAACCCTGTCAGTTTTTTAACATCTTGGTGGTATCATTTCCGAATTCATTGACAGATGGGAACGGCCCGGAACTTCTGAAACTGAAAGAATTAATGGAGAAACCGGAATTGAGGGAGATATTGGGATTTGACAACTTTATTCATGAGTAAATATTTCTTTCATTTACGTGCAAATAATACAAAGTATTCATAATGCCACCAAAATGGCATCATATTTGCAGGTAAAATATATATCTAAATCTATGTTTAAAGGCTTGTTCGCTCAAATGAAACTAGTTGTCCGTCAATTTTCCCCATGTTTGCCAATTTTCCGATTATAGATATAAGGAGAGACTACGCAACTAATATTATATATAAGTGAAAGTATTTGTTTATGGTTAATGGACACACTCCTATGTTGTTTTGTGCTTTTGAATTAGTTTCAATTCGTCACACAAGTGTTTATTGCATCGAATTTCATACATTTTAAGTATTAATGCATCGATTGAATTTTCACGACTCTATTGACCATCACGAACTATGGGCCACTTAAATGACTTTTTCTGTGATTAGTCATCACTTCATCCGTGATGGGGATATTCCTTTTTCTTCAACAAGAATATTGACAATGTTTGTAAACAGGATAATAATAAAACTCGCGTGAATTTGTTCCTTGTGCATATGAAGGTTGCATTTAATGACACAATGCATCCGCAAATGTATATCTTTCTATTGATTTGTAAATATATTCTAAAACGTATGTCTTTGTATGGCAAAGCTATTCTTTGGGATTTCCATAGATATTGATTCGCCTTTTAGTTTCATAACGTCTGCATATAAATATTAACTATTGGTTTATTATTTTGCATTTCTTAGTATAGGTGTACTAGGTGTTAGCAAGTGTAATCTGACTGAAATTGATATTCTGAATGGTCTCCACATATTACTGATTATTTTTGCCTTGTAGATACTCCCCTGTCCTGTATTGTCGCCTGTAAACCACTGGTCGAAAGGATTTTAGGTCTGAGGACCTTAACGATTAGTGTCGAACGAACACTGGATTTTGTGTCGAACGAACACTGGATTTTGTGTCGAACGAACACTGGATTTTGTGTCGAACGAACACTGGATTTTGTGTCGAACGAACACTGGATTTTGTGTCGAACGGACACTGGATTTTGTGTCGAACGGACACTGGATTTTGTGTCGAACGAACACTGGATTTCCTGTCTGACGGACACTGGATTTCCTGTCTGACGGACACTGGATTTCCTGTTTGAGGACAAGTCAGTTTGCTTTTCCGGTAAGAGTCCGGTAAGAAACTCGTCTTATTAACTATATATAATTGTTACGGATCCTTCATATCAGGTTCATCACACGGATCCTTAACATCAGGTTCATAATTGGATTGTGCATGCTCCTTTTTCGCCCTCAGTCTTTAGGCTATTGTTTTCACTCAAGCTTTCTGTCAGTCTGTCAGTCCGTACAGCTCGGCTGACTTTAAGTCATCTGAGCTATAGCGATCACCCTTTGTCCTGCCGGCCGTTTAGGAGGCACACATCGTAACTGCTAGACCTAGGAACTTGTAACTATACATCCAGGGGGTTCGATGAAAAATCTCCTTGGACACATGAAATTGTATTCATTACCCTTATTATCCAGAGTTATGGGGCTCCGAAATACGTCCCCCCCCCCCCTCAGAATAACTTGATAAACAGTTCCGGTATCTGAACAACTATTGCATTGGTCAACATGATTTTTTGCATGCATATTGATCATGGAGTGTTCCATCAGTTTCCGCGCGCTGTTGGCGCCACCTGGGTATTTTTGTTCCCCGCTCCTCCGGACAGGGGACATTGATTTACTCTGTCACTCTGTCCGTCCGTCAGGTTTTCGTTTCCATTGGATAATTTGCCTGAATATAATTGGATTTCATTCAAATTTAGGTCACTGATTTTTCTCATGCATATATATACTTTGGTTGGAATAGGATTTGGAGCGTCTGTCTCACAATATAATAATACAATTTCATATTCATTTAGTTTCACTGATCACCATAAGGTGTCACTAGCGGGGAACATAAATTTCTTGAATTTGCTAGTTTCTCAAATTTTAACGCATTTTTTCCTCTATTTTTGAGACTTTCCACAATGCGATCTTCCGTTAACAGGGCACAAATCGTCACCATTGGACCTTCACCCTTCTCACTTTATATCCAGGAAGGTTCATGAAAAGTCTCCTTCGAATCCTTAAATTAATTTTATTTAACTCCTATCCTCTAAGCTATGGGGCTCATAAATGTTGCTCCAGCCCCCCCCCCCCCCCCCATAATTTGTTTGATACAAAAGCTCTAGTATCTGAATAACTAATGCATTGATCGCCATGATTTTTTGCATGCATATTGATCACGGAGCGTCATCAGTTTCTGCAGACTGGTGGTGCCATCTGCATTTATTCTTATTTCATGCATTTTTATACGCCCGTCTATGACGGGACGTATTATAATATGGGCAGCGTCCGTCCGTCCGTCCGTCCAAACATGTCGCCGCGATAACTTTTGTGAAACTCGCCATAACTACTTGCCCACAGATTATCTCGCCCGAGTTCGATTATGGGCAACATCCAGACATTTAATCAGGTCAGAGGTCATGCGGCTACTTTGCAGTTTCGCCGTGATAATTTGGGAAGACTATGAAGGATTTTGGTGAAACTTGTCAGACATGTGGTTCAATCATCTCATCTATGTTCGATTTTCAGTGAAATTCATGCATATTAATTGAGGTCACCACACTTTGGAGGCGCCTTCGAGACTTACCAAAAATCCTTACTTTACATATTTACTTTACATATCTCACCTCAACTGAATTCTTCCCAAAATTCTTGCATATTTAATTAAGTCAAACGTCACCACGTTTGCACATTTGCGGTGCTCTTGTTTTTTCTATTGTTGAGACTTTGAAACATTTAATCGTCCGTTAATAGATCACAAATCGTAAACAAAATGAACCGGGGTCGGAACCTAATAATAAAACACGCAAAAGTGATCGGGATCCAACTTGTGTTACGGACACAAATTTAGAATCCTCAACAACTGCCGAAATGTCTAGGGGAATGAATGAAGAAAACTGTTTTTTTTTTTTTTTGTTAACAAAAATATTAATTCTCAGAAAGCCTAACGTTACAATACTAAATTAATACAAAATACACAGTATAACAATAAAACAAATGTACGTCACCAAATGCTCGACGAGATTCCTGGATACCACCACTGTCACAGTCCATAAATAGTCCATTAATATAAACAATTCATGTGAACGGATATAGTAATCCAAGTGAATTGCCAAGAGGATTATCTGTTGCCCTGCAAAGTCAAAGTAATGTCCAAAACACTGATGATAATCTGGATATCGTCTGTACAACTGTAGAATCTCCGTTATTACGCAGGTATCGCATACGTCTCTGAACTGACAGGAAACAGCAATTCTATGTTCGCCGGTATTTTAGCCTCTCTCTGGTTGCTGGTATTTTTTGACTCCCGGCTTTAACATCGGACCCCTATATATAGCCTGAGCTTCAGAACGTTCTAGCACCGCCGAGAGCCATCACGATGATACCCTTGCAGACAGCGTGCGCTGTCCTGTTTACAAATGCGGCGTCCAAAAACTAGTTCATATTCTTGCAAGTGACTCGGAGTTCAACGAGTGCACACGATACACACAACCTGAATGTCTCACGTATAAAACAATATTAACAGTCACCATATATTGAAACAGGTATGTGACTGAACCTAATGAAGAATCTCCTCGGAAACCTGAAATTCTCTATTATACATATTCTCACAGTTATGGAATTCAGAAATATCTCCGAGAATAATTTAAATTTGATACACAATTTCAAGTATCTCAACAATTTGGCTTGATTTTTCGCATGCACATTGATAGTGGTAGGGTTCCATCACTTTCTTTTGGACTGATGACGCCACCTTCATTTTTTTTAATAATTCTCAAGCATTTTCTCTATTTCTTGGGCCTTTCAAATGTTAGTCATCCGTAAACAGCGAAAAAAATCGTAACCGTTAGACCTAGGAACCTGTAACTATATATTCAGGGAGATCCATGAAATAGCGCCATGGAAACATGAAATTAGGTCAGTGCTACTCGTATCCTCAAAGCTATGCGGCTCCAAAATACCCTCCAAATAATTGAAATTTGATACAAAATGCACATGCACGGACTTTTTTCACAATGCCTACATATTGGCAAGAGTAATAGTATTTTGATGGATAATGACCAGTTACCGATGGAGTTTGCATTTTGTCCTGGTTGACATATTTTGACGGTAAGACGGCCATTTTTCACAATGCCTACATATTGGCCAGAGTAATGGTATGTTAACAGATGGGTAATGACAAGTTCCCGATCCAGTTTGCTTTTTGTCCTGGTTGACGTATTTTGATGGTATGACCCCCTCATTGAACATAGAAAATGTCATGAAAAATAGAAAAATTCATGATAAATGCACATGTACCAACTTTTTTTCACAAAACGTTAGATATTTGCCGATTTGGTATATTGATGATTAATGAACAGTTACCGATCGAGTTTGCGTTTTCTTTGCCTGGTTGACATAATTTGACGGTATCACGGCCTCCAGAACATAGAAAATTTTCTTGAAAACTAGAAACATTTCATGATAAATGCTTGTGTACGGAATTTTCTCCGCTATTCCTGCAGATATTGGCCTGATTTTTTGTGTGTGTGGATGGCTGAACAGTTGCACATGATTTTGCGTTTTGTCCCGGTTGACGTACGTTTGACGGTATAATAGTCTCCTGAACATAGAAAATGTAATGAAAAATGGATAATTTCATGATAAATGCACATGTAGTGACTTTTTTCACAATGCCTACATATATTGGCCAAGTTTATGGTATTTTGATGGATAATGACCAGTTACCGATCGAGTTTGCGTTTGTCCTGGTTGTCCTATTTTGACGGTATGACGCCCTACCGAACATAGGAAATTTCATGAAAATAGAAACATTTCGATCCCCTGAGTTACCAGGAGAATATAGGTTGAAGCTGCCCGTTCTGGGTCGGTTGTTTTCTCCTTGTCTTCTGGTTTCCTCCACCTCTACAGACTACCGACTACATCAAAACCATAGAGAGTATCTCGTATTAGTTATTATAGCTAGTTGTACAATAAATAGTTTATAAAAATGAATATAAGTTTGTCATGAAACAGGTTCTTTATATTCATATCTGCAAAACTATATAAAATAATGATAAAAATATAAAAGTTGTTTATAAAAATGTGCCAGTGTTGCAAAGTTCTTCAAATATCAATGAAATGTAATGTTTCAAAAATGATCAAATTAGCAGAGTGATCGATAACATATATTTGCCAAATTTCCATGATAATGCTGAACTCCGGGGTTAAACTCTCAAATAATAAAAACAATCATACAGGTTAATTAGAATTTTTAAGGTAAGTGCATTTTTACTTGTTGGTTTGATCCGATTTGGAATTGAAGTACCCCCCCCCCCCCCCCGGTAGTGGGAATGGAAATATTACACTCCTGAAATACATATGACATAAAGAAATTATCATTCATTTTATATGCTTGTATACATGCAATGATTTGCTTATTTTTTTGTTTTTTGACAAAATACACATAAGTATTTAACTTAATATTCCATTTCACATACTCTTTGCATGTTAAAAACAGTGATCCATAAAACTTCCGTCAAACAACATGTGTATATAGCTGTGTAAAAGAATTAAACCTGTAACCCTAAATACTACCCTTTCCGGTAGTTTTTTGTCTTGTTATTATTACTGAAGATATTTATCAGCATCACATATCGCCACTACAGATCTTAAATAAAAATGTTGTAATGTTTGTTAGCCAGTTTTGTTGTATAATGAAACATTTGTATTATTAGTAACGCAATATTTGACCCCGCATTTTAACTTTGATATTAAAAGATATGAAATATTATGATTAATATTTCATAATTTCAATTGCATTTGACATGACAATCCTTTAGTCCTGCAAAGTGAACTGTTCGTTCTATACACTTAGATTTTGGTAAGGTTTACATACTGGGTATGACAAATTTAATAAAATATTACATTTTACAACCCAGGGCCCCTGAATTCCCATCTGTATTGTTTGATTTTGTAGAGTAACTAATAATTGATTTTTTAATTGTCATTTTCAGTGGTATAATGACATTGTAACATGCATGCCAGTATCACCAGCATATCAATGCAATACAAGAACATTCTTGGAGTTTTAAGTTCTGAGCTTCCCAGAAATCCTGCCTAAAGGCGAGGGGTTCCACTGCTGGTCCACGGGCTATATGGTCTACCCCTGTATTGATAGCCAGAAACAGACATGATAGACTAACTAGAAAATTAGTTATTACAATGACTGAGTAAAGGGAAATTTATCCATGCTGGACCAGGATCTATATGGTCTACCAATATGTTGTAAGCCTATCATGCTGATCTGTCTGTGGTGATTTTCTGCCATTAAGTCGCCATAGCAACGGCCATGATTTTGCATGAATGTAACCTTCATTGAAACATATTATATATTCCATGTCCCAGAGAATTCTGACCATATATACATAAAACATAGATTGTACTTTGATGGAGTTAGTAACACTGTAACTGCAGGTTATCAAATACTAATGGGTCCCTGTTACAGTTGCCATAGGAACGACGCTGAATATTTCATGCATCATCATCTTAGATGAACCCATTCCTATTTTTAATAAAATGAGAAGCTTTAAATACACATTTCTACTAACTTGGATTGTTTTTATAGAGGTTAATCATAAATGTTTTCTCTGAAATCCCTAGTTTTTGCGAATGCTTTGCCATTGGAAAGGCTCTTGGGCTCGCACCCACCACCAGTTAAATGGCAGATATAGGCCTACAGATTGACATAATTTTCCTGGCTAACAGAACAAGTGACCCATGAATCATGACGCTCAACAGACTGACGTGTTGACAATATTTTCCATCAAAGGCAACTAATTAAGATAATGTGGATGGCATCATCATTCATGCATATTAGATTGAGTGCATCAAGACCATTAGGACACCGAATCTGGTGACAATCCACCGAGCCGTTCCTGAGGAATCTGGCAAATTTGCTCAAAATAACCCTTACATGGGTAAAAGACTTAAATTTCAGGTTTTCAAGGAGACCTTTCCTTGTCCTCCTGGATTAAAAATGAGAAGAGTGCCTTGCTTTGGTATAAATGTTCTATAATGTTCTGTTATCTGGGGGTTCACTGACCTCCCAAGATGTCAAGTAAGATGATTCTAGGTCCAGTAGTTACGATTTGTGCCCTGTTGCCTGATGACCACATCTTTAAAGGTCTCAAAAATTAGAGAAAAAAATCGTAAACAAAAGAAGAGTACAGGTGGCGCCACCAGTCTAAAGAAACTGATGAATCACTTCATGATTAATATCTATGCGAAAATTAGGGTGACCAATGCATTGTTTAGATACTTGAGCTTATGCAAATTTGTTTAAAGATATTCTGGTGGGGGGGGGGGGGGGGTAATTTGAAGCCATATAGCACTGAAGATATGGGTAACAGACTTAATTTTGGGGTTACAAGACCTTTTATGGACTCTCCTAGATGTACAATTATGTTTTTAGGTTTAACGTTTACGATTCTAGTGTTTGTTCTCGCCACCTGATACTTCACTGCAAAATTTATGAATAAGTTTTTTAAGTCTTAAATTTGCTGATATTCGTAAATATAAAAAATGGATATTTTTTATAGTAACGACAATTGAGTTTCATGTTAATTTATCGTGGGAGCTTTTATTTGGGCCCCGCTTGACAAGCGGTGCCCTATACTGATCACCGTGTCAGTCCGTGCGTCCGTCCGTCCTTCCGTCAGTGACACTTTTTTTCGTGTGCGATAACTCAACAACAACACGCTGCAGCTTTCCCAAATTCACAGGGATGATTGGTACCTATGAGGGCTCCAGACCTATTGAATTACAGACCTGTCGGATTCAAATATGGCCGCCATAGCCCGATCGCTGATTTTCTTTTTTCACACTATTACTTAACAACAACCTACTGCAGCTTTCCCAAATTCACGGGGATGATTGGTTCCTATGTGGGCTCCAGACCTGTTGAATTACAGACCTGTCGGAATTCCAATATGGCCGCCATAGCCCGATAGCTGATTTTCTTTCGCGCGATAACTCAACAATAACCCACTGCAGTTTTCCAAAATTCATAGGGATGATTGGTACCTATAAGGGCTCCAGACCATTTGAATTACAGACTGTCGGATTCCAAAATGGCCGCCACAGCCCAATCGCTGATATTCTTTCGGGCGCGATAACTCAACAACAACATACTGCATCTTTCCCAATTTTACAGGGATCATTTGTGCCTATGAGGGCTCCGGACCTATTGAATTACAGACTTGATCAAAATCAAATACGGCTAACAATCTACATTCGGTGATTTTCTATTGCACACATTATTTCTGACATATCTTCTTTAATATCATTTGATCAAGTAGGATTTTTTCCCTCATGCATATGGATAAAACCTGTTTCTGTTTGTCATATTTTTCAAATTTAACTTATTTTTTTCACCCATATGTAAACAAGTCCAGCACTAGCAGAAACGCCGGGCCCTCCGAGGACCATTGTCCGACTACATGTAGTTTGTTTTGTATTTCATAGTTTACTAATGCTTTTCTAACTTTATGGATGTTACACAATGTCGATATTCGAGAACCTGTTAATACCTGTGACAGTTTCCTATATAAAACGAGAACATGCTAATTTGGATACACATTTTGGGTGTTCTGGAATATTTGTATACTGACTTTTTCTTTGATTTTGAATAACTAAAATTGAAACTGGATTAATTTGGACTGACTAATTCTATTTTTCTTTTTCTTGTAGGTGCTGTTTAATCCCTTTGAAATTTGAGCTTTTTTCAAAGAGCTTTTTGGAATTTGAACTGTATTGGAATTTGAACTGTATTGGAATTTGAACTGTATTGGAACTGTATTGGAACTGTAATGGAACTGTATTGGAACTGTTTTGGAAAAACTTGGTGATTCTTGAGTGAATGCCAAACTTGATTGAAAAACCTTGGTGATTCTTGAGTGATTGCCAAACTTGATTTGAAAAACCTTGGTGATTCTTGAGTGATTGCCAAACTTGGTTTGAAAAACCTTGGTGATTCTTGAGTGATTGCCAAACAAGATTTGAAAAATCTTGGTGATTCTTGAGTGATTGCCAAACGGAGCGAAACTTGAACAAAGCAAAACATGAACAAAGCAAAACTTGAACAAAGCAAAACTTGAACAAAGCGGAACTTGAACAAAGCGAAACTTGAACAAAGCGAAACTTGAACAAAGCGAAACTTGAACAAAGCGGAACTTGTACAAAGCAAAACTTGAACAAAGCGAAACTTTTGACTTTCAGGTATATAGAATTGCACGGACATACAAGTTGCCAATTACAAGATTTTCTGAAAATGCCGAGAACCAAAAAGAAGAGTTATGAACAAAAAAAGAAAGCAGCAAAGTTGAGGAAAAGGGAAGAGAGATCCGTGGAATCTGAAAAAGAAACTGAAAACCGACTTGAAAAACTTCGGAAACATGCTGAAGATTCAAGAAAATCTGAGACTTGTGTTGAAACACAGCAGAGGCTACGTTCCAACCGGAAAGGACATCGTGCAGTACGTGACTGTGAAACCCCTGAGGTAAAACGACTGAGATTACGTACCCAAAAGGAACGACAGCATCAAGTGCGTCAATGTGAAACCCCTGAGGAAAAACATGGAAGATTGTTTAGACAAGGAGCGTCACATTGAACTACGTGAATGTGAAACCACGGAGGAAAAACTAAGATTATGTTTAGATAAGGAGCGACACATTGAACTACGTGAATTTGAAACACCTGAGGAAAAACAACTGAGATTATGTTTAGATAAGGAGCGACACATTGAACTACGTGAATTTGAAACACCTGAGGAAAAACAACTGAGATTATGTTTAGACAAGGAACGACAAAAAGAATTACGTGAATCTGAAACTCCTGAGGTAACACAACGAAGATTACGAGGCCAGAAGAAACGACAACATGAACTGCGTGAATCTGAAACCCCGGAGATTATTCAACGGAGATTACGTGCCCAGAAAGAACGACAAAGTAATTTACGGGATTCCGAAACTGCCTATGAAATGAAAGAAAGACTATGTTTACAGTCAACACGTCAAAAAGAACGTTGCAATATCGTTCCCGATAATGAATGTGTTATTTCTGGATTCTTGGAAAAAGTACGTGATTCTGCAAATTACGTGTGCTGCTGTTGTCATCACTTGATGTACAGAACATCAGTTGTCCATCTGAAACCAGAGAAATATGATAAAGTACCACGATCTATGTTGCAAGATGTATTAGCATTTCGCAAAAGGTCTTACAACGATGATGAATGGATATGCACAACGTGCCACTTGACCCTGAAAAGAGGAAAAATGCCTGCACAGTCCAAAGCAAATAATTTGTCTTTAGTCGATCCACCAAAGGAACTTGGAGACCTAAATGCACTGGAGTTGAGACTTGTTTGTCAGAGGATAGCGTTCATGAAAATGGTGGGATTACCAAGAGGCAAACAACATGGAATTCATGGACCAGCGGTTAATGTCCTAGCTAAACTTGATGCGGTATGTGAGGTACTTCCAAGAATACCATCAGAGTCGCAAGTTGTTGGCATGAAACTGAAGCGAAGTTTGAAACACTCTTCTTACTATATGTATGATTCAATTAAGCCTGATTTGGTGATGAATGCTCTCAGATGGTTGACAAAAGAAAATCCACATTATGCAAGTATCAAAATTAATGAAAATTGGCTGGAAGATTCGAGAAATGATGATTCTGAACTTTGGAAAGCTGTATCGCGTACAGAAGAAAAGGACAGTTCAACTCATATCACTGAAAGACGTCATAAAACTGAAGAGAGACGAAATGTTACGCAAAGGAATGCGACTGACAAAATCGACGAGACACGAAATGTTACACAATGGAAAGCGAACAAAGAAAACGGAAATGAAGCTCTTTCTGTGGCTAGTCTTAGGGACTGCCATAATGACTACGAAAAACTGACAGTGATGGCAAGACAGAGTAGAATGACCATTATTGACGTTCCAGGAGATGGAAATTGTATGTTCTGTGCTGTTTGGCACCATTTAGAGAGTCTAGGTATCACAGACACAAACATCGTTCTTTTACGGAATCATGTGGCTGACTATATGATCGAACACAAGGAACATTATATCGATTTTGTCGCCGCCAGGGTTGAGAGTGAAGATCTCTCAAATGCTGACACGGAACAGCCCACTGATGAAGATTTGATTATAAATCAGATCACTGATCGTGATACCCGAAGAGAAATTCGGTGGATAAGGTACATAGATGACTTGAGAATTCGAAGCTGGGGTGATCATCTAGTGCTCCAGGCTCTGGCAGATTTGTATTCAGTAAAAGTGAATGTTCACTCAACAAGTGCCCTTATGGTTCACACAATAAGCCCAAGAACAGAAAATGTTGAAACAAAGGAATTTCATCTTGGACTAATGGGACACATTATGTGATATTTGTACCATACACTGAGACCATACATCAGAGGAACACCTGCTTATTTCCAAACTGTGTTTTATGATGTTCTAGCCATGGTGCGACAGCTGGGAATACCAACGTGGTTTTTTACAGTTTCTGCTGCTGACATGCAATGGCCCGATGTGATTCAAACAATAGCGAGACAATATGGTACCATATTGACAGATGATGATGTGAAACAGTTATCATTTGCTGAGAGATCACAATGGCTGAGAAGGAATCAAGTTACGGCGGCACGACAGTTTCAGTGCAGATTAGAGCTGTTGTTCCGAGACGTTCTGAGATCAAAAGCACATCCATTAGGAGAAATAATGGACTACGTTATTCGGATAGAATTCCAGGCTCGTGGTTCTCCTCATGCACATACACTTTTATGGGTGAAGGATGCGCCGAAAATTGACTCTGATCCAGATGAAGTGGTTGCATCATTCGTTGACAAATACATTTCTTGTGCTCTACCTGGGGATAAAGACGAAACCCTTCAGACGCTTGTAAAGACTTACAAACTCACTGTCATTCAAGTTACTGAAAGAAGAAAGGATCATGCAGATTTGCCTTTCCTAGACCACCTAGTCGTGTAACGGTCATTGCAAGGGAACCAGATGATGAACTGGCAAGCTGAAGAAAGATCGCGCAGCCAGTGTACTCCAAAAAGTGAATGATGTCATATCTGATGATGACAGTACAAAGGACTCGAAATCGGAGCAAATCTTGGACAAGGCCAATGTATCGCTGCAAGAGTACCTTCAACAGTTGTTGGTATCACAGAGAGGTCAGACAATAGTGTTGAAAAGATCACCCACAGAACTTCTAATCAATCCATATAATCCAGTGATACTGAAAGCATGGCAGGCAAATATTGACATACAGTACATCATAGATGCATACGCATGCGTTATGTACATTGCCGCTTACATGACGAAAAATGAGAAAGGTATTGGTGAACTCCTCAAACAAGTGTGTAAAGAGTACCAAGACCAAGAGATTAAAGGCATGCTTCGACGCGTCGGCTGAGTATTCTTAAATCATCGTGAAGTCAGTGCTCAAGAAGCAGTGTACCGTATATTATCCATGCCCATGAAAAAGTTCAGCAGAGAAGTCTTGTTTGTCAATACAGATGCCAAAGATGTTAGAACAGCTGTTCTCAAATCACAGAAAGAGCTGGATGGTGTAGGGGACGAAGACGAAAATATTTTCCAGAGCAACATTATTGAGCGTTATTCCTTTAGACTAAATTGCATCGAAAATATGTGCCTGGCAGACTTCTCATCCAACTATAAAGTGAGGTTTGCACATACAAATGAAGAAGCGGATGACAGTGTACCAGTTGTACAGGATATCAATGATGAGCAGGAAGAATGTCCAGTGGAACTACCAAAACAGATCAAATTGAAGAAAGGAGGTGGCACAATTTACAAACGAAAACGACCAGCTGTGATTAGGTTTCACAAGTTTAGTGTTGAAAAGGACCCAGGGGACTTCTATCGATCAAAGCTAATGCTGTATCTACCATGGCGAGACGAAGATGTTGACCTGTTAATTGGTCATCCTGATTTTGCATCCCATTACTTCAGTGCACATGACCTTATATCTGTAAATGAAGCCAAGTACACTCAAAACGTAGAACTCCTTGAACAAGCCATAGAGAACAATGCACTGTATGGACCACCTGAACATGCATGGGAACATATTGCACCTGGAGCTGAACATGACAATTTGCAAGACCAAGGTGAAGGTGTGGAGATAGAAAGAGACCTTGACCAGGAAGACCTTGACGCAAATGCTGAATTGATTGAAAATCCAAAGTCTTTTCGTGCCTCGGATATAACAGCACGCTATGAAACAGAGGCAGAAAAACAAATTATACTTGATCACGAATACAGAAAGATGGTGCGCACTTTAAATAACAAACAAGGACAGATTGTATTCTTCAATAGAAAATGGTGCAAAGATGCTATAAAAGCCGTGAGAGAAAAGAAACCTGTGAGACCTTACCACGTATTTTTTAGTGGACCAGGCGGTGTTGGAAAATCACATGTCATCAAACTCATCCATTCCGATGTGAGAAAATTTTTCAGGATGGCACAGGCAATAAGTCCTTCAGACATTACCGTCTTGTTGACTGCACCCACTGGAGTCGCTGCTTTCAATATTGGTGGCATGACAATACATTCTGCTTTATTGCTGCAAACTAGGAAGTATGATACTGATCACATTTCTTTTGACAAATTGAACACATTGAGGTCGGAACTGGAAAATCTGCAGTTGTTAATCATTGACGAAATTTCGATGGTTGGATCAGATATGTTATTGGACATCCACAAACGTCTCAACAAAATTAAAGGCATATCGGGCGATTCAGTCTTTGGAAATGTTTCAATTTTGGCAGTTGGAGATCTATATCAGCTTCCTCCAGTATTACAGTCCCACATCTACCAGCCTGTTAAAGATCCTGTCGAAAGACTACAAGGGAACCTTTGGAAAGAGAACTTCCATCTGCATGAATTGGACGAAGTTATGCGCCAGAAGGGTGATTCTGCGTTTGCTGAAATGCTTTGTCGCATTCGAGTTGGAAACCATACTAAAGCTGATATATCCTTATTAGCATCCCGATAGATTGCTGAAGACGATCCAGATTATCCGCATGATGCTTTGCACGTGTTTGCCTACAACTGCGACGTTGATCAGAGAAACTTGACGAAATTGAAAGAACTAGAACCAAATGAAAACAATCTTACCTACATTCATGCATCGGACGATAAAACAGACATCACAGGGCAGGTCAACTTACAAAAGATGAACACTTCACAGAAGCGATCAGAAACGGCAGGACTACATACCGTTCTTTTTTTTTTTTTTGACAGTTGGTGCCAGAGTCATGCTCACATATAACGTGGACACAGCGGATGGTCTTGTTTATGGTGTTATAGGAACAGTGCAGAATATAGTTACCACTGCAAACGGAAAGGTAGATTTAATTTTGGTCAAGTTTGTTGATGAGGCTGTTGGAAAAAATGCAATATCTACTAGTCACTGGAAACAGGAATACCCAAGTGGAGTACCTATCAAGAGACATGAAGGGAAATATGAGAAAGGAAATAAGAAAGGAGCTCAAATAGCAAGGCGACAGTTTCCATTAACATTAGCATGGACAGTTGCTATCCATAAATGTCAAGGTCTAACGGTAGACCAGATCGTTGTGAACATGAGAAAGGCGAAGCGTTTCGGGAAAGGCCAGGCTTATGTTGCATTTAGTCGTGTAAAGACAATTGAAGGTTTGTACATAGTAAACTTTGATCCTGCTGGAATAAAGAGTGACAAAGAAAATCGAAGCTGAAATGGAGAAAATGCGACAAAATACCGTACCAACCGAAGAACAAACTGTTGGAATACCAATCCCCTGAGTGGACAATCCTTGGACATTTGAATGTACGATATTTCCTTAACAAGATCCAGGACCTACTGCATGCAAGACAAACGCCCATTTTCGATCGTACCGATGTCATGTGTTTCACTGAAACCTATTTAACGTATGAACACAATCTGGATAATTTTGCAGAAAAATACCAGTACGAGATATTTGGTCGTTGTGTACCTTCCGAACAGAACCACCATGGACAGCACGGACTGATGATATGTGTTAAGCAGAGATTACAACCAGAAGAATTGATAATTGATAACCAGACATTGGAATGTAAAACTGTACAGTTCACAGTGGGACAATCCAAAATGGTTGCGGTTGCTGTATACAGGAAACCATCATATCCTACTGAACAGTTTTGCCGAAGATTCCGTGCCGTTATATCTTCTTTGAAACTCGATATACCAGTTTTTGTACTGGGGGACTTCAATGATGATTTGACTGACCAGCAGGAGACCACAATATCTAAATTGATGAAGGAACTTGGATTTGAACAGTATATAAACAAGCCTACCACAGACAGGGGTACTATGATAGACCATATATACCACAACTGCGTTGGTACACAAGAAATAATTACGGATGTTCACGATACCTATTTTTCTGATCACGACATTACATTATGCGGAGTAAAGACCTAATGGATCAAACTGGCAAAGAGAAATGCTAGGGATGGATCCGTGGGGACCGTCCCTGCATAAATCTAATAACATCTTTGAAAGCAACAAAAAAAAATGTACGTGTATAAAAAAAAGAAATGCACAATCGGAAATCGCTGAAATTCATATGTTGATGACTATTGTACCTTGCTGTGTAGAGTTACGCCATCTCTCGTCCAACTCATCAGTCGAGAAACTGGAGCCAGAGATTCGAGACTCGCATTGCTCGATACGACCATTTCACACTAGTTGTTTGCTGAGGTAAGCTGACATTCGATTTACCAGTATTTGTATTGGAACATTACAATGAGGATTTGACCGAGGAGGAGGAGAGCAAAGTATCTATATTGATCAAGGAATTATGATTTGAAGATTATAATAAAGAAGACTACTACAGACAGAGGTACCATGATACACCATATTTATCACAACAACGTTAGTACACGGAAACTTTTTTTCATATGTTCACGATACTTACTTCTCTAATCATAAAATAAGAAATACTCAGTAGGAATTCGCTGAAATTTATAGGTTGAGACTATTTTACGCTGTGTTGTGTTCCGCCTTATCTCGTCCAACAACTGGACAGTCTCCAAACTGGAGCCGGAGGAATCAAAAATTGAAATATTCGATATGACCATTTTAACACCTATTACCTGCTAAGGCTTCACACCAATTGTGTGCTGAGGTAAGTATTCCGATAAAAGGAAGCAATAAATAAAATGATTGTGCGGGTGTTAAAGTCATAAACTCTGGTAAATAATATATATAGCCAATATATCTCTTAGAATTTTTCATTCATATTTTCTTTCATCTTCAGGTTAGTAAATCGCCTATCATTCAAAACGTAGCCTTTTAAATGGTCCTCAGCTGAACTTATACCAAAGGAATTCATTGATTACCAGACATTCCCAACGACCATCCGATCGCCAGACTTGCCTGTTAGGGTAGCTGCTCTCTCACTGCTAAGCAGTGCTCAGAGCCATGGCATTGCCACTGTCTTATGCTTATTTGTGGAGCCTGGTCCATATAGGATGAGTTTGGTAAATTTGCCTTTTTATTGTGTATAACTGTATAAATTGTTCACAGGACTCACGGCCACAAATGAAAACCAACATATAGTGCTGAATAAGCCGTCCTGCTAAAGTATCTTTGAAATAAATAAAATGGCATCCCTGCTTTCCGGTGTGCCTCATCGTGCGCCGTACACTACAGGCGCAGTTGGTCACTTGTGGATGACACATGGTTCGTGTGTAAACTATTCCACTGTGTGGGTGATTTGCGGTGCCAAAGCCAATACGCCAGACAGGTCGCCCATCAGGCCGTGTCGCTCCACCTGAGCAATTGGATTACAAGCCAAAGGAATATAAAATTATACTATTCAAAGTGGAACAATACAAAATCGAGGTTGTTGTACACACAAAACAATCAAGCCCTATGGATCAATAATCCGAAGACTTCGTGCTATTATCTCATATTTGACACTGGATACATCTAGATTGATGAAGGAATTGGATTTGAACAATTGATAAAAAGAAGCCGACCAGCCACAGTGGCACGATGATAAACCATATGTACCAAATAAAACCTGGTACATAGAATCTGATAGACGGGGGTTATAAATTATACAATTCATAATGGAACAATCAAAAATGGTCATCCGTCATCTCTCGCTCAACAACTGCTTGAGATTCCCCAATGTGGAGTCATAGGAATCGGACCCGCAGTACTCATTGACCATTTCAGACCAAAGTTTTGCTTCGTTCAGTTTACCGTTAGAACGGAGCAAGAAATAAAATATTTTTCTTAGTCTAAAAGTTGTAAACTATTTAACAGCATATTTGTCAGCTTGTCTGACTGATATTTGCATCTACAGTTTAAAAAAATTTGCTTATCTTAATCGTCTATAATATAAAAAAACGTAGCCGTTAAATGTGCTGGCTCAAGATGTATTTTTTCTGCACTGCTCCTCCCGAAATATCACATTTGTTCTTGTTTCTAACCTTCAGATCATTTTGTTTTTGGTAAAACCATTTGGAAAACATTATCTAATCGCTTTTTTTTAAATAAAATTGAGTTGCATACCCCCAAAGTTTTTAATATTAAAAATGTATCAACTTTTAATCACTTATAACTTCTATTTGCATTATTATTTATGAATGTTTATATTTTCGTAGGGAACAAAGTGGCAAACGATAACGTCGACAAAGCTTCAAGTGGGTATGCAAAAACTACAACGAAGACCCACCTTACCATTCTACAGTGTTGAAGCAGACACTAGAATGTGCAGTGTACAAACGACAACTCGTATCCCTCAAATCAGAGACATGGATAAAGTGAGGTATAGAATCATCCGCACATCCCAGCCCTACACTTGTGGACTAAACTTGAAAAGATTGTAGATGGCACCACAAGGCATGTGTAAAAGATCATACCATCCCAGGTGTATGGCGAAACGTGTACAACAACGCTATCCAAGATGGATGGACATGCCAGGCGGTTACATTGATAATCAATGAGACCTCTCCTCAGATATGAGTGATTTTACACAGAGAAACTCAAGGATGGGCGCCATGCAATAACCCATTTCAGATGACGCCGCCAGTCTGAAAAGAAAGAGACGGAGGCACCCAATATCAAGACGGAGATATCCAAGATAAGTGGACATGCAGAGTTTCAGGCCGAAATGTCAAAGCAATTCTGAGAAATTTGCATCAATGTATTCTTTATAAACCGTATAATAGGTGGTTTATAAATAGGTGGCGCACCTATCTGGTTTTTCACAAATAGGTGGGGCTACCTGTCTGGTTTACGACAAAGATATCAATGACTGACAAACATGCAAAATTACAGGCTGCTGCATCAAATCACTCCTGTGATATGTGCATTTTTCACTAAAAACCTTTGTATGGACTGTTCGAGAAACAGACTGTAAGTAGCCCACCAGGCTTGTGTATGAGACTTGCGAATCAAAGATCAATGCACATACACAATTTCAGCTCCGTATATTGAAACACACTTTATATATCTGCCATTATCAACACAGGAAAAACCCACAGATAGACTACACTAAATAGATGGTGGCACCAAGACTGAAGTTGGCGCCACCAATCTTTGTCAGGCATGAGTTCTGAACATGTGACACAATTGTTACAGGTATGCACATGATTTTACATGGCTTGGCATGTGTTGGGCTCAGGCCTTGTGCGTTGCTATGGGAACCGCACTTGTTAAACTCTGGCTTGCCTGCAGAGTGTACAGACACAGCTTTCTTTGTAGTCTTGAAGGTCGGGTCTTGTTATGCGCTGTGGGCGCACGTGTATTGTTGTTGTATTGGAATGATCCGTTTCTCGAAGCTTCTGGGCTTCGGGGGTAAAGCTATAAATAGGGGCTGTGTTTGGAGGTGGCAGAAAGGAAAACACCAGCGGGCACTAAGAGTGCGACTTTCTCATCAGTTTTGGGACCTACACTGATAATTGCATAGTTACAGATATTCTACGGAATTTATACAGATCTTATACATATTGGGATTTTATCTGAACTTTAGTTTTGGATCACAACAGATTGTCGTTGGATTACAACAGATTGTCTTCGAGATTTAAGGATTACAACACATTTAATTGGACTATTCACCGGAAGGATTTACTTGAACTGTTCACGTGGATTATTTGTGTTAAAAGACTTTTGTTGGGCAGTGACAGTTGTGATATCCAGGAATCAACGCCTAGGATCTGGACTCTGGTGATGAACATTCTTATTATTATGTCTTAAATACTGTGTAATTGTATTGATTTAGTGTATTGTAATGTTAGGATTGTTCTAAGAATAAATTATAATTATTTGTTAACAAAAAAACACGACTTCTTTATTCATTCCCCTAGACATTTCAAGCTACCTAGTGTTGCGGAATCTAATATTTTTTCTCCCCGTAACAAGGGTTTGTGCTCCTCACGAATACGTGATCTGTAATTATAAGGTTCCGTAACATATAAATATGCTGGTCCAGTTTGGTCAAGGCAACTCGGAGGAGTTCCTCCTAGAAATGCAGTGGAGGACACATCTGATACCCACTTCCAAAGTCAATTATTATATATTATTTTATTATTTTATTTTTATATATTATTATTATTATAATTAGTTATATATTTTGCAGATCAATATAACAGAGGTGCCATGCTGGGACCTTCCTCTTTTGCATTTTCAAGTTATGTATATATGCATCCCCCCCCCCCGACCCCACTTCTTGACTTGTGAACAACGATCCACGTATGATGAACGATATATATATATATATATATATATATATATATGGCCATACAACTGACTGCGTCCTGCGCCTTCGCATTAGACCCCGTGGATCAAATAATATTATAGCGTCTGGAATCCTATAATATTATAGGGTTTGGGATGCTCGTACAAGATCACCCACTGGCCCGGCGCCCTCCTATTAGCCCTCCCCCTATAATATTATCACTGCCGTCCAGGGCCTTAGGTGCTGTTGATAATTGCTGCTGATATAGCCATGCTTAATTAGCTATCACCAGATGCGACCTGCTGCAGCGAGAGTGTTCTGCTAACGCAATGATCACCGGTCATATCACGCGCCCTCGACCGCTCTTCATAGCGGCCGCGCAATGCTCAAATGAGCTCCTGTTATCAGAAACGATAAGCTCGTGCGCGTCAATGCATCTCTATGTAGCAGCTTTTTCAAAAACCACATGGCCATCCGCGCAAGTCCGAAATGCAATAAGTCCGAACGCGATTAATAGGGTGTTTGTACTACTCTATCCCAACACAACTATAACATGAAATATAAAATAAATCATACCCTTTGAAAACTAGTTTGATTAATCGGTTAGTGTCAACAGTACGTTTGTACCCTGAAAATATACAACTTAACAAATATTTAAAATATTTGTATTAGGTTCAGCAATGCATAATAGCAGCCAGGGGAAAAAAGAAACCGTGAACGCGCCAAATCTGAGGGCCGTAGC
The DNA here is from genome assembly GCA_026874595.1 of Sipunculus nudus. Classification (NCBI taxonomy): domain Eukaryota; kingdom Metazoa; phylum Annelida; class Sipuncula; order Golfingiida; family Sipunculidae; genus Sipunculus; species Sipunculus nudus. The sequence goes on from CM049306.1 coordinate 66,579,711, forward strand.
TGAGAACATCGTTCGCCAACCAAAATCATGCAATCCAGATCGAACTACAGGGACAAGACAAATATTTCAGATCACCTAGGAGAAACCTTGGACAAAACAGAACCTTGGGGGGAAAAAAACAGATGCCATCTTAATCAAGGGGGCAACTGACCCTTCCAACATAGTCGTAAAAATTGTTAGTATATAGTCTAGCTTTCACTAGCTTTCACAAACAGTATGTTTTTACACAAATTATAAAATTTGTAAAATTTAACCTTGACCATTAATAACAGAAACCGCGTTTTACTCCTGCATGTAAGACGGATGTAGGGAAACGCATTAAACTGATACTAGTATCCTATCGGAATAAGTAGCCTTCAAATTTCTTACTCAAAAGGAATCTTTTTTCGAATTTTCTTACTGTCCCAATTTTTGTCGAAAAGCTATTTGATCATATTCCACAGGTAATGATTATGATCTAGAAAATTTAGGTGCTTAATCAAATGAAATAAAACTATAACAGAATATATTAACAGCTTAATAATACCATGATAAAATGTAGTATTAAACATAATAACACCTTTTAAAATAAACCATATAAAATAATTAACCATATTGTAAACTATAATACTCTACCATTCTGTACCAAATTCTAGCTGTTCCTCACTACATTTGTGACTGTTTTCTTACTATACAGTGCCTTAATAATATTGTTTTGTGTTCTTTTTTTCAGGTTCCTATGCATTTCTGCTGACCCCGAGTTGCTTATGCAGGCAAGACACGCATGTTGCGGAAAAAACTGATTCCATATTGTGCAGCAAATGAACCTGTATCATACGTCTTTGGACGGATATGACCACCAATCAAGTTCCGACATGAATGATATGTTCAAGATTTTGTCGGGCACAGTGTATAATGTCATAAGCGTAACTTTCTCAGACCAATTCATACTATCCTATTTTGAGCGACACCGGGGAAAAACTTAACTGTCTATATTGGCACACGCTTGTCATTTCACGTGTAGGCCGCTCAAGAAACAGTCCAGTATGGGAACTGTGCGATACTGTATTGGTTCTGCATGTGTAAACACCCAATGTCACTTTTAATCAACAAATCACACAAAAAATTGCAAAGAATACACAGTTGTTTACACCTAGGAGGCATAAGATCTGCTACACTGACCAGTTTCCTAGACATGGATAATAAAAACGCCATTCGTGAAGTTCATGTTGATACGAACTTGTCTACTGTAAAGTCTACTGTCAAAACATCTTCAATCAAACCACTACACGCAAATTATCAACAACCATCACCAATTGATGGTTCAATATTGATACAAAGAATGATTATTGTGGATTGAATCGTTAAAGTCGACGTGTTTATACAACACTGATTCCATGACGTGGCTGTGAGATGAAATATATTAGACTATCACAAAATATTGTATGCATTATCATCAAAAGTGCCATTCTTGTAGACACTTGCTACTATACCACTAATTATCAGGAGAACTTTTGCCACACCACTTCCAACAAGAACTGTACCACTTCCCACTGATGTTTAAAAGCAGTGCTATTTATGTAAAACTTGCTATTAATAATTGTCGTCTTTTCATATAAACTTGCATTTCATTGAATAAATTTTAAATATTGATCACTTGTTTTGTCTTATTTTTCTTAAACCAGTCCCATGCAAGCCAGCCCACGCATCCTATTTCAAAAAGACAGGATAAGAACATTTCCAGTACAAACCTGACTTGTTATCCTCCAACTTCCACAATTTTGATTTTCATAACACTCTTAAAAAGTGAGTCCAGTAAGCCTGACCTCTCAACAGAAATCAAGATTCTTCACCTAAAAGCAGGTCCGCCACATGTGTAAGATGGAATGTTTGTGATAGGATGTTTGTGATAAAGTGCGTCGGAATAACTCCACAATCTTTCAAAAGAAAGTGAAAGCTTGACCTGTCTCATGACCCTAAAATCAAGACTTCTTACTTAGTGAACGGACCGATATGGGCTAATGGGCTAAGTTTGAAATCCACATCAGTACAACTAAAATTATCACCTGAAAATTAATTTGACGAACTTATCGAAAGACTGACCGACGGATGGACAAGATGGTTTCTATGAGGTACCAGTTTCTTCAAGCCGAAATAATCTGGGCCCTGATAAACCCCCTTGTTTCTCGACACAAGAAACCACAAATGACAAACTGACACAGGGAAATTAGCAGATTGACATTTTTATATAAAAAATATAGAAATAAAATCGTAAAAACAGAAACCCAACAAATGGTGCCACCAGTTTTTTTTTTTTCGTCCGTCTTTCTCTTTGTCTGTCTACTCGTCTGCGACTTGTCTGCGACTTTGGAAAATCAGCTCTCCACATAAAAATTTGTTTCTGCTTTCCCCTCTACATGTGTTGTTAATTTGACCAGTTTCAAATGATCCCTACAGGTGTTGTTAATTTGACCAGTTTCAAATGATCCCTATGTGTCTGTCTAGTAACTGTCAGTCTGTTTTGCTGTCTTATTTCCGGCCACTTCCGGCAAGCGTTCGACCTCTGGTCGTCTAGTTTGTCTGTTTGTCTGTATATCCGCGCTCTACAGGGCACAATTTTGCACCAATCGCCCTGAAACGTATACAGTTAGTGTAGAATCGATTCTTCTCGCAGCCTATTGTTTTTGGCCATGATCGGTCGAAGGTCAGGGTCAGGGTCAACAAAAAGCTATAAACCAGTTTTTTCTTCATATCTTCGTCAAAAATAACCGTAGGCACCTAATCTGTAGCTCATTTAATTCCTCATTTTGTTGCCTTTCCACATGTCGGCAAAATGTCCCGATCAATGGTTACCATGGTAACGTATTTTTTTGGGAAAAGTCACAAAATTTGAATTTTTTTTCTAACTTTTCCTTTTTCTTTGAGCTAAAGACGTCTGGTTCTTTGCTTCAGGTAGTATTCAATAAGTTATTTATCATAAAGTACCAAGTCTCGTGGAATCTCGTGCCATTTCTCGTCATACGAGATTTTTCGAGATTTCATTAAATATGACCTTCAGGTCGCCATTTTTATAACTATGGCTTTGAAAATGACATATTTTGTGTTATTTATAAATATCTCGACATCAATTTTTCATTTTTTGGAAATAGCCACCAGGGGGCGTGGCACTGGAAACACTACAACTTATCATTTTTCCGCTATATCTAAAAAAATATTAAACATATAACATATTTTTTTGTTGCATCTTAAACTAAGATCATTACCTTATTCCTTCGTACATTTAGCCTTGTGCTGCCGTTACCATGGTTACGAAATTTTGGGGTAAAACTTGACAATCTGAAAACACGGAGTTTACTTGCTTCTATCTCTGTTGATATTTGCGATAGAAAGGTCTGTTTTTTTGGCGTTAGATAGCATTAGTTGAGTTCTAAGTCATTCAATAGAAAGTCTCGTCATATCTCGCACCGTTTCTCATTTTTCACGCTACAGACACATGGTTTGCAGCGCTGGATAGCGTCCGACACTCGCAGTCACATTCAGGGGTCACATTGTAAGTCTCGTCAAATCTCGCGCCGTGTTTCACCAAACCACGAAGTCACGTGCCGTAGCCGCAAGTGGCGGCAGGGTCCTTACAGTAAGCGGCCGGCGTGTGCAGCGGTCCGTGACGGCCTTTCCGGGCCTTATCTATGATCATACATGTTGGAAGCACAGTCCAAACTTTATTGCTTGCCGGAAATCTTCGATTTTCGCAAGCATGTTGGTCACCCGCGTATGTTTGTTTATTATAGTCGCCAGCCTAGGTCTGGCGACTATAGGCTAATTGTCGTGTCTGTTTGTTACTTGCCGGAATCAAAGATTTCGGCAAGTATGTTGATCAGTCCCGTATGTTTGTTTGTTGCTTGCCGGAAATCTTCGATTTTCGCAAGCTGTTTGGTCAGTCGCAGATGTCTGTCTGTTTGTCTGTTTGTCTGTCATCTCTCTACAGGTCTCAATTTTGCACCAATCACTTTCAAACTTACACACTTTATAGATAATCAAAAATGCAAGAAGCTTATCGTTTTTGGTCAATATAGGTCAAAGGTCAAGGTCAAGGTCATCAAAACTTCTCAAAACGGTGTTTTCTTCATATCTTTGTCACTATTAGTCGTATCTTCTTCAAACATAGCTCATTTTAAACGTCATTCCAAGGCCAGTCATCTGGTGTGTAGCTGACTCAAATTTGCCGTAACCAAGGTTACGAATTTTTGGGAAAAAGGTCATGATATTCGAAAATAAGGGGCCTTATTTTTCTAACTTTGGCAGTTTTACAGCTAGAGAGGTCTAGTTTTTTGCATCAGGTAGCATTTAACAAGTACTGCAAGATTTTATTACAGGTCTCGCGATATCTCGTATAATATCTCGTCAAACGAGATATTTCGAGATTTCAGTAATCTTGCCCTGGAGGTCACAGTTTTGCAGGAATCTTTTTGAAACTGACATAGCATCAGTCCTACACTATTATCTCGAAACAATTTTTCCATTTTTTGAATGCAGCCGCTAAGTGGCGCTGTATGCAAACCTCCCCAACATATCATGTTTTGGCGATATCTCCAAAACTGTGAGCCTCAATTACATAAACTATAGCTTATTTTCTTCCTCTGAGTCTTTTCTAAATCTTGGTGGAGTCATTTTGACTCAATCTTGAGTCACTTTGTCAGTGTGTCCGTCTGTTTCTCAGTTTTCATCAAACTCGCCTGCTTATCGGTTATGGCGTCTCACATATAGCATTCTACAGCTCACAGTTTTGAAAGAATCCTTTTAAAACTATTACATCTTATGTCTTACACTAATATCTCGAAACGAATTTTTCATTTTCCAGATAAGGCCGCTAGGCAACATATCATTTTTTGGCCATATCTCCAAAAGTATAAACCTCATTTACATAAACTATAGCTAATTATCTTCCTCTGAGGTTTCTCTATCACATGATTAAGTCAACTGGTCTCAATCTTGGGTCAGTTTGTCAGTATGTTTGTCTGTTTGTCAGTTGTCCTCAATTTCGCCTGCTTCCAGGTGCTTGCGTCTCACATGTAGCATTCTACTGGACAGTTTTGAAGGAATCGTTTTGTAAATTACACTTGTCATATATCATGATGATATCTGGAAGTCCTATGTTTATTATTCAAATAAGTCAAAGGTCAAAGACAAGGTGATCAAAATATATCAAAATCTTATTTTCTTTAGAACTTTGTTAATATTGGTTCTTTCTTCACAAACTATGGATTATTTTCTTTCACTTTTATACTGCTCGTACATCTGACTAACTTTACATCATTTCCGGCAAGCGCGTGACCTCAGGTCATCTAGTTTGTTTGTCTGTGGGTTTGTCCGAGCGCTACAATCGCTCTGAAACTTATTCTTCAAGTGTCAAATCCATTATCCTCGGAGCCTATTGTTTTAGGCCATGATCGGTCATAGGTCAAGGTCAAGGTCACCACAACTTCTCAAAACGGTTTTTTCTTCATATCTTTTTTACTATTAGGCGCATTTACTTCAACTGTAGCTCATTTTAATCGTCATTCCAAAGCCTTTCCTCTGGCGTGTAGCTTACGCAAATTTGTTGTAACCATGGTTAAGTATTTTCGGATAAAATTGATGAAAATCGAAAATCAATGGATTAATTTTTCTAACTTTGTCAGTTTTAAAGCTAGAGAGTTCTAGTTTTTTTTGCATCAGATAGTACTAAATAAGCTTTTTATCATAGAAGTGAAAGTCTCGTAAAATCTCGCACCATTTCTCGTCAAACGAGAATTTTCGAGATTTCATTAAATATGACTTACAGGTCGCATTTTTTAAACTATGACTTTGAAAATGACATATTTTGTGTTATTTAGAAATATCTCGAAACCAATTTTTCATTTTTTTGGAAATGGCCACCTGGGGGCGTGGTACATAAAACACTGTAACATATCGTTTTTCTGCAATATCTCAAAAAATATTAAACGTGACACAATGTTTCTTGTCTTATCTGAAACTAGGATCATTGGCCTATTCCTCCGCATATGTAGCTTTGTGCTGCTGTTACCATGGCAACCAAATTTTGGGGAAAAACTTGGCAATCTGAAAATAATTAGTTTTTTGCTTCTATCTCTGTTGATATTTATACTACAAGGGTCTTATTTCCTGCACGAGGTAGCATTCCCTTGGTTCTAAGTCATTCAATTGCAAGTCTCGTGAAATCTCGCTTGGTTCATCGCCAAACGAGAAATTACGAGATTTCACAGAAATGCTTATAACTTGGCCACCTTTTCGGCTAAAGAGGAGCAGTTTTCAGCATTTTGTTGCGTTTTGGAAGCTATACATGATAATAACACACATCTCGCCACATCTCGTACCATCTCCCGCCAAACGAGAATATTCGAGATTTCGAACAAATGTCTATATCTCTGTCATTTTAATGCTAGAGAGTTTATTTTTCTATTGGTTCAAGATTAACTTGACTAGTTTGAAGTGACAAAAGTGAATATCTCGTCATATCTCGCAGCATTTCTTGTCAAACGAGAACATGGGACCATTCAATGAAACGCCTATAATTCTGTTATTTTTATGTGGAAGACTTATTGTTTTCAGCATTTGATAGCGTCTAACATTCTACGTCAAATTATGTGATTATATTGTAAGTTTCTTCATATCTTGCATCGTTTTTTCTTCAAATAATAAAGTACATCCTATTGCCGTGACCATAAGAGGCGGCAGTATGTGATAGTAAATGTCGGCAGGGGCATTACACTTGACAGTTGGAGCCATGTTCTATGGGTGTGCGATGGCCCATGAAGAAGAATTCTATTGTGTTGTTATTGTCTTCCTTTGGTTGTTGCTTCGTAAGCTTCACAGACCAGCGCCAACCACCTGGTTGTCACGTGTCCTCAATGTAAACAACCCTTGCTGTTTTCCTTTACCTAAGATATGTATTCATGGTAGCCTGTTCACTTGCCCTTAGATTGTTTATTGTTGGTGTATTGAAGTAAAATAAAATGCCATGTTTTCCTGCATATTGATTGAAAATTGAATAAAATCATACAAGAACCAACTAATGTTCCCTGACCACTATTTTCAGATTTGAGATCAGATCAATTGATTTCTGCATAAACCACTATAACCAGATTTGAAAAACTTTAAAGTGGTCTATATTTTTTTCTGAAATAGTTGAGCTATATGCTTGGAGATGCCAGCCAGTGGGTGTGAATGGATTGCAATGAAACCCAAACCAGGTGTGTGTGAAGAGTCTGTTGGAGATGAAGGGGGCCAAAACCTATTTGACTGTGTATAAGCATAAACTGGCCTGAAATCAGGTTTCTGGGGGCTTGAAATTTTTGTTTGTGTCAGCAGGGTAATATTATCTTGTTTCCCTGTATATACACCCTGAAATGGGCCTAATGACACCTAAACCATGTTTGTGGGACCATCAGTACAGATTTGAGGTAAAAAAATGTTGATTTTCTCTGTATATCACTATGTTCAGTGTGTCCAGATTTGGAAATTCAAACTGGCCCTAATTTTTTTTCTGAGGGAGTTGAGCCAAATGCTTTGTGATCCCAGCCAGTGGGTGTAAATGGATTGCAATGATACCCAAACCAGGTGTGTGTGTTGAGTTTTGTGGAGATGAGGGGGGCCAGAACCTATTTGACTGTGTATAAGCATAAACTGGCCTGAAATCAGGTTTCTGGGGGCTTGAAATTTTTGTTTGTGTCAGCAGGGTAATATTATCTTGTTTCCCTGTATATACACCCTGAATTGGGCCTAATGACACCTAAACCATGTTTGTGGGACCATCAGTACAGATTTGAGGTAAAAAAATGTGGATTTTCTCTGTATATCACTATGTTCAGTGTGTCCAGATTTGGAAATTCAAACTGGCCCTAATTTTTTTTCTGAGAGAGTTGAGCCAAATGCTTTGAGATCTCAGCCAGTGGGTGTAAATGAATTGCAATGATACCCAAACCAGGTGTGTGTGTTGAGTTTTGTGGAGATGAGGGGGGCCAGAACCTATTTGACTGTGTATAAGCATAAACTGGCCTGAAATCAGGTTTCAGGGGGCTTGAAATTTTTGTTTGTGTCAGCAGAGTAATATTATCTTGTTATCCTGGATATACACCCTAAAATGGGCCTAAGGACACCAAAATCATGTATGTTGGGCCAACAGTACAGATTTGAGGTAACAAATTGTCTGTCTATAAATTTAAAAAAAAAAAACAAATATCAAACTGTTATAAACATGTATCAATATATTTAATAAAATCTGTTTTCATCCAATGAATTGCATCTTATTTTTTCATAAATAAACCATGATATTCAACTACATCCAACATAAAAATAAAAATAAAATGAATAAAAGTTTTTTTTTGGGGGGGGGGGGGTTGTGTTTTGGCAGTAAAATCCAGGCTTCTCTTTGGATCCCGGCGGTGAGCGAGGGTACAATGGACACCAGACCAAAATTGAATGAACATTTTTCCTGCTGTTATTGGATGACCAAGTCTCTCTGAATTTTAAAAAAAATTTATTCTGGTATTCAAGATGACAGTAAAAATGACCCTATTTTTTCAATCATTCACCACCCTGTTCGAGCGTTCATCGAATAAGAAAGAGCCCGTCCCACCGCATTTCCTGCGAGTGTTCGTTTCTTCAGAGTCCAAACTATCCTACCGGGGCGGGGTTTAGTCCATCTCGTCTTAAATTTGTGTCCTGGGCACGGCAAAACATCATGAAAGCGGACAAAACTTTCATACGGCTGATAATGCGTTTATATGTAAACGCGGGGAATTCCCGGAGAATTCACGGAGATTTTCCGGAGAGTTTTTATATGCAATGATACTTTTATTTACACGTTAAAATCATTTAAAATCTACCACTATATTACTCTTAAGACATTTATTCATTGTTAAATTACCGAAATAATAACCAGCGCAAACAATGTGGGACTGCCACTAACACCAATCTGGATCACCAGCTAACATTGACTACCGATCTTACATAAGACGAAAACGCTAAACACTATATATTGTTTCAACAGTTTACTGTGCAAACCGTAACAAAACCATGCAGGATATCAAATTTACAGATTCTTAAGGAAATATGATACAAAACATAAATTGTACCTTTGCTCACGTTTAATGATATCATCATGATGAATTCTCCGCGAATTCCCCAGCTGTCCGCGTTATAGATATATATGTATTTATTAATGATAAATATTGACATACAATTTTATGGATACCCGTATAATTGCTGTTTTCTGGACCGTCCCAGCCCACAGGTAGGATAATATGGGTTCCCAACAATATTCTAATGACCGTTCCCTGAGCTGGAACGGGCTAAGAAGGTCCCTGTCATTTTTTTGAATTGCCAATTCCCAGGTTTTTCGGATGAAAAATGGCCCAATCCTTCATTCAATCTCCAGCCTCTTCTGGCGTTCCGGGTATAAAAAAGAGCCCGTCCTATGCCTATTTAAGCTAGGACTGCAAACTCTGGGGTCAAAACAACTCAACTGCGGCTTGGGATTATCACGGTTCCTCTTAAACTTCCATCGCGCCCGTGTCAAGTGTACCGTTTTTATTCACAAACGTGCGGCAGGCGCCAAAAAATTTGACAGCACCCCTTCCGGATGCCAGAATATATTTTTATATAGTCCTAACCCATCACGGAACTAGGGCCTCACAATTTTTTTATCTTATTACTTACCACTTCAGACTCCTTAAAAATCCCTGCTCTCCTTTTTTAACCAAAGATTCCGATTTTTAACATATATTAAATTTCACATTACAGATAACTTACACCAAGGGGACATTACAGTTAATCCGTGATGGGCAGGACTTCTTGGAATTTTATAATTCCCGGACGCAGGCTGACCGGCTGCCTTTTTTCTTTCAGGACAGCCCTAATTTAAGCCATCATCAGACTTGAAGATGTCCTCAGGATGACCTCTTTGTCCAGGAATGAAAGGTCACGTCTCTGTTACCTAGAGGTCGGGTCTCTGTCTAACACGAACGCGGCTTCGCTTGCGTTTTGGCATTCTGGACGTTCAACTCTTCAAGTTTCATTTTCATCGCTTTTTCTTATTTCCAGCACTCAAGAATAAAAGAACTGCCAAGGATTCATTTGGACTTGTATTATTTTTTATTTCTGTCAAAAATGGATTGTCCTGTATAAAACAAAAGTATTGCCAAATCCTGCACCATATCTCGTCAAAGGAGAAAAACCGATATTTCACGGAAATGCTTATAATTCGGCGCCAGTAACAGCTACACAGGTCTAACTATCGATATTTCGTAACATTCGACAATCCTGACACCCTCTCAATGTTTCTCGGCAAACGAGAATAGACAAATTCTCGAGGAAATGTCAGCATACACACATAATTAGTTTCTGCTTCCCGACAACATTGCTCATTAATACTACTGTTTCCATATTTCCTTTTTGTCTATCTTCTTTTCTTAGCATGCGCTGGCGACTATGTCATGATTACATCTAGTTTGTTTGTCTGTTTGTCCCTACTCTCCTCGCCACAGTTTTGCAGCAATCGACTTGAAACTTACAGGGATGATTGACAACCCAAAGTCCTGGAACCCTTTTGTTTTTGGTCAACATCGCATCATGGTGAAGGTCAAGGTCATGGAAAGTATGCAATACAGTTTTTGCTCCATAACTTTGTAACAAATGATCGTAGCCACTTAAACCATAGCTTGTTTTATTCGTAATTCCATGGCCTTTTATATGATGGGTACCTGACTCAAATCTGCCCCCAGCTAGCACAAAAATATTTTTAAAATGTTTTATAAACGTTTGGCAAAATGTTTTGAAAATGTTTTCTCGTGATATTTTTATAACGTTTTTTTGTATGTTCGAAAAAACGTTTTTAAAACGTTTTGCTAAAACGTTTTAAAAATGTTATTTTGATGTTTTAAAAATGTTTTTGTAAAACATTTTAAAAACGTTTTCATAATATTTTATTAACATTTTGTGAGTTACATTTTTTGATATTTTAAAAATGTTTCCTTCAAAATATCCAAGAAACATTTTTATAACATTTTCACATTTATCTATATCCTGAAATATTCCCCACAACCAAATATGTGATATGTTTTGCATGGGCTTATATCATACGTTGTGAATATATAAGTATTTATTTCATATTTTGAATTGACAGGGTTTCTGTAGTGTGTGCAGGATATGGCAAATTGGTAACCAGCTTTTGTAGTACCAACATGGTTAAAAAATCTGCATGAATATAAAGGTAGAAAAACACTTTCCCCATTATTTTATCTATATTATGTTCATATTTGCCAAAAAAATGAATTTAAACCATAGAGTTAATTCATCTCTGTTGAAACAACAGTTGCATATTTTATATCATTTCTGCTTACAACTTCACACCAGATAAACATATTCTCACGTATCAACAAAGAAAAGAGTAACTGGTAAGGCACAGAGGTTTATTTAAGAAACATCAGTCTGAATCAGAGTCTGTGATGTCTTCCACTGGAGCAGACTCACTTCCTTTCTTTTTCTTCTTTGCCTCTTGTGTCTGTAGAAATAGATATGTACATATTACCATAAATGAAATTCACTAAACAAAAAATTTAAATGGGCAGGTAATCAATTGACAGGAATGTATTTATCCTATTACATACAAGAGTTAAATCAATTACTGAATGTCTACTGTATTGTATATTACCATATGATACCTGACAAATCTGATAGGAGAGTACAGTTATTTAATTTATTGATAATACAAAAAGTACAGTACTTTAAAAAGTGCATCTAGATGAGACAGAATATTCCCTTTACTCAGAAAACATAAAGAAAACCACAATATTGTTTGCGTTACCAGTTTAAAAATACTTTAATAGTACATTATCTTAAGTACAATACATATCATTTTTCTATATATAATCAAGTGATATCGGCATATTGTTTCAGGGATATCTTAGTTGCCAATACAATATTTTTCTTTTATTATGTATATAAACATAAATATATAATGCATATAATAGTGCTAGTAGGATATATATATATATAATATGTATATATATATATATATATATATATATATATTTATATATATATATATATATATATATATATAATTTTTTTTCATAAATGATCAATGGAAAAATGTCCAGTGAAACCTGTTTTGGCCTTATGTATAAATATATATAGAGAGAGATGGAGAGAGAGAGAGGGAGAAAGAGAAAGAGAGGGAGAGAGAGTTTACATAAATATATATAGAGAGTGAGTATGAGAGAGTTTATATATATATATATATATATATATATATATATATATATAGAGTGAGAGAGAGAGAGAGAGAGAGAGAGAGAGAGAGAGAGAGAGAACACAGCAGACGGTATCATGTGGTCGGTGTATGTCATTTAATTGTACGGGAATGTCACAGTTAAAGCTTGGCCTGACAGTGGTGCCCTTTAAACCTAATGCAGCTCTGTAATGCATGCTTGGAGAGCTGGCATGTTACTGGGTGACAGCTCATTAGGACTGGTGCAGACACACCTAAACTATGGGTAATATGTTGACCCCAAATTTTATTAACTTAAAACAAGTGAATAACCACACACACACAATAACAAGATGTATATAAAACAACCAGTCTGAATGAAAATTTAGTTAACTTGATTATAAAAATGACACGAAAAAAATGCTGATGATGTTGCCATGTATGTTTATATTATAAATAATAAATATAAATTATAAATGATCAATTATACATACTGATATAGGCAAAAGAAACATCTTCCTATGAGTATGTGCTTATTCTGTCATTATTACTTCTATACTTTCTACCCTAAATAAATAAATGTGTGTGTGTGTTTGAAATGTCTTGTACAGCAGAATCAGTTGTGGTCATGATATTGTTGTATACAGGTTGGATGGCTGTCACCCCTCTCCAGCTGAATTGAAACCCTGTTTTAAGCTGCTTGCATCATGGCACAATGAGTTTTAATAAACAAATGTACCAATGGTTCTGCTACTAATTAGCTATTTGGAAATTATAAATTATGAATATGAATGAAAATTAGGGGAAAAGATAAATGAAATATACTTACAACAGCTTGAACACTCAGACATTCCACTTCAACTGTTTAGTCTGGTATGCTGAGTTTCCCGCCAAAATGTGGTCTCCACAGGGACACAGTAACTCTAGTCGATCCAATTAAGCCGCAATCCGTAAAAAAAGACGAGTTCCCTGGAGGGTTATATGATAAGTTACATACTGATAGTTGTAGTGCACTGGACCACATTATCAGCAAAATATGAACATGCTGTACTTTTTGACATGTATTGCCCAGTTTTATTCTTGTTTTTTTTTTTAAACTAAATTTCTGAATTTATTATTTGATCTGAACAAACTGCCTCCTGGATTTCAGTTTAAATATGGAACGAGAAGCTGAATTTTGTTTTAATATAAAATAATTATTTCACTCTTTTAAACTTCAGATCTGAAGATGCCAATTTTATTAATAAAATATACACTACTGTGATATTTACTATATATATAGAAAGTTCCTTTGTATGTAACATATTTACACAGATAAAAAATGTTTATATTTAAATATATATTAATTTACACAGATTTAATTAATATATATATATATGTTTATATGTATATATGTGTGTATATATATATATTACATCTTGTACAATTTAAATAAATCTCATAAATAATTCAAGTAAACATTTTTTATCAACATTTTTAAATTTTTTAAAAACTTTTTTTGTTGTATTTGTTTACATTTTTAAACATTTTTAACTATTTCATTCACAAGTATACCTAAGGCAGTGACAGATGATGCGGTCACGAAAATCCCTGAAATTGGATTGGGTTATTTAAGTCATATTAAGTCTTGTACATTTTTAATATGTCTCATAAAAGGTTTCAAGTAAACATTTTTCATCAACATTTAAAAAACATTTTTAAAATGTTTTTAAAATGTTAAAAAAAGTTTTGGGAACCCATTTATGCACTCTATGAGAAAAATGTTAAAAAAATGTTTTATAAATGTTTTAAAAAATGTTTTGTTATAACATTTATGCGCTGTTTTTGAAGATATTTTAAAAATGTTTTAAAAATGTTTTGATAAAAACGTTCTATTGTAACATTTATGCGCCATTAGAAAAAACATTTTAAAAATGTTTTTAAAACATTTTTAAAAGATGTTCTGTTGAAACATTAATGCAACATATTGAAAATGTTTTAAAAATGTTTTGTGCTACCTGGGCCGTTACCATGGTTACGCATTTTGGGTTAAAACTTGATAATTTGAAAATAGTCATGCTACATTTTCTATCTTTGTCAATTTTTAGGCTACAGACGTCTGGATTTGGTCATTATGTAGCTTATAGGCAGCTTGACATGCTTAATCTGCAAGACTGGACAAATCTCGCACCATATCTCGTCAAACGAGAAAAAACTTCGCGGAAATGCTTATAACTCGGCGAGTTTTACAGCTAGAAAGGTCCTGTTTGCGGCATTTCGTAACATTTGGCCAGCTTGACATGATAAATCTGCAAGACTGGCTATATCTCGCATTATATTTCGACAAACGAGAAACAACAAGATTTCACAGAAATGCATATAACTCGACGAGTTTTACAGCTAGACAGTTCGGATTTTCGCCATTTCGTAACATTTGGCCAGCTTGACATGATAGATCTGCAAGACTGGCCAAATCTCGCACTATATCTCGGCAAACGAGATTTCACGGAAGTGCTGTTACAAAATGCCGACAACTAGACCTGTATAGCTGTAAAGGTCGCCGAATTATAAGCATTTATATATAATCTCGTTAATCTTGTTAAAGTCGCTCAGTTATAAGCGTTTCCATGAAATCTCGTATTTTCTCGTTTGACGAGATAAAGTGCGAGATTGGGTAAGACTTGCAGTTATATCTTGTCAAGCTGATCATATGTGATTGTCATAGGGGGAAAAACCGAGATTTCACAGATATCTTTTAACTGGGCTACTACTACAGCTAGACAATTCTAGTTTTCGGCATGTTGTAACATGTGGCAAACGTGATATGATACAACTGAAAATCTCGCATCATAACTCAGCGACTTTTACAGCTAAACAGGCCTGCTTTTCTGTATTTGGTAACATTTGGCTAGCTTGACATGACAAACCTGAAGATCACGCCAAATCTCGCACATTATCTCGTCAAAAGAGAAAACAATGAATATTACAGAAATGCTTATAACTCAGCCATTGAAGAGACAAGGGCAGATCCGTGAACGGGGATGTTTTGGAGACGGTCCCTCCCCCCCCCCCCCCCCCCCACACACACACACTCCCTCGCACTCACTCACGAACTCCCACACTCACTAACACACACACTGCAAGAATCCTTTTAAAACTGGTACATAATATGTCAGATCTCGAAAGTGACTTCATTTTTGGGATATGGCTGCTGGGGATATATATGCTGTGGGCGCTGTAGTCAGACCACTACAACATATCATTTTTGGTCACATTTCCAAAACTAAAAACTTCATAAACCATAGCTCATATTGTTCCTCTTTATTTTCTCCATCAGCATATCTAGTCATATGTTATTTCAGATTTGTCACTTTGTCAGTATGTCTGTCTGTTAGTCAGTAGAACTAAATTTCAGCTCGATGTTGGTTCTTGTTTCTTACAAATAGCATTCTATAGGCAACAGTTTTGCAGGAACCCTTTTAGAACTGGTACCGGTACCTCTGTTGTGTTATACCAATATCTCGAAACTTATTTTCCATTTTCCGAAAATCTCTACGAGGGGGCGCTCCACTCAAAACTCCACAACAATTTTTTTGGCCATATCTCCATTACGATATATCCAACCTACATAATCTAAAGCTTGTTTTGTTCCTCTAAACCTTCTCCATCAGCTTATCTAGTCATCTGTTATCTCAGATGTGTCACTTTGTATGTTTTTATGAACTATATTAATGGAGGAAAGCTCAATGCACGTGAGCGAGAATTAGAACACGGGAATTTTATGGTTATGTTTCACGCTAGAGAGATCTAATTTTCGATAGTATTTGACAAACTCTCATAGAGTTGCTTGCATCCCTTGCGAGGTTTGGCGTCGGTCAGAAATTATTTCTGGACCATGTCACCTAAATATTTGATTTCATGCGTTTTGTTTAGTGATTAATAATCAGAAGACATTGCAGCATGTCTGTTAATTTCTAAAACATAATAACAAAATGAACTTAAACTCATATTTTATTGTAAAGAATAATAAATAGTGGCAGATTACATATGTATATATGATACATTTATATTCATATACAAATATTTAGCAACATAATTGTGTTCTTGTTGAACATGCCACTGCAACATGCAATTACTGATCACGGACATGTCCACGGTATATGTTCTTTTTTGGTGGTATATACACTCGATCAGGGGACCTCAGTTGTTAATGGGCTATTTTGTTCATTTCGTTTAGGTTGACGTGACCGCCTCAATTTTAACGGAAACGTGTCTGCCTTTGTTCTACATACGGGGACCATTTGTATTTAAATGTCCTGACTGCATTTATCTCAGTTCCGAACCTGGTCCAGCCAGCACTGAATTAAGACATACTGTAAACTAGATATACTCTAGCGGAGAGACAGATCGTGCTTATCACAACGTCTGCCGCCACCTGTAAACATGTGACGTAAGCACCTATGTCCCAAATGACCCCGGGACAAGTCTGGTCTATTCAGCAGTGGTTCAGACATAGAGGTACGCTACTAGTTCAGCCCAGAGAGACCAACTGTGCTTATCACACAGCCTGCCATCTCCGGTTCCGAAGTGACGTATCCATAAAGACCCCACATGATGCTCCTACAAGCATGATACCAGAAAACATAGCTCTGTGCTAATACTGCACCCTTTTCAAAGACTTTCATTCAATTTGTTAATCAATAAGGACTGTTTTTCCGACTTTATTATAAATAAATTCAAGATGTATGTCTAAAATATGTGTAAGTGAGAAATGATAATACATATGTCTGTAACAAGGAAATCCGAGGCAAGATTGTTACAAAGAGTATACAGTGGCTTTTCACAGATAAAGAACAACTATTTCTCCATCATTCGTCCAGTTTGAACTACACAAAAGCTACCGGTACCTAACACTGAGCATTACAGACCTGTTGTTATAATCTTGGTAGGCAAAAATATTTGAATAAGTATCCTGTAAAATATTTAAATTATAAAGCAATAACTGCAATAACAATAATAATAATAAAAAATTTTCATGCACTCCAGTTTTATATTCCTGTTTCTAGTGATTCTGAGATATTGCATCAGTTTCGACACTGTTTGTTAATTTTACCCCAATACCAGTTGACAATATATTAAAGATTCATTATCATTTGTCATCAAATTGTAATCAAATTTCTAAATTGTGAATTTGCCAGTCTATTATTTAAAAAATCAGAATTATATATATATATATATATATATATATATATATATATATATATATATGACATTATAATTTCATGATGACAGTAAAAACATAATGAACCATTTTTAACTTATTATTAAAACTAGAAAATGGTACATCATGATCTGAGAAGCATATATCATAGGCTTCTGCAGTATTTTCAAGTGTACATACATTGTTGTGCTATATGAGCCTAGGACAAGTCTGGTCTAGCCAGCACTGGTTTAGACATAGCGGTACGCTACTTGTTCAGCCCGGAGAGACGAACCGTGCTTATCACACAGCCTGCCATCTCCAGACCCCAAGTGACGTATCCATCAAGACCCCATATGATGCTGGAACAACCGTGATACAAGAAAACATGTCTTTACTCATACTGAACTCATTTTGAATACTCTACTTGAACTCTGTTCACCAATCTGGACAGTTTTTGCACTTAGATATTTATAAACAAATTGACGATATCCAACTAAAATACACGTGCTCTTCTTTTAATGAAATTAATTAGGTCTGTAACAAGGGTATATAAACAACATTGTTACATAGAGCATACGATGGCCTAGCGCAGAAAAAAAAAACAAGTATTTCGTCATCATTCTTCTTCTTTGAACTATAGTACCTCCTCATACCAGTAAATCATACTGAACAATACACTTCTCTACTTATAACTGGTGGTGGGTAGAACTATTTGACTATAATATCAAATATTTAATTAAATATTGAAATCATAAACTAATATCAATCACATGCACTGGATTTTGAAATTCCTGTTTCTGTTGACTAAGATATATTGCATCCGTTACCACAGTGGATGTAAATCTGCTTAAAAAACATTTGCATTATCACCTTGGTATGCCGATGTCTGTGGGTACCATAAATCTACCCTCTAATCGGACCGGAAAAAACACAAAAACTATTTTTGACAGAAGATTTATTAAAAATTGATTATCAGAAGTCATGAAATTGTTCCACATTTCTCTACTGAAAATTACAAGTCTATTATGAAAATATACAAAGTTATTTTAATTGTGAACATGTATAAATATATATATATATATATATATAATATGATAGTATAATAAAATGTTGGCAATATAAACAGAATGTACCATAATTCATTCATTCTTGAAACTACAAAATGTCAGGTCATGATCTGAGAAGTATGTATCATAGACTTCTGCACTGACATCCAGTGTACCTACATTGTTGTGGTATATATGGTTTATCAGCGTACCTCTATCAGTTGTAGGCTTTCTAACAAACTGTTCGAATCCGAATTCCTTCATTAATAAAAGCAATATACTTTCTTTCTGATCATTCAAGTCATTATTAAAGTCGCCCAATACAAACACTGGTAAATTCAACTGCAGTGATGAGATAACAGAACGAAATCTTCGGCAAAACTGTTCCAGGGGATATAACGGTTTTCTGTATGCAAGAACAAGAATAATTTTTGTTTCCTGAACTTTGAACTGCACAACTTTACATTCCAAACCTTCACACTTCACAGTAAACTCCTCTGCTTGTAGTTTCTGCTTAACACATATCATGACACCATGCAATCCACTGTGAGTCTCTTCCGATGGTACGTTACACCTAAACAGGTCATACTGGTACTTTTCAGAAAAAAATATCAACATTGTGCTCATCTGTCAAATATGTTTCGGTGAAACAGATCACATCAGTGCGATTGAAAATGCGAGCTTGTCTAGCAGCCAAAAGGTCTGGAAGCTTTGAGAGGAAATAACGTATATTCAAATTACCAATGGTTGTCCACTCAGCGTTTCTTTCAAAAAGTTTCAGTTCATCTGCTGGTATGGTATTTTGTCGCATTTCCTTCATTTCATCTTCAATTTTCTTGTCGGTCTTAATTCCAGCAGCATCAAAGTCTACTATATATAAACCTTCCAATGTCTTTACACGACTAAATGCAACATAAGCTTATCCTTTCCCGAAACGCTTTTCCTTTTTCATGTTCACAACAATTTTGTCTACCGTTAGACCCTGGCATTTGTGGATGGTAACTGCCCATGCTAACGTTAATGGGAACTGTCTTCTTGCAATCTGAGCTCCCTTTCTGTTACCTTTTTCGTATCTTGCTTCGTGTCTCTTTATAGGTACTCCATATGGGTATCTCTGTTTCCAGTGACTCGCAGTTAATGCAGCCCTTCCAACAGATTCATCATCAAACTTCACCAAAATCACTTGAACATTTCCTCTGACATCTTTTACTATCTTTTGTACTGTTCCTATAACACCATTCACGAGTCCGTCAGCTGTATTAATGTTGTATATAAGCATGACCCTAGCACCAACTGTCAATAAAAGAACCGTATGTAATCCCGCCGTTTCAGATCGCTTTTGTGAAGTAGCAATTTTCTCTACATTCAACTGACCAGTACTGTCTGTTTTATCATCTGATGCATGAATATGAATCAGATTGTCTTCATTTGGTTCCAATTCTTTTAATTTCTTCAAATTTCTCTCATCTACGTCACAGTTGTATGCAAATACGTGCAAAGCATCATGTGGATAATTTTGATCATCTTCCATAATCTGTCGCGATTCTAATAATGAAATGTCAGCTTCAGTGTGGTTTCCAGTTCTAAGGCGACAAAGCATTTCAGCAAAAGCACAGTCGTTCTTTTTGACGCATCACCTCATCCAATTCATGTAGATAAAAGTTGTCTTTCCAAAGATTACCATGTAGTCTTTCGACAGGATCTTTCACCGGTTGATAGATTTGTGACTGTAATACAGGAGGGAGTTGATACATATCTCCAACTGCCAAGATTGAAACGTTTCCGAAATAAACTGATTCAGCCGAAATACCTTTGATTTTCTGCAGACGTTTGTGAATGTCCAGCAACATATATGACCCAACCATCGATATCTCGTCAATGATTAATATCTGCAGGTTTTCAAGTTTTGACCTAAGCGTGTTCAATTTGTCAAAAGAAATATGATCACCACCATACTTTCTTGTTTGCAGCGCCAAAGCGGAATGTATTGTCATACCACCAATATTGAAAGCAGCGACTCCAGTGGGTGCAGTCAGAAGGACGGTAATGTCCGATATACTTATTGCGTTTGATATGCGGAACAGTTTTCTCACATCAGAGTGTACGAGTTTGATGACATGTGATTTTCCAACACCGCCCGGTCCACTCATGAACACATGGTAAGGTTTCAGAACTTTCTCTTGTTTCATAGCTAAAACAGCTTCCTTGCACCATTTCCTGTTGAAGGATACGATCTGTGCTTGTTTCTCATTTAGACAGCGTACCATCTTTCGGTATTCATCATCAGGTAACACTTGTCTTTCAGCCTCTGCCTCATAGCGTGCAATAATTTCTGAAGCATGGTCGCACTTTGGATTTTCGATAAATTCTGCATTTGCTTCAAGATCTTCCTGATCAATGTCTCTTTCGACCTCAATACCTTCACCTTCGTCTTGCAGATTGTTATATTCAGCACCAGGTGCAACATTTGCCCAAGCATGTTCAGGTGGTCCAAACTGTGCATTGTTTTGGATAGCTTGTTACACGAGTTCCACATTTTCTGTGTATTTATTTTTGCTTTCAGCTATCAAGTCGTGTACAGGAAAGTAATGCGACGCAAAATCTGGAAAACCACCCAACAGATCAAGATCTTCATTACGCAATGGCAGAAATAGCATCAGCATTGCTCGATAGAAGTCACTTGGATCTTTTCCAACACTAAACTTGTGAAATCTAATTACTGCAGGACGTCTACGTTTGTACATCATACCGCTATTGTTAATCAGTTTGATCTGTTTTGGTAATTCTGCTGGAGTATCCTCTTTTAGATTATCGATATCTAATACAACTGGTACAGAGTCATTTTCTTCTTCATTCAAGTTTCCATATCGCACTTTATAGTTAGCTGCGAAGTCTGCTAGACACAGATTTTCGACGCAGTTTGGTCTTAGCGTGTATCGTTCAATCACATTGCTCTGGAAAATGTTTTCGTCTTGATCTCCTTAAACATCTTATTCTTTCTGTGGTTTGAGAACAGCAAATCGCACATCTTTGGCGTCTGTATTGACAAACAAAACTTCTCTGCTGAATTGTTTCATAGGCATGGATAATATTCGGTATACAGCTTCCTGAGCACTTACTTCACGATGATTAAGAAATACTGAGCCTACACGACGAAGCATGGATTTGATCTCTTGGTCCTTGTACTCTTTACATACTTGTTTTAGCAGTTCACCAATGCCTTTCTCATTTTTCGTCATGTATGCAGCAATGTACATAACCCATGCGTACGCATCTATGATGTACTGAATGTCAACTTTTGCCTGCCAAGCTTTCAGTATCACAGGGTTGTAAGGATTGATATGACTTTCTGCTGGTTTCCTCTTTAACACTATCGTTTTGCCCCTTTGTGATACCATTAACTGTTCAACGTACTCTTGTAGTGAAACAGAGGCTTTGTCTAAAATATGTTGCAGTTTCGCGTCTTCTAACGTATAATCATCAGACATTACGTCTTTCACCTTTTGGAGTACACGGGATGCACGTTCTTTCTTTAATTTTGCCATTTCATCATCTGGTTCTTTTGCAATTAGTGTGACTGGGCTAGGTGGTCTAGGAAAGCTGAATCTACACGGTCCTTTCTTCTTGCAATAACTTGAGTGAGTGTGAGTTTGACATTGTTTGACAAGTCTTTGCAGAGAATCGTCTTTATCACCAGGTAATGCACAGGTAATGTATTTGTTAACAAATGATGCAACTGCTTCATCTGTATCAGAGTCAATTTTCGGCGCATCTTTCACCCATAAGAGTGTATGTGCATGAGGAGAACCACGAGCCTGAGATTCTATTCGAATAACGTAGTCTACTATTTCCCCCAATTGTTGCGCTTTTTGATTTGAGAACATCTCGAAACAAGAGTTCTAATCTGTACTGAAACTGACGTGCAGCAGTAACTGGGTTCCTTCTCAACCATTGTGATCTCTCAGTGAAAGATAATTGTTTGACATCATCATCAGTCAATATCGTGCCATACTGTCTCGCTATTGTTTGAATCACATCAGGCCATTGCATGTCAGCAGCAGATACTGTGAAAAACCAAGTTGGTATTCCCAACTGTCGAACCATGCCTAGAACATCATAGAATACAGTCTGGAAGTTAGCAGGAGCGCCCCTGACTCTTTTCAACATTCTATAGGCTTGATCTGATTTAACAAAACTTTTCATCTGTTCCACATTTTTTACCATGCCTGCATTAAGGCGTTTCCCCTGAAACTTTCTTCCACTAGCACGTCTGAAAATGAAATGATTAATATCACTTGTAACTTGCTTACATTCCGTTGCATATCAGCACTGAATATATACTCAATAGATCTTGAGAACCTGCCATCAACATCAAGCAATCTTTGGTTGAAATATTTTCGAGCATTCAACTGGATAGGTCGCTCAGCTGTCAAAGCATTTGTTCCATCAGGATACTTTTCAGGATTTGATAACTCCTCAAAGTTAGGATCACTTAAAAGAGGCATCGGTTTTGCTCCATCAGCTGGTGCAACACTGATTATTTTGTTCAGCAATTCAGGATCTTCATTCATCATACTCGTTTCATATGGCAACCCTCGCAC
The DNA here is from genome assembly GCA_026874595.1 of Sipunculus nudus. Taxonomy (NCBI): domain Eukaryota; kingdom Metazoa; phylum Annelida; class Sipuncula; order Golfingiida; family Sipunculidae; genus Sipunculus; species Sipunculus nudus. The sequence goes on from CM049306.1 coordinate 66,602,787, forward strand.
TTTAGATGTTTCTTCAAACGTATATTCATCCTGTTCTCTTAGGTCTTCATCGTCTTCAGAACATGACATGTTTCCATCGACCTTGTCAACTGCAGTTTGTATGCTCTGTACGCTTTTAAAATAATCTTGGCACAAATCTTTTTGGTTTACATCTCTTTCAGTGTATGGCTCAAATATCACATAATGCGACTGCCCCATATGTCCGAGATCAATTTCCTTCATCTCACTTCTCCCAAGCCTTGGACGTATTGTGTGAACTATAAGAGCACATGTTGAGTGAACATTCACTTTCACTGAATACATGTCTGCTAAAGCCTGGAGCACTAGATGATCACCCCAACTTTGAATTCTTAAGCCATCTATGTATCTTATCCACTGGATTTCTGTTCTGTGTCAGCATTTGCAAGATCTTCACTTTCCATTCTAGCAGCAACAAATTCAATGTAATTTTCCTTGTTTTCAATCATATAGTCAGCTACTTGGTTTCGTAAAAGAACCACGTTGGTATTTGTTATACCCAACCTCTCAAGATGGTACCAAAATGCATATAGCATACAGTTTCCATCGCCTGGAACATCAACAACATGCATTCTACTGTGACTCGCCATGGTAATCAATTTTTCGTAGTCATTTTGACAATCACATCAATTGCAGAAACAACTTCAGTATGGTGATTGTGTTGCTCTTTCTCAATCACGTTCTCTTGTCTACTCTTTATTTCCTGTTCAGTTTCATCCTCTTTCTGTTCAGTTTGATCATTTTTTTTGTGAAACAGCCTCCCAAAGCTTAGAATCATCATTTGTCAAATCTTCAAGCCAATTCTCATTAATCTGAATATTTGCATAATGAGGATTTTCTTTCTTCAGCCATCTCAGAGCATTCATCACAACATCAGGCCTAACAGAGTCATACATGTAGTGAGAAGAGTGTTTCAAACTTCGCTTCAATTTCATCGCAACAACTTGCGACTCGGAAGGTAGTCTTGGATGTACCCGACATATCGCACCAAGTTTGGCTTGAACATTAACTGCTGGCCCATGAATTCCAAGTTGTTTTCCTCTTGGTAAACCTACCATTTTCATAAAAGCGATTCTCTGACAAATGAGTCTCATTGGAAGCGAATTCAGTTCTCTAAGTTCCTATGGCGGATCTACCAAAGACAAATTATTTGCTTTGGACTGTGGGGGCAAATTTCCTCTTTTTAGTGTCAAATGGCATGTTCTGCATATCCATTCTTCGTTGTTACAAGAGCTTTTACGAAATGCAAGAACATTTTGCAACAGAGATTGTGAGACTATCATAATTCTCCTCTCTGAGATGAACGACTGACGTTCTGAACATCAAGCGATGACAACTAGAACAGACGTAATCTGCAGAATGACGTACTTTTTCTAAGAAGTCTGAAATAACAGTTTCATTTTCAGGAACATTGTTTCGACATTCATCTCGGCGCTTACTGTTGAAATGTGCTGCTTTGCTCAATCTCTGGCGAGTTTCTTGCTCGCTTTCTAGTGCCCTTAATTCTTTCTTACGTGTTGATTCTAAATATAGTCTGTCTCTTTTTTTCTCACTTGTTTCAGATTCCCTCAAATTAGTCTGTCGTCTTCTCTCAGAACATAGCCTTGTTTACTTTTTTTCAGGGGTTTCACAATTACGTAATTTATCCTGTATTATCCTTTGAGAGTTTTTAGCTTTTCCTCAGGGATTTCACAATCACGTAATTTATCCTGTCTTATCCTTTGAGAGGAGAGTCTTTTTAGTTTTTTTCTCAGAGGGTTCACAATCACGTAATTTATCCTGTCTTATTCTTTGAGAGGAGAGTCTTTTTAGCTTATTCTCAGGGGTTTCAAATTTACGTTCTTTAAAGTGCCTTTCCTGATCTTTGGACAGTCTTTCTTGTTTTTCCTCGTTCGTTTCATACTCACGCAATTTCCCCTGTCGTTGCCTTTGTGAACGAAATCTTTCTTGTTTTTCAGTTTTAGTTTCTGCTGACCTTTGTTCTCTTTTCTTCAACATTCTTGCTTTATTTACCTGTTTGTAACTCTTCCTTTTTGTTCTTGGCATTATTATTAATTATAAAATCCAAAGTAAAACAGCACAAATGTGTAATCTAAATCTTACGTGATAACAGTATCTAATTTGCTGAAGCAAACAGTGAATCTCGATACTACACTATCCAATGGTACTTTCAGGTTTAAACAAATCAAGTGGTTTTATTTCTCAAGTTTGCAATTGTTATTGCTCTAGTTTGCTGCGGTGTATAGAAGTTTTTTTTCTACTTGATGCTCAAGCCTTTACAAATTGTAATGTACAAAATTGTTACAATCCTTCACTCCTCAGAAAAGAGCACTTAAAAAATTGTCAGATAAAACACTATTTATGATAGAAATCCAAGAAATTGCACTTATTTTGATTTTTTAACTTGTAATATACAAACCTTCCTCTTTGACAAACGGTACACGTGGTACAAAGTTCCAAGTGCGTCAGGTTTAAAACAACTGTTGAGCAACACTTCTGCAAGTTTGTACAGAATTCAACGTGAATTGTTTGACAAAATTGTTTGCAAGTGATCTGCAGGCTTCCCTGCTTGAATGTTTGGCAATAATGTTTGCAAGCTTGTTTGGTTTTCACCAATTTTGTATTTTTAAAGAGGTACGCCCTCTGCGTTTTTTTCGAGGTACACCTCGGCGACAAAGTGTTTTTAAAGAGGTACGCCCTCTGCGTTTTTATCGAGGTACAACTCGGCGATAAATATAGTGTTTTTAACGAGGTACGCCCTCTGATGTGATGAGTGTGATGAGACTTGTTTTTTATCAAGGTTAAGTTTCCTCAGATGAAATGGGAGATGGGTAGATGAATGAAAATGAGATGATTAACGAACATGAAACAAGGAACAGCACCTGAAAAAAAAACCCTCCATTAGAAAGTGTATACTCCACAAAACCTAGAAATTCAATCTTGTATAGGGTTCCGTGAAAAGCAATTAAATTACAACACTGAAGTCTTGAGAAGCATTATCACACTCATTGAAACTTCACTATTGCACTATTACCGATTTCTGGAATATCATTTATTCTGGATACCTTTTTTTACCATGAACGATATTTGATATTGACAACAGGTTAGTCCAGATGTTCACAGATAGGACAATTTTATTTTAAAATCATTACGCGTTCTTTTTCAAAGGAATGATTTATTATGTTACTTACCAAAGTACATCCTTAAGCAAACCATGGAAAACCTGTAAATAGATCCAAAAATATAAATAAAACATGCATATCATTTGTAATACTACTATCCTGGTTGACGGTGACTAACAATTTTATTTTGAACTATCACTATTATTACTCTTATACATGACAATACAGTAATTAAAAAAATAATAATCTATATTGCGACAAAACATTTTGTATACAAATAAGAACCCCCCGAATCCGGTTCTGACGTTACAGGTACCTAGGAGGTATTATCATATATAACAAAACATTAACCAGTAAACGACGTAGTATCACTAAACCACACACGCCCAAGCTCTAAAAGATACTCTGTGCCCATTTAATCTGGGTTGTAATTAATATGGTCTACATTCTCATCTAAACAACATAAATACTAATTGTCTATTTATATGTTATGAATAAAGCACATCTGTGTGTGGCCATATTAACATATACCCATTAAAAAAGTTTGAACATCAACGCAAAATTGAAAAAATTAATCAAACGATGTGTCACGTGACAAACCAAAACCTCTGACACAACGGCTGAATGTAAGAAGCATAAATGATAACAGTTATATAATAATTATTATATAATAGTGTAAAATGTGACATTTTAACCAATTTAAAGATTAAACAGCGGTCACTGGGTGTGGCATCATTTGATACAATTAAGAAATTACTGATTTGCCTCTAATGAAGACTGATAGCCATAGAAGTTCCATGGATATATAGTTGGGGATAAGTATAAAATATAGTTTTGGATAAGTATAAAATAAAGGAAATAAATCCTACAATACTGTCATTTTTGACGGGTCAAGAACCCATTTTTTAATAAATGAACACAGCTGATATACATATGACTAAGCTTCCAGTTACATATCGCTCATCTGCCTCACCATGACGTAAAGCTTAACGTTACATATTTTCTCATTAACTGGTCTTTCATTACAAAAAGAAAATACAATTCGCTTCACATAACGTAAGCAATGACACATAGCTTCACCTGCTGGTGAATACCAATAACATGACACTCGCATAATCCCTAAATATCTCTGCAAAACTTTATATTGTCAGCTCTACTGGTTCATGAATGATTTGGTAATAGATGTGATAAGACTGTAAGGGTGTTATCATTTAAACTAAGTAGCCTATTCCCTTCCCTTAATATCCATAATCAACTAACAATAATGCATTACATAGCAATATTTTATTATATATATATATATATATATATATATATATATATATACACACATACCGATTAACCGAAATATAAAACACTAACTTGTTCAAAGAATAACTGCAAAACAAAACAATTCCTGCCCCCGTGAACAAGCTAAATCAACATCCAAACTGTCAATCGATTATCAACCTGATATAAAGCTTACACCACACCAACACTTTTTAAAAAATCATCTAAATCATTGTAACCCCCCCCCCCTTGAATAAAATTTAATTTGCCAGAACCATACAAGAGTTTACTAAAACACAAGATTGTATTCTACCGTTTTTTTTTCGATTTACATTACAGACGATATTTAAGATACATTTTCCCAAAATAATGTTACTTTATAGTCCAATGAAGCATTCCGTTAAAATATCCGACTCGTAACGCATAATTAAAATATCAATTTTCCAAATTCAGTGTTCCGCTTCAAATTTCGCTGGTATACTTAAAAGTTTTATTATATATATATTTATATATATACATATACAATCAAACAATATTTAATCCATCACATGTACATAAAAATACACATATTCAAACATATATATATATATATATACACATAATTCATTTTATTGTTACAGTAATAAGAAACCAGATACCCATCTTGCATGCGAACCTACGGTGGCTGATTTAGGACACAGAAAAAAAAAATATTTATCTCGAGATCTCTCGACATAGAATTTCGCAAAAAAAAAATTTTGAGGAAGCAAAAAAAAATTTTTTTAGGAAGCAAAAAAAAAAAATTTTAGGAAGCAAAAAAAAAATTTTTTTAGGAAGCAAAAAAAAAAATTTTAGGAAGCAAAAAAAAATTTTTAGGAAGCAAAAATATTTTAGGAAGAAAAAAAAAATTTTTTAGGAGGCAAAAAAAATTTTAGAAACGAAAAAAAATTTTTTAGGAAGCAAAAGTAAAAATTATCTTTCGAGATCTCCAGATAAAATGTCACACTTGTACGAACCATTCGAAGCTGAATTGACATAAAACAAAGCAACCTTATGGGGACAGTATACGTTAAGAGTGCTTACTATTGCAATTATAAAACAAAGACCATGTATACTGTGTTTAACTGAACGGTAATACAATATAATTAATTTAAAATCAATCAAGTTTGTATATCCCCTGAGATAAGACGAGTTGAAGAAAAGTTCAATATAAAATCAATATTTAATTATTCATATCCGTAAGGAAGATGTCAAAGCCTAAAGAATCTGAAACATTCTACCTGAACGGCGGATTCGGAGCCATGTCTGTTAAATCACTCAAATAGAAATGTTTAGGCCTGCATGCATGCATTGTGGGTACCTTATTATTTTAAGAATACAAACAAATATGAGCTTCTTATAGAAACACGCTTTTTGTAAAATTTCTTTCAGCTTTTGTTTTATTGAAATGGTGTGTTGTTTTGTTGAAAATATATTAGACCATCATAAATTAAAATATGCTAAAACTGATTACTGTGTTTTCTGGTAGGTACGCTGGGGGGGGGGGGGGGGCGTTGCTTCAGCCCCTAAAGCCCAAGTCTTGATCCACTATAGCTCTTACTATAGCTCAGATTAATTTAATCAACCTATCTTCATAAATGTTTTATATTCATAAATAAACGGTTTAAAATTTCGATCATCTCTCATCATGATTTTTCTTCAGCAAAATGCTCTGCTTTGGTCTTAAAGTCGCTATTCACCTGCCTTATTTATAGAATCTTTGTAATACAGGCTAACTCTGCATATAAAGTGAAAGTAATCATAAACATAATCTAGGTAAACATAATCTATTAACCTTTCATAAAAATGAGCCAATGCCATTGGTAAAGGCGCGTGCCTTGGTCTATATCCACGTTTTTTTATAACATGGGTCGGGGGGGGGGGTGCAAAAATTGCCACCGATCGTAATAGAAAGACGTCCGGCAGAAACATCTGGCTTCAATTCAGAGATTACAGATTTCTGAAAATGACAAATACTGCATTGCTTCACATGCTCTAACGAATATCAACTAGTGATCTTTCAATAACTCGGTTACATGTTTTAATCTGTATGTTAACACTTGCTCAAGTGCCTTGTATACAAGTAGCCTGTAGATAAAATGTTTATACGTCAAAGTGGCGTTATAAGACCCATTCCCAGCTGGGGTTTCTTCCTAATTTTTTTTTTTTGCTTCCTAATATTTTTTTTGCTTCCTAAAATTTTTTTTTTTGCTTCCTAAAAATTTTTTTTTTGCTTCATAAAATTTTATTTTATGCTTCCTAAATTTTTTTTTTTGCTTCCTAAAATTTTTTTTTGCTTCCTAAAATTTTTTTTTTGCTTCATCAATTTTTTTTTTTGTTGCGAAATTCTATGTCGAGATCTCGAGATGTTATCTCGAGATCACGAGATAATATTTTTTTTTTCTGTGTCCCTAAATCAGCCACCGTACGAACCCGTAATTATACACGACTATAAATAATAAACGTTCAAATATAGTTATCTAAACATATGGTGAAATCCATTAGATGTAATCGAGACAACCAAAACTACCCCCTAGAACATGTTTTTTCTATATTGTTTATTGAAATAAAAATTTCACAACAGTATGTATGTATATATATATATATATATATATATAAATATATATACAAATGACCAAAAACAAATCCATCACGTGCTTACAATTACAAATGTTCAATCATATATACATACAAACTGCTTTATTGTAACAGTAAATATAAAAAATGCATCGATCTTGAATTCTACTAGTACCCATATATATATATATATATATATATATATATATGCACCCGCATATATACATCTGAATGTAAATAATAATTTCTAAACATATGCTTAAAATAATTATATATAATCGACACAACAAAAACTATCCTATAATTTTTTTTGTATCCTTGACTAAAATCTGATTTTTACCATGATATTTATATACAAAGGATATACAATCCATCACATTTGCATACAAATACACGTATTCAAACATATACATACAAAATTGCTTTTTTTTGTTACAGTAAAAACAATACCTTGATCTTGAAATAAACAAATACTCATATATATATATATATATATATATATATACACATGCATATGATATACATATACAAAGGCATCCGGGCACGTAAATATACATGACAATCATAATAAATATCCAAATAAAGATATCTAAACAGATGCTTAAAATAATAATATGTAAACGACCCAACCAAATCTACCCTAACACATGTAAATGAATAAGAAAGCCCATACTGACATCCCAGTGTTTAAAGTATAAGGGGGGGGGGGGGGGCTGGTAAAAAGCTCGGTTCTCTCCTCTGACTGCTGTTCGAATCGGTGGTTTTCTCCGATTACTCCGGTATGCTCCACCTCGCCCTCATCTTCATCCATTTCTCCTTCCATATGAAGACAGCGCTTCTGGAATCTTAACTGTTGCAGCTTAATACATTGCTGATCGAGCCACATCGTATCGGATACAAGCACATAAAATCTATATGCAGGCACACGAATGCAAAAACATGGCCGATTAAGTAATAAAAATATCTGCAAACAATATACATACATACACATTTAACATTTAAAGAAAATTAAACTTTCAAATTAAATATTCTGCTTACGAAATAAATCAAACTGATTATTATACATAAACCGAATAGATTTCCACACATAATAAATGCTCGCCCACCTGTACTCAAGTATATACACATGTACGCATATATTTATATATATATATACATGAACCCAATCTATTATTAAAAGAAATTGCCCGCACATATATTGGCCTTAAAAGTGATTACCTTTAATTTAAATAAAAAAAAAAAATATGTGAATAAACCAACTTGACATAGAGACCATAAACTAAATTAAATGTCAAAACAAACCTCTGAAACCATAAATAAACCACAGCCGGAACCAACTATGATTTTAACAAATAAATTTGCTTTGCTCAAGATCTAAAATGGAATCATCCACCTATCCAGAAACTGAAATAAAGTCAATTGCATCCGTGAAACTGATGAAAGTAAAGAAACCCCGTTAGCTGAAATCCAAACAATGACATATGCGGGCAGACATAAAAACCCGTACATTAACACTACAATATTCATCAAAACGCTAAACAATTGTATGCCTACATACCAAACATTACCTAAAAGTTATTCGTTTACTTACGATGGCTTTCCGCAAACGTCAAACATTTCACAAAGTCCACACATACAACAATCTTTTATTTCACCTTGCCAGTAATCTCAACCGTCTCAAATTTTTAAAACCATCCGAAGCCTAATACCTATTAGACAGGTTAACCAAATGTATTTCCCGAAAAATACAATTTCTGTATACTTACCAGAGGTCAAGGTCTCTCGCCGCAAAAGGAAGATGGCGGTGTGAATACCCTAATATATAGATCTCTACATAACAAATCCTTGGTTTGACTGTAATTACAAGATCCCAAAAGTCTCACTGCCTCACACAGAAAAGGACAATAACTATAAATATTCAATGTTAGTAGTAATATTTTTTTTATTCTGTTTAGAACACCGAAATCTGATTTAAACACATTAAACAATTAAACAATCACAAGCACATGGATCTCATTGACGCCTGATCGTCTTCTTTTCGTAAACCAGTACTTGGTAAAATCCAAACTCCAACTCCAGGATGGAACCTCACAGTAATGGTCACCGGATAAGGATTATCACAGCAGTGAACCTTGTGGCATACGTGTAATTGTTATTAAACAAAAGTCCATACAATATATATATATATTAGCAGTTGTGTCGGCTCCGGTGATTATTGCTGTAATAATAATTGTATAAGCACTAGAAGTCGCGTTCCGTGTTTTACCAACTACCTTCTATAACAGGCACCTGGACTTGCTGAAACGCGGGAAGTGAACGGGCCGTCACGCTTCACTGGTTGCACCTGCAATCTGGTGACACGCGATGGTCGGAACCGTTTGAACTTTAAAGTACCACATGCAACAAATTTATAGCGGCAACGACGGATCTTTGGCACTAATCTAACTTAAATTCACTAGTTCCCTGGTAAAATCTAAATGTAGTCAAGAATAAAATCTAAATTACCTCAGAATACACCATCGAAAAACGTAAAAACCCTATTTCTCTCAACATTATTTCCAGTGGTATTAAGGAATCATTCACGAGTCTTTTACCTGTACTGAAGCAGTATGATTCGTTATGAAGTTGCTGGAATTTTTCATCATATAAACTGAATGGTTTATACATGTATTTAATAAATCTGGTTAATCAACATAAGAATTTGTCACACTTATGGGGGGGGGGGGGGGCTAGTGACCCCTCCTTTATGGCCGGTCAGTTTACCTCTCTCTCTCTCTCTCTCTCTCTCTCTCTCTCTCTCTCTCTCTCTCTCCTGCAAGCATGCATGCACACCCCCCGTCTGTCTGTCTTTCTGTCTCTCTTATTTCCATTTCCGGCAAGCGCGTGACCTCTGGTCATTGCTTGCCGGAAATCTTCAGACAGATATACTGACTTTGTGAGACAAGATTGACACCAGATGACTTAACCTAGTTATGGAGAAGATTCAAAGGAAGAAAATGAGTTATAATTTATGTTATTTAGATTTAAAGTTTTGGAGGTATGGCGAATTTATGATATACTTGGGAGGCTCGACTGTAGCGCCCTCTAGCGGACATATTCCGAAGACGACAAATGCGTTTCGTATTATTAGTGTATGACATGAGATGTCCCAGTTTCAAAAGGATTCTGTCAAAGCTGTGGCCTGTAGAATGCTATATGTAAGGCGTAAGAACCAGCAAGCAGGCGACTTTGAGGATAACGGACAAACAGTTGGACACACAGACAAAGTGACAGGAGATTGAAACCAGATGCCTTAGTCAGGTTTTGGAGAAGACTCAAAGGAAGAAAATAAGCTATAGTTTATGTAACTGAGGCTTTGGGTGTAGAGATATGACCAATACTATGGTGTGTGTGAGGGTCGTGTGCATTGCCCACTAGACATAAGATGTAATAGTTTCAAAAGGATTCCGTCAAAACTGTGGCGATGCTATGTGTGAGACGCAAGAACCAGCAAGCAGGCGAATTTGAGGACAACTGACAAACAGACGGACACACTGACAAAGTGACTCAAGATTGAGTCCAGATGATTACTCCAGGTTATGGAGAAGACTCAAAGGAAGACAAAAGCTACAGTTTATGTAACTGAGGTTTATAGTTTTGGAGATATTGCCAAAGCATGATATTCGAGAGGTTCGAGTTCAGCGCCCCTAGCGGCCATATCCGGAAAATGAAAAATTGATTTCGAGATATTAGTGTAAGAATTAAGATGTAATAGTTTCAAGAGGATTCTTTCAAAACTGTGGCCTGGAGAATGCTATATGTGAGACGCAAGAGCAAGCAGGCGAATTAGAGGACAACTGACAAACAGACGGACACACTGACAAAGTGACACAAGATTGAGACCAGATGACATTACCAGTTATGGAGAAGACTCAGAGGGAAAACCTAAGCTATAGTTTATGTAATTGAGGCTTTGGGTTTTAGAGATATGGCCATAGTAATGATATGTGTGTGAGGGTCGTGTGCAGCGCCCCCTAGCAGCCATATTAAAAAAAATGAAAAAACAATTTCGAGATACTAGTGTAGGACTTATGATATGTCGGTTTCAAAAAGATTCCTGCAATAATGTGGCCTTTGGCGCAAGATGAATGAAATCTCGAAATATCTCTATTCACGAGATATTTTACGAGATACTGCAAGACTTGTAATAAAATCTTGTAGTACTAGTTGAATGCTACCTGATGCAAAAAAACTAGATCACTCTAGCTTTAAAACTGACAAAGTTAGAAAAATAAGACCCCATTTTTTCGAATATCATGACTTTTCCCCAAAAATTTGTAACCATGGTTACGGCAAATGTGAGTCAGCTACACACCAGATGACAGGCCTTGGAATGACGATTAAATTAGCTATTGTTGAAGTAGATACGACTAACAGTTACAAAGAAATGAAGAAAAAAGAAGTTTGAGAAGTTTTGGCGACCTTGACCTTGACCTTTGACCTATTTTAACCAAAATCAATAGGGCACCTAGAAAATTTGTTTTTCATCATCCCTGTAAGTTTCAAGGTTATTGTGGCAAAATTGTGGTCAGGAGAGTGATGACAAACAAACAGACAAACAGACTAGACGACCATAGGTCGAGAACTTGCCGGAACTAGAAATAAGAAAGTCAAACTAACAGACAACGAGCAGCTGAAAGGCAGGGAACATTTGGAACTGGTCAATTGAACAACCTCTATTGTTTGGGAGAAAGATGCATATCTTCATGTGGTTATGTTGATTTTCAAAAGTCACAGACAAGTCGCAGTGAGAGACGGAAAAAACTCCAGGTGAAGGTCATGTACTCATGCCATAGAGAATTGATAGCATGAATAAAATAAGCCAGAGTCTATTCGAATAAATCTTCATATTTTGAAATTCAAGAATTGTAACCTATATTAGGTCACCATGGTAAGGGAAAGAATATGACAGAGTCACCAAGACGATCAACGCATTATATCTAGTTTCAGATGCTGCAATCAAAATTGTGACACAGTTTATAGTTTTGGAGATATTTTACAATAATGATTACTGCAGTGCCATCTGGTGGTTATTTTCCAAAATGATAAAAGTAAGCTTCGAGATATATTATTATTTTGTTTATATTATTTTTGTTATTATTATTGATATTATTATTATTATATATATATTAATATATTATAATAATAATTGTTATTATTATTATATATGTTATTATTATTATTATTATTATTATTATTATTATTATTATTATATTATATATATTTAACCGCTACCCCCGATTGCAAACCGGTTATCCGTCCCTTATTTGACACACCCCACTGCAAAACCGGGAATACGTCCGTGATAAAATAGTTGTGATTGTGTTTACCAGCAACACAATCTCTGCATTTAGTAACATTTTGGGGGAGCCTCTCTCTTTGTTTGTTTAAAGGGATTACCCTTTAGAACAGGTCATTCAGCTCTCAATGCAGGGAAATCATCAAAGTGCGTCTATACAAAGCATGAAAAAGAGGCCACAACCAAAAACACAGGTGGGATCAATCCCAATTGTGTCGTTTCACGGACCATCGCACACCCATAGAACAATGCTCCAACTGTCAAATGTAATGCCCTTGCCGACATTTACTATCACTCACTGCCGCCACTTATGGTCATTGCAATGGGATGTACTTTCTTTATTTGAAGAAAAACGATGCAAGATTTAAAGAAACTTACAATATAATCATATAATGTGATCGAGAGTGTTAGACGCTATCACTTGCTGAAAACATAAGGTCTTCAGCATAAAAACAACAGAATAATAGACGTTTATTTGAATGGTCCCATTTTCTCGTTTGACAAGAAATGGGGCGTGATATACAAGATATTCACTTTTGTCACTTAAAACTAGTCAAGTGATTTTTGAACAATAGAAAAATATAATCTCTAGCATTAAAATGAGGGAAATATAGACATTTGTTCGAAATCTCGAATATTCTCATTTGGCGGGAGATGATACGAGATGTGGTGAGATTTGCGGTTCAATCATTTTTAGCTTCTGATATGCTACCAAATGCTGAAAACCACTCCTCTTTAGCATAAACCATGATCGAGTTATAAGCATTTCTGTGAAATCTCGTATTTTCTCATTTTTCAGTAAATCAAGCTAGGTTTGGCGAGACTTGCAAATGAATCACGTAGAATCAAGGGAATGCTACCTCGTGTAAAACTCTAGACCTCTGTAGTATAAATTTTAACAGAGATAGAAGCAAAAAACTCCATATTTTCAGATTTCCAAGTTTTACCTCAAAATTAGGTTACCATGGTAACCGAAGCACAAAGCTACATGTGCAAGGAAATAAGAAAATGTTACTAGTTTCAGATACGACATAAAAATGGTGTCAAGTTAAATACTGTTTGAGATATTGCAGAAAAACGATATGTTACAGTGTTTCAGGTACCACGCCCCCTGGTGGCTATTGCCAAAAAATGAAAATTGATTTCGAGATGTTTATAAATAACACAAAATATATCAATTTCAAAGCCACTGTTAAAAAAATGCGACTTGTAGGTCATATTTAATTAAATCTAGGAAACTCTCGTTTGACGAGAAATGGTGCGAGATTTTACGAGACTTTCACTTGTATGATAAAAAGCTTATTTAGTACTATCTGATGCTAAAAACTAGACCTCACTAGCTTTAAAACTGACAAAGTTAGAAAAATTAGTCCATTGATTTTCGATTTTCATCACTTTTACCCGAAAATACGTAACCATGTTGACAACAAATTTGTGTCAGCTACAGCTTAGATGAAAGGCCTTGGAATGACAATTAAAATGAGCTACAGTTGAAGTAGATACGCCTTTATAGAAAAAAAGATATGAAGAAAAAACCGTTTTGAGAACTTTTGATGTCCTTGACCTTGACCTTTGACCGATCATGGCCAAAAACAATAGGCTCCGAGGAGAACCGATTATACTCTTTATCTGTAAGTTTTAGAGCGATTGGTGAAAAATTGTGGCCTGTAGAGTGTGGACAGACAGACAGACAGACAGACAAACAAACAAACTAGACGACCAGAGGTCGAACGCTTGCCGGAAGTGGACGGAAATAAGACAGCGACACAGACGGGCAGTTACAAAGCAGACAGACAGGGAACATTTGGAACATTTCGCGGAAATACTTATAACTCGGCGACTTTTACAGCTATACAGGTCAGGGTCACCAAAAAACCTAAAATCTTTATTTTCTTCATATCCTCGTCAATAATAACCGTAGCCGCATAATCCGTAGCTCATTTTATTCCTCACTATGTTAGCTTTCCAAGTGCTGGCAAATTTTTCCGGTCAATGGTTACCATGGTAACGTATTTTTGGGGGGAAATCAGAAAATTCGAAAATTTCCCTCCAAATTTCTCAGTTTTTAAGTTAGAGAGGTCTAGTTTTTTGCATTGTGTAGCATTTAATATGCTCTATGGAAAATTAACGGAAGTCTCGCAAAATCTCGTGCCATTTGTCGTCAAATGAGACTTTTCGAGATTTCATTAAAAACTATTTAGAGGTGGCAGTTTTACAGCTAAGGTTCTAAAAGTGACATATTTTCAGTTTTTCTGTATTATCTCGAACTTGTTTTTTCATTTTTTGAAATTAGCCACCAGGGGGCGTGGTACTGGAAACACTGCAACTTACCATTTTTCTGCAATACCAAAAAAAATATTAAACGTGGCACAATGTTGACTGTCTTATCTGAAACTAGGATCGTCGGCTTATTCCTGCGTACATGTAGCTTTGCGCTGCTGTTACCATGGTAACCAAATTTTGGGGTAAAACTTGGCAATCTGAAAATAATAAGTTTTTTGCTTCTATCTCTGTTGATATTTATACTACAAGTGTCTAGTTTTCCGCATGAGGTAGCATTCCCTTGCCACTAATGCAGTTAATTGCAAGTCTCGTAGAATCTCGCTCTGTTTTCCGTCAAACGAGAAATTACGAGATTTCACAGAAATGCATATAACTTGGTCACCTTTTCGGCTAAAGAGGAGCAGTTTTCAGCATTTTGTTGCGTTTTGGGAGCTTAACAAGATAATAACTTATATCTCGCCACATCTCGTACCATCTCCCGCCAAACGAGAATATTCGAGAATTCGAACAAATGTCTATATCTCTGTCATTTGAATGCCAGAGATTTTATTTTTCTATTGTTCAAGATTCACTTGACTAGTTTGAAGTGACAAAATTGAATATCTCGTCATATCTCGCATCATTTCTTGTCAAACGAGAACATGGGACCATTCAAAGATACGCCTATAATTCTGTTATTTTAATGCTGAAGACCTTTAGTTTTCAGCATTCGATAGCGTCTAACACTCTCGGTCACATTATGTGTTTATATTGTAAGTTTCGTCAAATCTGGGATCGTTTTTTCTTCAAATAAAAAAGTACATCCTATTGCCGTGACCATAAGTTGCGGCAGTATGTGATAGTAAATGTCGGCAGGGGCATTACACTTGACAGTTGGAGCCGTGTTCTATGGGTGTGCGATGGCCCATGAAGAAGACTTCTATTGTGTTGTTATCGTCTTCCTTTGATTGCTGCTTCGTAAGCTTCACAGACCAGCGCCAACCACCTGGTTGCCATGTGTCCTCAATGTAAACAACCTTTGCTGTTTTCCTTTCCCTAAGATATGTATGGTAGCCTGTTCACTTGTCCTTAGATTATTTATTGTTGGTGTATTGAAGTAAAATAAAATGCCAGGTTTTCCTGCATATTGATTGTAAATTGAATAAAATCATACAAGAACCAACCAATGTTCTATGACCACTATTTCAGATTTGAGATCAGAACAATTGATTTCTGCATAAACCACTATGACCAGATTTGATAAACTTTAAAGTGGTCTATATTTTTTTCTGAAGAAGTTGAGCTATATGCTTGGAGATGCCAGCCAGTGGGTGTGAATGGATTGCAATGAAACCCAAGCCAGGTGTTTGTGAAGAGTCTGGTGGAGATGAAGGGGGCCAAAACCTATTTGACTGTGTATAAGCATAAACTGGCCTGAAATCAGGTTTCTGGGGGCATGAAATTTTTGTTTGTGGGAACAGGATAATATTTTCTTGTTTCCCTGTATATACACCCTAAACTGGGCCTAATGACACCAAAACCAGGTTTGTGGGACCATCAGTACAGATTTGAGGGGGAAAAATGGATTTTATCTGTATATCACTATGTTCACTGTGTCCAGATTTGGAAATTCAAACTGGCCCTAATTTTTTTTCTGATGGAGTTGAGCCAAATGCTTTGAGATACCAGCCAGTGGGTGTAAATGGATTGCAATGATACCAAACCAGGTGTGTGTGTTGAGTTTTGTGGAGATGAGGGGGGCCGGAACCTATCTGACTGTGCATAAGCATAAACTGGCCTGAAATCAAGTTTCTGGGGGCTTGAAATTCTTGTTTGTGTCAACAGGGTAATATTATCTTGTTTCCCTGTATATACACCTTGAATTGGGCCTAATGACACCTAAACCATGTTTTAGGGACCATCATTACAGATTTGAGGTAAAAAAAATGGATTTTCCCTGTATATCACTATGTTCACCGTGTCCAGATTTGGGAATTCAAACTGGCCCTAATTTTTTTTCTGAGGGAGTTGAGCCAAATGCTTGGTGATGCCAGCCAGTGGGTGTAAATGGATTGCAATGATACCCAAACCAGGAGTGTGTGTTGAGTTTTGTGGATATGAAGGGGGCCAGAACCTATTTGACTGTGTATAAGCATAAACTGGCCTGAAATCAGGTTTCTGGGGGCATGAAATTTTTGTTTGTGGGAACAGGGTAATATTATCTTGTTTCCCTGTATATACACCCTAAACTGGGCCTAATGACACCAAAACCAGGTTTGTGGGACCATCAGTACAGATTTGAGGGGGGAAAATGGATTTTCTCTGTATATCACTATGTTCACTGTGTCCAGATTTGGAAATTCAAACTGGCCCTAATTTTTTTTCTGAGGGAGTTGAGCCAAATGCTTGGTGATGCCAGCCAGTGGGTGTAAATGGATTGCAATGATACCCAAACCAGGAGTGTGTGTTGAGTTTTGTGGGGATGATGGGGGCCAGAACCTATTTGACTGTGTATAAGCATAAACTGGCCTGAAATCAGGTTTCTGGGGGCATGAAATTTTTGTTTGTGGGAACAGGGTAATATTATCTTGTTTCCCTGTATATACACACTAAACTGGGCCTAATGACACCAAAACCAGGTTTGTGGGACCATCAGTACAGATTTGAGGGGAAAAAATGGATTTTTTCTGTATATCACTATGTCCACTGTGTCCAGATTTGGAAATTCAAACTGGCCCTAATTTTTTTTCTGAGGGATTTGAACCAAATGCTTTGAGATTCCAGCCAGTGGGTGTAAATGGATTGCAATGATAGCCAAACCAGGTGTGTGTGATGAGTCTGGTGGAGATGAGGTGGTCCAAAACACTATTTGCCTGTGTATAATAAGCCATATACTGTCCTCAGCTGAAATCAGCTTTCTGGGAGCTTGAAATGTTTGCTGGTGGGAACAAGGTAATATTATCTTGTTATCATGGATATACACCCTAAAATGGGTCTAAGAACACCAAATACATGCATGTTGGACCATGAGTACAGATTTGAGGTAACAAATTGTCGGTCTATAAATTAAAAAAAATCAAATATCAAACTGTTATAAACATGTATCAATATATTTAATAAAATCTCTTTTCATCCAATGAATTGCATCTTATTTTTTTATAAATAAACCATGATATTCAATTACATCCAGTAATAAAAAATAAAAATAAAATGAATAAAAGTTTTTTTGTTTTTGTTTTTTTTTTGGGGGGGGGGTGTTTGTGTTTTTTTTGCAGTAAAATCCAGGCTTCTCTTTGGATCCCGGCGGTGGGCGAGGGTACAATGGACACCACACAACATTTGAAAGAACATTTTTTTCTGCTGTTATTGGATGACCAAGTCTCTATGAATTTAAAAAAAAATATTTATTCCGTTATTCAAGATGACAGTGAAAATGACCCTATTTTTTCAATCATTCACCATTTTTTTCGAGCGTTCATCGAATAAGAAAGAGCCCGTCCCACCGCATTTCCTGCGAGGGTTCGTTTCTTCAGAGTCCAAACAATCCTACAGGGGCGGGGTTTAGTCCATCTCGTCTTAAATTTGTGTCCGGGGCACGGCAAACATTATGAAAGCGGACAAAAACTTTCATACGGCTGGTAAATGCGTTTATATGTAAACGCGGGGAATTCCCGGACAATTCACGGAGAGATTTTATATGCAATGATACTTTTAATTACACGTTAAAATCATTTAAAATCTACCACTATATTACTCTAAAGACATTTATTCACTGTTAAATTACCGAAATAATAACCAGCGCAAACAATGTGGGACTGCCACTAACACCAATCTGGATCACCAGCTAACATTGACTACCGATCTTACATCAGACGAAAACGCTAAACACTATATATTTTTTCAACAGTTTACTGTGCAAACCGTAACAAAACCATGCAGGATATCAAATTTACAGGTTCTTAAGGAAATATGATACAAAACATAAATTGTACCTTTGCTCACATTTAATAATATCATCATGACGAATTCTCCGCGAATTCTCCAGCTGTCCGCGTTATAGATGTATATGTATTTATTAATGACAAAAATTGACATACAATTTTATGGATACCCGTATAATTGCGGTTTTCTGGACCGTCCCAGCCCACAGGTAGGATAATATGGATTCCCGACAATATTCTAATGACCGTTCCCTGAGCTGGAACGGGCTAAGAAGGTCCCTGTCATTTTTTTTAATTGTCAATTCCCGGGTTTTTCGGATAAAAAAATGGCCCAATCCTTCATTCAATCTCCAGCCTCTTCTGGCGTTCCGGGTTTAAAAAAGAGCCCGTCCCATGCCTATTTCAGCTAGGACTGCAAACTCTGGGGTCAAAACAACTCAACTACGGCTTGGGATTACTACCTTTCCTCTTAAATTTCCATCGCGCCCGTGTCAAGTGTACCGTTTTATTCACAAACGTGCGGCAGGCGCCAAAAAATTTGACAGCACCCCTCTCTCATGCCAGAATATATTTTTATATATGAAGTCCTAACCCACCACGGAACTAGGGCCTCAAATTTTTTTATCTTATTACTTACCACTTCAGACTCCTTAAAAGTCTCTCCTTTTTTAACCAAAGATTCCAATTTTTAAAATATATTAAATTTCACATTACAGATTACCTACACCAAGGGGACATTACAGTTAATCCGTGATGGGCAGGACTTCTTGGAATTTTATAATTCCCGGACGCAGGCTGACCGACTGCCTTTTTTCTTCAAGGACAGCCCTAATTTAAGCCATCATCAGACTTGAAGATGTCCTCAGGCCGACCTATTTGTCCAGGAATGAAAGGTCACGTCTCCCTTACCCAGAGGTCGGGTCTCTGTCTAACACGAACGCGGCTTCGCTTGCATTTCGGCATTCTGGACGTTCAACTCTTCAAGTTCTTTTTCAGTGCTTTTCTTATTTCCAGCACTCAAGAATAGGAGAACTGCCAAGGATTCAGTTGGACTTCCATTATTTTTATTTCTGTCCAAAAATGGATTATCCTGTATAGGATGGCTACTAATAATAACACTATTAATGTCTCTCTATCCGTCTCTCTGTCTGTCTCTCTGTCTACTCCTCTTTGACTTTTGAAAATCAGCAAGACCTTATTCATATGTGCTACTGTTTTCCCCATGATAGAGGTTTTTCATCTGATCAGATCCAAATGTTTCCTGTCTGTCTGCCTAGTAACTGTCCATCTATTTCGCTGTCTTATTTCCGGTAACTTCCGGCAAGCGTTCGACCTCAGGTCGTCTAGTTTGTTTGTCTTTCTGTCTGTCTGTGTACTCTCTACAGGCCACCATTTTAGGGCAATTGCCTTTAAACTTATACAGCTGGTAGACAAGTGAAAGTCCTGGAGGCCTATTGTTTTTGGGCGATATAGGTCAAAGGTCAAGGTCAAGGTCATCAAAACTTCTCAAAACGGTTTTTTCTTCATATTTTTGTCGCTATTAGTCGTATCTTCTTCAAACATAGCTCATTTTAAACGTCATTCCAAGGCCAGTCATCTGGTGTGTAGCAGACTCAAATTTGCCGTAACCATGGTTAGGAATTTTTGGGAAAAAGTCATGATATTCGAAAATAAGGGGCCTTATTTTTCTAAATTTGGCAGTTTTACAGGTAGAGAGGTCTAGTTTTTTGCATCAGGTAGCATTCAACAAGTACTGCAAGATTGTTTTATAAGTCTCGCGATATCTCGTATAATATCTCTTCAAACGAGATATTTCGAGATTTCAGTAGTCATGCCCTTGAGGCCACAGTTTTGCTGGAATCTTTTTGAAACTGACATATCGTAAGTCCTACACTATTATCTCAAAACAATTTTTCTATTTTCTGAATGTGGCCGCTAGGGGGCGCTGTATGCAAACCTCCCCAACATACAATGTTTTGGCCATATCTCCAAAACTGTAAGCCTCAATTACATAAACTATAGCTTATTTTCTTCCTCTGGGTCTTTCCAAAAAACTGGTGTATTCATTTGGTCTCAATCTTGAGTAACTTGGTCTGTGTGTCCGTCTGTTTCTCAGTTGTCCTCAAATCCGCTTGCTTGCCGGTTCTTGCGTCTCACATATAGCATTCTACAGGCCACAGTTTTGAAAGAATCCTTTTAAAACTGTTACATCTTATGTCTTGCACTAATATCTCGAAACGGGTTTTTCATTTTCCAGAATTGGCCGCTAGGGGGCGCTGCACATGACTCTCACACACATATCATTATATTGGCTATATCTCTAAAACCCAAAGACTCAATTACATAAACTATAGCTTATGTTCTTCGTCTGAGTCTTCTCCATAACCTGGTTAAGTCATCTGGTCTCGGTCTTGTGTCACTTTGTCAGTATGTCCATATAAACTTTATAAACGGAGGGAAACCTGAATGCACATAGTCATGCAGGAATGCACGATGACACGCGTTTTAGTAAGACAAAGACTCGTGTAGGTATGAGCGACAATCAGCGCAGTTTGCTCGTTTTGTGTAGGGTCCATCGGGCCAAATGCCAATTCAGGCCCGCAGCCGACGGGATGAATTAATTGGCGTAGCGGGGACCACGGCCATTTCCTGGTAAAAACTTGTGAATAAATATACCGGACGGGCTGACCATTTTCTCAGGGCCATAGGAATGTCACCATTCCAGTGTGCCCTCAGACCTGGTCAGACCTGGTCAGACCTGGTCAGACCTAAAACGCGTGCCTGCACATCTGTGCGCATGCAGGTGATTGCTGTCCAAAGTTTCGGTCGGTGAGTCCTTCAGGAAAGGACCCGAACCGTTTTTTTTTTTTTTAATTTCTTGCCAGAAATCTTCCATTTCTGCAGGCAGGTTGGCCAGTCGCAAATGTCTGTTTATTGCTTGCCGGAAATCTTCGATTTCTGCAAGCAGGTTGGTCAGTCGCGGATGTCTGTTTGTCTGTTTGTTGCTTGCCGGAAATCTTCGATTTCTGCAAGCAGGTTGGTCAGTCGCGGATGTCTGTTTGTTGCTTGCCGGAAATCTTCGATTTCTGCAAGCAGGTTGGTCAGTCGCGGATGTCTGTTTGTCTGTTTGTTTGTTTGTTTGTCTGTCTGTCTGTCTGTGTACTCTCTACAGGCCACAATTTTCCAGCAATTGCTTTCAAACTTATACAGCTGGTAGACAATCAAAAGTCCTCGAGGCCTATTGTTATTGGGCGACATAGGTCCAAGGTCAAGGTCAAGGTCATCAAAAGTATACAAAACGGTTTTTTGTTCATATCTGTGTTAATATTGGTCGTATCTACTTCAACAGTAGCTCATTTTAATCGTCATTCCAAGGCCTGTTTTCTGGTGTGTAGCTGACTCAATTTGCGGTAACCATGGTAATGCATTTTTGGGGAAAAGTGCTGATATTTTTCTAAATTTGTCAGTTTTAAAGCTATAGAGGTCTAGTTTTTTGCTTCAGGTAGCATTCACCTAGTACTACAAGATTCTATTGAGAGTCTCGCAATATCTCGTATAATATCTCGTCAAATGAGATAATTGGAGATTTCAGTAATCTTGCCCTGGAGGCCACAGTTTTGCAGGAATCTTTTTGAAACTGGCATATCTTAAGTCCTACACTATTATCTCGAAATCAATTTTTCATTTTTTTAATTCGGCCGCTAGGGGGCGCTTGGTGCAAACCTCTCCAACATATCATGTTTTGGCAATATCTCAAAAATTATAAGCCTCAATTACAAAAACTATAGTTTATTTTTTTCATCTAAGTCTTCTTCATGAAGTCGTTTAGTCATCTGGTCTCAATCTTGTGTCACTTTGTCTGTGTGTCCGTCTGTTTCTTAGTTGTCCTCAAATCCGCTTGCTTGCCGGTTCTTGCGTCTCACATATAGCCTTCTACAGGACACAGTTTTGAAAGAATCTTTTTAAAACTATTACATCTTATGTCTCACACTAATATCTCGAAAACGATTTTTCATTTTCCAGAATTGGCCGCTAGGTGGCGGTGCACTCAAACTTGCACAACATATCATTTTTTGGTCATATCTCCAAAACTATAAACATCATTTACATAAACTATAGCTTATTTTCTTCCTCTGGGTCTTTCCAAAAACCTGGTGTATTCATTTGGTCTCAATCTTGAGTCACTTTGTCTGTGTGTCCGTCTGTTTCTCAGTTGTCCTCAAATTCGCTTGCTTGCCGGTTCTTGCGTCTCACATATAGCATTCTACAGGCCACAGTTTTGAAAGAATCCTTTTAAAACTATTACATCTTATGTCTTACACTAATATCTCGAAACCCATTTTTCATTTTCCAGAATTGGCCGCTAGGGGGCGGTGCACTCAAACTTGCACAATATATCATTTTTTGGCCATATCTCCAAAACTATAAACATCATTTACATAAACTATAGCTTATTTTCTTCCTCTGGGTCTTTCCAAAAACCTGGTGTATTCATTTGGTCACTATCTTGAGTCACTTTGTCTGTGTCCGTCTGTTTCTCAGTTGTCCTCAAATTCGCTTGCTTGCCGGTTCTTGCGTCTCACATATAGCATTCAACAGGCCACAGTTTTGAAAGAATCCTTTTAAAACTATTACATCTTATGTCTTACACTAATATCTCGAAACCCATTTTTCATTTTCCAGAATTGGCCGCTAGGGGGCGGTGCTCTCAAACTTGCACAACATATCATTTTTTGGCCATATCTCCAAAACTATTAACCTCATTTACATAAAATTATAGCTTATTATCTTCCTCTTAGGTTTCTTCATAACATGATTAAGTCATCTGTTCTCAATCTTGGGTCAGTATGTTTGTCTGTTTGTCAGTTGTCCTCAATTTTGCCTGCTTCCTGGTTCTTGCGTCTCACATGTAGCATTCTACTGGCCACAGTTTTGAAGGAATCGTTTTGTAAATTACACTTGTCATATATCGTGATGATATCTGGAAGTCCTATGTTTCTTATTCAAATAAGTCAAAGGTCAAGGTCAAGGTGATCAAAATATATCAAAATCTTATTTTCTTTAGAACTTTGTTAATATTGGTTCTTTCTTCACAAACTATGGATTATTTTCTTTCACTTTGACACTGCTCGTTCATCTGACTAACTTTAAATCATTTCCGGCAAGCGCGTGACCTCAGGTCATCTAGTCTGTTTGTTTGTTTGTCTGTCTGTCTGTGTACTCTCTACAGGCCATAATTTTCCAGCAATTGCTTTCAAACTTATACAGCTGGTAGACAAGCAAAAGTCCTGGAGGCCTATTGTTTTTGGGCATTATAGGTCAAATGTCAAGGTCAAGGTCATCAAAAGTATACAAAACGGTTTTTTGTTCATATCTGTGTTAATATTGGTCGTATCTACTTCAACAGTAGCTCATTTTAATCGTCATTCCAAGGCCTGTCTTCTGGTGTGTAGCTGACTCAATTTGCGGTAACCATGGTAACGCATTTTTGGGGAAAAGTGCTGATATTTTTCTAAATTTGTCAGTTTTAAAGCTACAGAGGTCTATTTTTTTGCTTAAGGTAGCATTCACCTAGAACTACAAGATTCTATTAAGAGTCTCGCAATATCTCGTATAATATCTCGTTTGACGAGATATTTCGAGATTTCAGTAATCTTGCCCTGGAGGCCACAGTTTTGCAGGAATCTTTTTAAAACTGGCATATCTTAAGTCCTACACTATTTTCTCGAAATCAATTTTTCATTTTTTTAATTCGGCCGCTAGGGGGCGCTGGGTACAAACCTATCCAACATATCATGTTTTGGCAATATCTCCAAAATTATAAGCCTCAATTACAAAAACTATAGTTTATTTTTTTCATCTAAGTCTTCTTCATGAACTCGTTTAGTCATCTGGTCTCAATCTTGTGTCACTTTGTCTGTGTGTCCGTCTGTTTCTCAGTTGTACTCAAATCCGCTTGCTTGCCGGTTCTTGCGTCTCACATATAGCATTCTACAGGACACAGTTTTGAAAGAATCTTTTAAAACTATAACATCTTATGTCTCACACTAATATCTCGAAACCGATTTTTCATTTTCCAGAATTGGCCGCTAGGGGGCGGTGCACTCAAACTTGCACAACATATCATTTTTTGGCCATATCTCCAAAACTATAAACATCATTTACATAAACTATAGCTTATTTTCTTCCTCTGGGTCTTTCCAAAATCCTGGTGTATTCATTTGGTCTCAATCTTGAGTCACTTTGTCTGTGTGTCCGTCTGTTTCTCAGTTGTCCTCAAATTCGCTTGCTTGCCGATCTTGCGTCTCACGTATAGCATTCTACAGGCCACAGTTTTGAAAGAATCCTTTTAAAACTATTACATCTTATGTCTTACACTAATATCTCGAAACCGATTTTTCATTTTCCAGAATTGGCCGCCAGGGGGCGGTGCACTCAAACTTGCACAACATATCATTTTTTGGCCATATCTCCAAAACAATTAACCTCATTTACATAAATTATAGCTTATTATCTTCCTCTTAGGTTTCTTCATAACATGATTAAGTCATCTGTTCTTAATCTTGGGTCAGTATGTTGGTCTGTTTGTCAATTGTCCTCAATTTCGCCTGCTTCCTGGTTCTTGCGTCTCACATGTAGCATTCTACTGGCCACAGTTTTGCAGGAATCGTTTTGTAAATTACACTTGTCATATATCGTGATGATATCTGGAAGCCCTATGTTTATTATTCAAATAAGTTAAAGATCAAGGTCAAGGTGATCAAAATATATCAAAATCTTATTTTCTTTAAAACTTTGTTAATAATGCTTCTTTCTTCACAAACTATGGATTATTTTCTTTCACTTTGACACTGCTCGTTCATCTGACTAACTTTACATCATTTCCGGCAAGCGCGTGACCTCAGGTCATCTAGTCTGTTTGTTTGTTTGTCTGTCTGTCTGTGTACTCTCTACAGGCCACAATTTTGCAGCAATTGCTTTTAAACTTACACAGCTGATAGACAAGCAAAAGTCCTCGAGGCCTATTGTTATTGGGCGACATAGGTCCAAGGTCAAGGTCAAGGTCATCAAAACTTCTCAAAACGGTTTTTTCTTCATATCTTTGTAACTGTTAGTGGTATCTTCTTCAAACATAGCTCATTTTAATCGTCATTCCCAGGCCTTTCTTCTGGTGTGTAGCTCTTTCAAATTTGCCGTAACCATGGTTACGCATTATGGGGAAAAAGTCATGATATTCTGAAATAAGGGGTCTTATTTTTCTAACTTTGTCAGTTTTAAAGCTAGAGAGGTCTAGTTTTTTGCATCAGGTAGCATTTGACAAGTACTGCAAGATTTTATTAAAAGTCTCGCGATATCTCGTACAATATCTCGTCAAACCAGATATTTCGAGATTTCAGTAATCTTGCCCTGGAGGCCACAGTTTTGCAGGAATCTTTTTGAAACTGACATATTGAAAGTCCTACACTATTATCTCGAAATCAATTTTTCATTTTTTTAATTCGGCCGCTAGGGGGCGCTGGGTGCAAACCTCTCCAACATATTATGTTTTGGCAATATCTCCAAAATTATAAGCCTCACAATTTTGCAGGAGTCGCTTTGTAACTTACACTTGTCGTAACGATATCTGGAAGCCCTATGTTTATTATTCAAATAAGTCAAAGGTCAAGGTCAAGGTGATCAAAACATATCAACAATTTTTTTCTTCAGAACTTTGTTAATATTGATCCTATCTTTACAAACTAGGGATTATTTTCTTTCACTTTGACATTGATCGTTTATCTGACTAACTTTACGTCATTTCCGGCAAGCGCGTGACCTTTGGTCATCTAGTTTGTTTGTCTGTCTGTCTGTGTACTCTCTACAGGCCACAATTTTGCAGCAATTGCTTTTAAACTTACACAGCTGATAGACAAGCAAAAGTCCTCGAGGCCTGTTGTTATTGGGCGACATAGGTCCAAGGTCAAGGTCAAGGTCATCAAAACTTCTCAAAACGGTTTTTTCTTCATATCTTTGTAACTGTTAGTGGTATCTTCTTCAAACATAGCTCATTTTAAACGTCATTCCCAGGCCTTTCTTCTGGTGTGTAGCTCTTTCAAATTTGCCGTAACCATGGTTACGCATTTTGGGGAAAAAGTCATGATATTCTGAAATAAGGGGTCTCATTTTTCTAACTTTGTCAGTTTTAAAGCTAGAGAGGTCTAGTTTTTTGCATCAGGTAGCATTTGACAAGTACTGCAAGATTTTATTAAAAGTCTCGCGATATCTCGTACAATATCTCGTCAAACCAGATATTTCGAGATTTCAGTAATCTTGCCCTGGAGGCCACAGTTTTGCAGGAATCTTTTTGAAACTGACATATTGAAAGTCCTACACTATTATCTCGAAATCAATTTTTCATTTTTTTAATTCGGCCGCTAGGGGGCGCTGGGTGCAAACCTCTCCAACATATTATGTTTTGGCAATATCTCCAAAATTATAAGCCTCACAATTTTGCAGGAGTCGCTTTGTAACTTACACTTGTCGTAACGATATCTGGAAGCCCTATGTTTATTATTCAAATAAGTCAAAGGTCAAGGTCAAGGTGATCAAAACATATCAACATTTTTTTTCTTCAGAACTTTGTTAATATTGATCCTATCTTTACAAACTAGGGATTATTTTCTTTCACTTTGACATTGATCGTTTATCTGACTAACTTTACGTCATTTCCGGCAAGCGCGTGACCTTTGGTCATCTAGTTTGTTTGTCTGTCTGTCTGTGTACTCTCTACAGGCCACAATTTTGCAGCAATTGCTTTTAAACTTACACAGCTGATAGACAAGCAAAAGTCCTCGAGGCCTATTGTTATTGGGCGACATAGGTCCAAGGTCAAGGTCAAGGTCATCAAAACTTCTCAAAACGGTTTTTTCTTCATATCTTTGTAACTGTTAGTGGTATCTTCTTCAAACATAGCTCATTTTAAACGTCATTCCCAGGCCTTTCTTCTGGTGTGTAGCTCTTTCAAATTTGCCGTAACCATGGTTACGCATTTTGGGGAAAAAGTCATGATATTCTGAAATAAGGGGTCTTATTTTTCTAACTTTGTCAGTTTTAAAGCTAGAGAGGTCTAGTTTTTTGCATCAGGTAGCATTTGACAAGTACTGCAAGATTTTATTAAAAGTCTCGCGATATCTCGTACAATATCTCGTCAAACCAGATATTTCGAGATTTCAGTAATCTTGCCCTGGAGGCCACAGTTTTGCAGGAATCTTTTTGAAACTGACATATTGAAAGTCCTACACTATTATCTCGAAATCAATTTTTCATTTTTTTAATTCGGCCGCTAGGGGGCGCTGGGTGCAAACCTCTCCAACATATTATGTTTTGGCAATATCTCCAAAATTATAAGCCTCACAATTTTGCAGGAGTCGCTTTGTAACTTACACTTGTCGTAACGATATCTGGAAGCCCTATGTTTATTATTCAAATAAGTCAAAGGTCAAGGTCAAGGTGATCAAAACATATCAACATTTTTTTTCTTCAGAACTTTGTTAATATTGATCCTATCTTTACAAACTAGGGATTATTTTCTTTCACTTTGACATTGATCGTTTATCTGACTAACTTTACGTCATTTCCGGCAAGCGCGTGACCTTTGGTCATCTAGTTTGTTTGTCTGTCTGTCTGTGTACTCTCTACAGGCCACAATTTTGCAGCAATTGCTTTTAAACTTACACAGCTGATAGACAAGCAAAAGTCCTCGAGGCCTATTGTTATTGGGCGACATAGGTCCAAGGTCAAGGTCAAGGTCATCAAAACTTCTCAAAACGGTTTTTTCTTCATATCTTTGTAACTGTTAGTGGTATCTTCTTCAAACATAGCTCATTTTAAACGTCATTCCCAGGCCTTTCTTCTGGTGTGTAGCTCTTTCAAATTTGCCGTAACCATGGTTACGCATTTTGGGGAAAAAGTCATGATATTCTGAAATAAGGGGTCTTATTTTTCTAACTTTGTCAGTTTTAAAGCTAGAGAGGTCTAGTTTTTTGCATCAGGTAGCATTTGACAAGTACTGCAAGATTTTATTAAAAGTCTCGCGATATCTCGTACAATATCTCGTCAAACCAGATATTTCGAGATTTCAGTAATCTTGCCCTGGAGGCCACAGTTTTGCAGGAATCTTTTTGAAACTGACATATTGAAAGTCCTACACTATTATCTCGAAATCAATTTTTCATTTTTTTAATTCGGCCGCTAGGGGGCGCTGGGTGCAAACCTCTCCAACATATTATGTTTTGGCAATATCTCCAAAATTATAAGCCTCACAATTTTGCAGGAGTCGCTTTGTAACTTACACTTGTCGTAACGATATCTGGAAGCCCTATGTTTATTATTCAAATAAGTCAAAGGTCAAGGTCAAGGTGATCAAAACATATCAACATTTTTTTTCTTCAGAACTTTGTTAATATTGATCCTATCTTTACAAACTAGGGATTATTTTCTTTCACTTTGACATTGATCGTTTATCTGACTAACTTTACGTCATTTCCGGCAAGCGCGTGACCTTTGGTCATCTAGTCTGTTTGTTTGTTTGTTTGTCTGTCTGTCTGTGTACTCTCTACAGGCCACAATTTTCCAGCAATTGCTTTCAAGCTTATGCAGCTGGTAGACAAGCAAAAGTCCTGGAGGCCTATTGTTTTTGGGCATTATAGGTCAAATGTCAAGGTCAAGGTCATCAAAAGTATACAAAACGGTTTTTTGTTCATATCTGTGTTAATATTGGTCGTATCTACTTCAACAGTAGCTCATTTTAATCGTCATTCCAAGGCCTGTTTTCTGGTGTGTAGCTGACTAAATTTGCGGTAACCATGGTAACGCATTTTTGGGGAAAAGTGCTGATATTTTTCTAAATTTGTCAGTTTTAAAGCTACAGAGGTCTAGTTTTTTGCTTCAGGTAGCATTTACCTAGTACTACAAGATTCTATTAAGAGTCTCGCAATATCTCGTATAATATCTCGTCAAACGAGATATTTCGAGATTTCAGTAATCTTGCCCTGGAGGCCACAGTTTTGCAGGAATCTTTTTGAAACTGGCATATCTTAAGTCCTACACTATTATCTCGAAATCAATTTTTTTAATTCGGGCGCTAGGGGGCGCTGGGTGCAAACCTCTCCAACATATCATGTTTTGGCAATTCATTTTTTTAATTCGGGCGCTAGGGGGCGCTGGGTGCAAACCTCTCCAACATATCATGTTTTGGCAATATCTCCAAAATTATAAGCCTCAATTACAAAAACTATAGTTTATTTTTTTCATCTAAGTCTTCTTCATGAACTCGTTTAGTCATCTGGTCTCAATCTTGTGTCACCTTGTCTGTGCTCGTCTGTTTCTTAGTTGTCCTCAAATCCGCTTGCTTGCCGGTTCTTGCGTCTAACATATAGCATTCTACAGGACACAGTTTTGAAAGAATCTTTTTAAAACTATTACATCTTATGTCTCACACTAATATCTCGAAACAGATTTTTCATTTTCCAGAATTGGCCGCTAGGGGGCGGTGCACTCAAACTTGCACAACATATCATTTTTTGGCCATATCTCCAAAACTATAAACATCATTTACATAAACTATAGCTTATTTTCTTCCTCTGGGTCTTTCCAAAAACCTGGTGTATTCATTTGGTCTCAATCTTGAGTCACTTTGTCTGTGTGTCCGTCTGTTTCTCAGTTGTCCTCAAATTCGCTTGCTTACCGGTTCTTGCGTCTGACATATAGCAATCTACAGGCCCCAGTTTTGAAAGAATCCTTATAAAACTATTACATCTTATGTCTTACACTAATATTTCGGAACCGATTTTTCATTTTCCAGATATGGCCGCTAGGGGGCGGTGCACTAAAACTTCCACAACATATCATTTTTTGGCCATATCTCCAAAACTATAAACCTCATTTACATAAACTACAGCTTATTATCTTCCTCTGAGGTTTCTTCATAACATGATTAAGTCATCTGTTCTCAATCTTGGGTCAGTTTGTCAGTATGTTTGTCTGTTTGTCAGTTGTCCTCAATTTCGCCTGCTTCCTGGTTCTTGCGTCTCACATGTAGCATTCTACTGGCCACAGTTTTGCAGGAATCGTTTTGTAAATTACACTTGCCATATATAGTGATGATATCTGAAAGTCCTATGTTTATTATTCAAATAAGTCAAAGGTCAAGGTCAAGGTGACCAAAATATATCAAAATCTTATTATCTTTAGAACTTTGATAATATTGGTCCTTTCTTCACAAACTATGTATTATTTTCTTTCACTTGGACACTGCTCGTTCATCTGACTAACTTTACATCATTTCCGGCAAGCGCGTGACCTCAGGTCATCTAGTCTGTTTGTTGTTTGCCGGAAATCTTCGATTTCTGCAAGCAGGTTGGTCAGTCGCGGATGTCTGTTTGTTTGTCTGTTTGTCTGTCTGTGTACTCTCTACAGGCCACAATTTTGCAGCAATTGCTTTTAAACTTACACAGCTGATAGACAAGCAAAAGTCCTCGAGGCCTATTGTTATTGGGCGACATAGGTCCAAGGCCAAGGTCAAGGTCATCAAAACTTCTCAAAATGGTTTTTTCTTCATATCTTTGTAACTGTTAGTGGTATCTTCTTCAAACATAGCTCATTTTAAACGTCATTCCCAGGCATTTCTTCTGGTTTGTAGCTCTTTAAAATTTGCCGTAACCAATGTTACGCATTTGGGGGAAAAAGTCATGATATTCTGAAATAAGGGGTCTTATTTTTCTAACTTTGTCAGTTTTAAAGCTAGAGAGGTCTAGTTTTTTGCATCAGGTAGCATTTAACAAGTACTGCAAGATTTTATTAAAAGTCTCGCGATATCTCGTACAATATCTCGTCAAACGAGATATTTCGATATTTCAGTAATCTTGCCCTGGAGGTCACCGTTTTGCAGGAATCTTTTTGAAACTGACATATCGTAAGTCCTACAGTATTATCTCGAAACAATTTTTCCATTTTTTGAATGCAGCTGCTAGGTGGCGCTGTATGCAAACCTCCCCAACATATCATGTTTTGGCCATATCTCCAAAACTGTGAGCCTCAATTACATAAACTATAGCTAATTTTCATCCTCTGAGTCTTTTCTGAATCCTGGTGTATTCATTTGGTCTCAATCTTGAGTCACTTTGTCTGTGTGTCCGTCTGTTTCTCAGTTGTCCTCAAATCCGCTTGCTTGCCGGTTCTTGCGTCTCACATATAGCATTCTACAGGCCACAGTTTTGAAAGAATCCTTTTAAAACTATTACATCTTATGTCTTACACTAATATCTCGAAACGGATTTTTCATTTTCCAGAATTGGCCGCTAGGGGGCGGTGCACTCAAACTTGCACAACATATCATTTTTTGGCCATATCTCCAAAACTATAAACCTCATTTACATAAACTATAGCTTATTTTCTTCCTCTGGGTCTTTCAAAAAACCTGGTGTATTCATTTGGTCTCAATCTTGAGTCACTTCGTCTGTGTGTCCGTCTGTTTCTCAGTTGTCCTCAAATCTGCTTGCTTGCCGGTTCTTGCGTCTCACATATAGCATTCTACAGGCCACAGTTTTGAAAGAATCCTTTTAAAACTATTACATCTTATGTCTTACACTAATATCTCGAAACTGATTTTTCATTTTCCAGAATTGGCCGCTAGGGGGCGGTGCACTCAAACTTGCACAACATATCATTTTTTAGCCATATCTCCAAAACTATAAACCTCATTTACATAAACTATAGCTTATTATCTTCCTCTGAGGTTTCTTCATAACATGATTAAGTCATCTGTTCACAATCTTGGGTCAGTTTGTCAGTATGTTGTCTGTTTGTCAGTTGTCCTCAATTTCGCCTGCTTCCTGGTTCTTGCGTCTCACATGTAGCATTCTACTGGCCACAGTTTTGCAGGAATCGTTTTGTAAATTACACTTGTCATATATCGTGATGATATCTGGAAGTCCTATGTTTATTATTCAAATAAGTCAAAGGTCAAGGTCAAGGTGATCAAAATATATCAAAATCTTATTTTCTTTAGAACTTTATTAATATTGGTTTTTTCTTCACAAACTATGGATTATTTTCTTTCACTTTGACACTGCTCGTTCATCTGACTAACTTTACATCATTTCCGGCAAGCGCGTGACCTCAGGTCATCTAGTTTGTTTGTTTGTTTGTTTGTCTGTCTGTCTGTGTACTCTCTACAGGCCACAATTTTCCAGCAATTGCTTTCAAACTTATACAGCTAGTAGACAAGCAAAAGTCCTGGAGGCCTATTGTTTTTAGGCATTATAGGTCAAATGTCAAGGTCAAGGTCATCAAAAGTATACAAAACGGTTTTTTGTTCATATCTGTGTTAAGATTGGTCGTATCTACTTCAACAGTAGCTCATTTTAATCGTCATTCCAAGGCCTGTTTTCTGGTGTGTAGCTGACTCAATTTGCGGTAACCATGGTAACGCATTTTTGGGGAAAAGTGCTGATATTTTTCTAAATTTGTCAGTTTTAAGCTACAGAGGTCTAGTTTTTTACTTCAGGTACCATTTACCTAGTACTACCAGATTCTATTAATAGTCTCGCAATATCTCGTATAATATCTCGTCAAACGAGATATATCGAGATTTCAGTAATCTTGCCCTGGAGGCCACAGTTTTGCAGGAATCTTTTTGAAACTGGCATATCTTAAGTCCTACACTATTATCTCGAAATCAATTTTTCATTTTTTTAATTCGGCCGCTAGGGGGCGCTGGGTGCAAACCTCTCCAACATATCATGTTTTGGCAATATCTCCAAAATTATAAGCCTCAATTACAAAAACTATAGTTTATTTTTTCATCTAAGTCTTCTTCATGAACTCGTTTAGTCATCTGGTCTCAATCTTGTGTCACTTTGTCTGTGTGTCCGTCTGTTTCTTAGTTGTCCTCAAATCCGCTTGCTTGCCGGTTCTTGCGTCTCACATATAGCATTCTACAGGACACAGTTTTGAAGGAAATCTTTTTAAAACTATTACATCTTATGTCTCACACTAATATCTCGAAACAGATTTTTCATTTTCCAGAATTGGCCGCTAGGGGGCGGTGCACTCAAACTTGCACAACATATCATTTTTTGGCCATATCTCGAAAACTATAAACATCATTTACATAAACTATAGCTTATTTTCTTCCTCTCGGTCTTTCCAAAAACCTGGTGTATTCATTTGGTCTCAATCTTGAGTCACTTTGTCTGTGTGTCCGTCTGTTTCTCAGTTGTCCTCAAATTCGCTTCCTTGCCGGTTCTTGCGTCTCACATATAGCATTCTACAGGCCACAGTTTTGAAAGAATCCTTTTAAAACTATTACATCTTATGTCTTACACTAATATTTCGAAACCGATTTTTCCTTTTCCAGAATTGGCCGCTAGGGGGCGCTGCACCTGACCCTCACACACATATCATTATATTGGCCTTATCTCTAAAACCTAAAGACTCAATTACATAAACCATATCTTATGTTCTTCGTCTGAGTCTTTTCCATAACCTGGTTAAGTCATCTGGTCTCGGTCTTGTGTCACTTTGTCAGTATGTCCATATAAACTTTATAAACGGAGGGAAACCTGAATGCACAGAGTCATGCAGGAATGCACGATGACACGCGTTTTAGTAAGACAAAGACTCGTGTAGGTATGAGCGACAATCAGCGCAGTTTGCTCGTTTTGTGTAGGTCCATCGGGCCAAATGCCAATTCAGGCCCGCAGCCGACGGGATGAATTAATTGGCGTAGCGGGGACCACGGCCATTTCCTGGTAAAAACTTGTGAATAAATATACCGGACGGGCTGACCATTTTCTCAGGGCCATAGGAATGTCACCATTCCAGTGTGCCCTCAGACCTGGTCAGACCTGGTCAGACCTAAAACGCGTGCCTGCACATCTGTGCGCATGCAGGTGATTGCTGTCCAAAGTTTCAGTCGGTGTGTCCTTCAGGAAAGGACCCGAACCGTTTTTTTTTAATTGCTTGCCGGAAATCTTCCATTTCTGCAGGCAGGTTGGCCAGTCGCAAATGTCCGTTTATTGCTTGCCGGAAATATTCGATTTCTGCAAGCAGGTTGGTCAGTCGCGGATGTCTGTTTGTCCGTTTGTTGCTTGCCGGAAATCTTCGATTTCGGCAAGTTGGTTGGTCAGTTGCGTATGTCTGTTTATTGCTTGCCGGAAATCTTCGATTTCGGCAAGTTGGTTGGTCAGTTGCGTATGTCTGTTTGTTTGTTGCTTGCCGGAAATCTTCGATTTCGGCAAGTTGGTTGGTCAGTTGCGTATGTCTGTTTGTTTGTTGCTTGCCGGAAATCTTTGATTTCGGCAAGTTGGTTGGTCAGTTGCGTATGTCTGTTTGTTTGTTTGTTGCTTGCCGGAAATCTTCGATTTCGGCAAGCATGTTCGTCAGTTGCGTATGTCTGTTTGTCTGTTTGTCTGTTTGTTTGTCACGACTCTCCAGGTCACACTTTTGCATCAATCAACTTGAAACTTACAGGCTTGATTGACAAACCGATTTCTAGGTGCCCTATTGTTTTTGGTCAACATTGCTCCAAGGTCAAGGGTCAAGGTCACGACAGGTATGGTTAACGGTTTTTGCACTATAACTTCGCCATAAATAGGCTTATCCACTTCTGCAATAGCTCATTTTTTTCGTCATCACCTGCCCTTTCTTTTGACATGTAGCTTACTTAAATTTGCCGTTACCATGGTTACATTTTTTGGGGAGGAATCATGGGATTTCGTGATATTTTTCAAATTTGCAGCAATCGTACTGATTCTGAGATATTTTATGTAACACAAGAATATCTCGAAATTGTTTTTTCAGATTTTGGAAATGGCCGCCAGGGGGCGTGGCAGATGAAAAAACATGAAAATTTTTTTGGTGCTATACCTCCAGAACTATTAAACATTGGGCCATTTCCATCACAGCACCTTCAACTGGGGTCCAAGGGGTTAATTTTTGCGCATAGGTGCCAAAGTGCGCTATTGCCAGATTTCTCTATTTTTGGGGTAAAACTTTTGAATTTTGAAAATATGCAGTTTTCAGCTTCTAAATCTGTCAGTTTTTATGCTGGAGAGGTCAATTTTTTTTGCATCTTGTAGCCCTTGGTGAGTTCTCGGTGATCCAATCAAAAATCTTGCAAAATCTCGCACCGTTTCTCGTCAAACGAGAGTCTTCGAGATTTCATTAAATATGACCTACAGGTTGCATTTTTTTAACAATGGCTTTGAAATTGATATATTTTGTGTTATTTATAAATATCTCGAAATCAGTTTTTCATTTTTTGGAAATAGCCACCAGGGGGCGTGGTACCTGAAACACTGTAACATATCATTTTTCTGCAATATCTAAAATAATTTTAAACGTGGCACAATTTTTATCATTGTATCTTAAACTAGGAACATTGGCATATTCCTCCGCACATGTAGCTTTGTGCTGCCGTTACCATGGTTACCAAATTTGTGGGTTAAACTTGACGACCTGAAAATTACAGTTTTTGGCTTCTATCTCGGTTAATATTTATGTTTCAAGGGTCTAGTTTTTTGCATAAGGCTGCTTCCCCTTGGTTCTAAGTCATTCAATTGCAAGTCTCGTCAAATTTCGCTCGGTTTATCGTCAAACGAGAAAAAACGAGATTTCACGGAAATGCTTATAACTCGGCGACTTTTACAGCTACACAGGTCTAGTTTTCGGCATTTCATAACATATGACCAGCTTGACACGCCAGAAAAGAAATCAGGCCAAATCTCGCACCATATCTCGTCAAGCGAGAAAAAAACGAGATATCATGGAAATGCTTATAACTAGGCGACTTTTACAGCTACTCAGGTCTAGTTTTTGGCATTTGGTAATATTTGGCCAACTTGACATAGTAAAACTGCGATACTTGGCGAAATCTCGCACTATATCTGGTCAAATGTGGAAAAACGAGATTTCACAGAAATGCATATAAGTCGGCGACTTTCACGGCTAGACAGGTCTAGTTTTTGGCATTCATTAACATTTGGACGGCTTGACATGACAAACCTGCAAGACTGGCCAAATCTCGCACCATATCTCGTCAAACGATAAAAAAGGAGATTTCACAGAAATGCTAATAACTCGGCGACTTTTACAGCTAGACAGATGTAGTTTTCGCCATTTCATAACATTTAGAGAGTTTGATATGACAAATCTACAAGACTGGCCAAATCCTGCACCATATCTCGTCAAACGAGAAAACACGAGAGTACACGGAAATGCTTATAACTCGGCGACTTTAACAGCTAGACGGATCTAGTTTTCGCCATTTCGTAACGTTTGGCCGTCTTGACATAATAAAACTGCTCGTCTTGCCAAATCTCGTACTATATCTCGTCAAGCGAGAAAAAAAAACATGATTTCAAGTAAATGCTGATAACACGGCGACTTTTGCAGCTAGACAGGTCTAGATTCCGGCATTTTGTAATATTTGACAAACCTGACATGACAAAACTGGAAATCTCGCCAAAGCTCGCACCATTTCCCGTCAAACGAGAAAACACGAGATTTCATGCAAATGCTTATAACTCAGCGGCTTTTATAGCTAGACAGGTCTAGTTTTCGGCATTTCATATCATTTGGCCAGCTTGACATGACAAACCTGAAAACGTCTCACTGCTTCTTGTCAAACGAGATTAACGGGATTTCATGAAAAAATTTTGAACTTGGTCCCTTTTACACTAGAAAGATATGCAGCTGTTAAAGGTCAGCATGCATAAATAAACATATTATCCGTGTCTGCTGCCCCCACAATGTTGCTCATTCATATGACTCTTTCTACATGCACTCTCTGTCTATCTGTCTGTATCATTTCCATTTCCGGCAAGCGCGTGACCTCTGGTCATCTTGTTTGTTTGTTTGTTTGTTTGTTTGTTTGTTTGTCTGTGGACTCTCTACAGGCCACACTTTTGCAGCAATTGCTTTCAAACTGACACAGCTGGTCAAGAATCAAAATTCCAGGAAGCCTATTGTTTTTGGTCAATATAGGTCAAAGGTCAAGGTCAAGGTCATCAGAAGTATACAAAACGGTTTTTTCTTCATATCTTTGTTACTATTATTGGTATCTTCTTCAAACATAGCTCATTTTAATCGTCATTCCAAGGCCTTTCTTCTGGTGTGTAGCTGCTTCAAATTGGCCGTAACCATGGTTACGAATTTTTGGGAAAAAGTCATGATATCCGAAAATCTGGGGTCTTATTTTTCTAACTTTGTCAGTTTTAAAGCTAGAGAGGTCTAGTTTTTTGCATCAGGTAGCATTTAACAAGTACTGCAAGATTTTATTAAGGTCTCGCGATATCTCGTATAATATCTCGTCAAACGAGATATTTCGAAATTTCAGTAATCTTGCCCTGGAGGTCACAGTTATGCAGGAATCTTTTTGAAACTGACATATCGTAAGTCCTACACTATTATCTCGAAATTGTTTTTCCATTTTTGGAATGCAGCCGCTAGGTGGCGGTGTATGCAAACCTCCCCAACATATCATGTTTTGGCCATATCTCCAAATTTGTGAGCCTCAATTACATAAATTATAGCTTATTTTCATCCTCTGAGTCTTTTCTAAATCCTGGTGTAGTCATTTCGACTCAATCTTGAGTCACTTTGTCAGTGTGTCCGTCTGTTTCTCAGTTTTCATCAAATTTGCCTGCTTACCGGTTCTGGCGTCTCACATATAGCATTCTACAGGTCACAGTTTTGCAGGAATCTTTTGAAACTGACATATCGTAAGTCCTACACTATTATCTCGAAATTGTTTTCCCATTTTTTGAATGCGGCCGCTAGGGGGCGCTATATGCAAACCTCCCCAACATACCATGTTTTGGCCATATCTGCAAAACTGTAAGCCTCAATTACATAAACTATAGCTTATTTTCTTCCTCTGGGTCTTTCCAAAAACCTGGTGTATTCATTTGGTATCAATCTTGAGTCACTTTGTCTGTGTGTCCGTCTGTTTCTCAGTTGTCCTAAAATTCGCTTGCTTCCCGATTCTTGCGTCTCACATATAGAATTCTACAGGTCACAGTTTAGAAAAAAATCCTTTTAAAACTATTACATCTTATGTCTTACACTAATATCTCGAAACGGATTTTTCATTTTCCAGAATTGGCCGCTAGGGGGCGGTGCACTCAAACTTGCACAACATATCATTTTTTGGCCATATCTCCAAAACTATAAACCTCATTTACATAAACTATAGCTTATTTTCTTCCTCTGGGTCTTTCCAAAAACCTGATGTATTCATTTGGTCTCAATCTTGAGTCACTTTGTCTGTGTGTCCGTCTGTTTCTCAGTTGTCCTCAAATTCGCTTGATTGCCGGTTCTTGTGTCTCACATATTGCATTCTACAGGCCACAGTTTTGAAAAAATCCTTTTAAAACTATTATATCTTATGTCTAACACTAATATCTCGAAACCGATATTTCATTTTCCAGAATTGGCCGCCAGGGGGCGGTGCACTCAAACTTGCACAACATATCATTTTTTGGCCATATCTCCAAAACTATTAACCTCATTTACATAAACTATAGCTTATTATCTTCCTCTGAGGTTTCTCCATAACATCATTAAGTCATCTCTTCTCAATCTTGGGTCAGTTTGTCAGTATATTTGTCTGTTTGTCAGCTGTCCTCAATTTCGCCTGCTTCCTGGTTCTTGCGTCTCACATGTAGCATTCTACTGGCCACAGTTTGGCAGGAATCGTTTTGTAAATTACACTTGTCATATATCGTGATAATATCTGGAAGTCCTATGTTTATTATTCAAATAAGTCAAAGGTCAAGGTCAAGGTGATCAAAATATATCAAAATCTTATTTTCTTTAGAACTTTGTTAATATTGGTTCTTTCTTCACAAACTATGGATTATTTTCTTTCACTTTGACACTGCTCGTTCATCTGACTAACTTTACATCATTTCCGGCAAGCGCGTGACCTCTGGTCATCTAGTTTGTTTGTTTGTTTGTTTGTTTGTTTGTTTGTCTGTGGACTCTCTACAGGCCACACTTTTGCAGCAATTGCTTTCAAACTTACACAGCTTGTTAATAATAAAAAATCCAGGAAGCCTATTGTTTTTGGCCAATATAGGTTAAAGGTCAAGGTCAAGGTCATCAAAAGTATACAAAACGGTTTTTTCTTCATATCTTTGTTACTGTTAGAGGTATCTTCTTCAAACATAGCTCATTTTAAACGTCATTCATAGGCCTTTCTTCTGGTGTGTAGCTCTTTCAAATTTGCCGTAACCATGGTTACGCATTTTGGGGAAAAAGTCATGATATTCTGAAATAAGGGGTCTTATTTTTCTAACTTTGTCAGTTTTAAAGCTAGAGAGGTCTAGTTTTTTGCATCAGGTAGCATTTAACAAGTACTGCAAGATTTTATTAAAAGTCTCGCGATATCTCGTACAATATCTCGTCAAACGAGATATTTCGAGATTTCAGTAATCTTGCCCTGGAGGTCACAGTTTTCCAGAAATCTTTTTGAAACTGACATATCGTAAGTCCTAGACTATTATCTCGAAATTGTTTTTCCATTTTTGGCATGCAGCCGCTAGATGACGCTGTATGCAAACCTCCCCAACATATCATGTTTTGGCCATATCTACAAAACTGTGAGCCTCAATTACATAAACTATAGCTTATTTTCTTTCTCTGAGTCTTTTCAAAATCCTGGTGGAGTCCTTTTGACTCAATCTTGAGTCACTTTGTCAGTGTGTCCGTCTCTTTCTCAGTTGTCCTCAAATTCGCCTGCTTATCGGTTCTTGTGTCTCATATATAGGATTCTACAGGCCACAGTTTTGAAAGAATCCTTTTAAAACTATTAAATCTTATGTCTTACACTAATATCTCGAAACCGATTTTTCATTTTCCAGAATTGGCCGCTAGGGGGCGGTGCACTCAAACTTGCACAACATATCATTTTTTGGCCATATCTCCAAAATATAAACCTCATTTACATAAACTATAGCTTATTTTCTTCCTCTGGGTCTTTCCAAAAACCTGATGTATTCATTTGGTCTCAATCTTGAGTCACTTTGTCTGTGTGTCCGTCTGTTTCTCAGTTGTCCTCAAATTCGCTTCCTTGCCGGTTCTTGCGTCTCCCATTTAGCATTCTACAGGCCACAGTTTTGAAAGAATCCTTTTAAAACTATTACATCTTATATCTTACACTAATATCTCGAAACATGTTTTTCATTTTCCAGATTTGGCCGCTAGGGGGCGGTGCACTGAAACTTGCACAACATATCATTTTTTGGCCATATCTCCAAAACTATTAACTTCATTTACATAAACTATAGCTTATTATCTTCCTCTGAGGTTTCTTTATAACATGATCAAGTCATCTGTTCTCAATCTTGGGTCAGTTTGTCAGTATGTTTGTCTGTTTGTCAGTTGTCCTCAATTTTGTCTGCTTCCTGGTTCTTGCGTCTCATATGTAGCATTCTACTGGCCACAGTTTTGCAGGAATCGTTTTGTAAATTACACTTGTCATATATCGTGATGATATCTGAAAGTCCTATGTTTATTATTCAAATAAGTCAAAGGTCAAGGTCAAGGTGATCAAAATATTTCAAAATCTTATTTTCTTTAGAACTTTGTTAATATTGGTTCTTTCTTCACTAACTATGGATTATTTTCTTTCACTTTGACACTGCTCGTTCATCTGACTAACTTTACATCATTTCCGGCAAGCGCGTGACCTCAGGTCATCTAGTTTATTTTTTTTCTAACTGCATTTGCTTAGATTTTATAGGGAAAAGGCTAAAAAAGCTTTAACAATCTTCTTCTCCGAAAC
Source organism: Sipunculus nudus (assembly GCA_026874595.1). NCBI lineage: Eukaryota > Metazoa > Annelida > Sipuncula > Golfingiida > Sipunculidae > Sipunculus > Sipunculus nudus. Next base: position 66,644,160 of record CM049306.1, read on the forward strand.
TGTCCAGCCAAATAGTCCAATATTTCACAGAAATGATCCCTAGAACAATCTTTATCAAGTTTGTTCGAATGGTTCCAGTTCGGAGATTTTTGGCCGAGATACAGGAGGTTGAATTTTGTTAATTGTGCAAAAAAAGCATATTAAAATTTAAATCTCAGAAACGGCTGTAGCTATCATCACCATATTTTTTGCCAATGTTGGTCACAAAGGTCATATCTGAAATTGAGGTATTGGTGGCGCCACCTGCATCTGCCTTTTTTGTACAGGGTCATCAGTGCCTGTATCTGAGGGCTACAAAAAACTTCTCTGAAATCATATGGCCAAAATGTTTAATATCGCACAGAAATGATCCTAGGTCAGTGCTTCCTGAAGTTTGTTCAAATGGTCTCTTTTCAGTGACTTTTGGCTAAGTTATGGGAAGCTGAATTTAGTCATATGCCATAACAGCCCATTTTAGCTCAGTGGCTACAAAGATCTTCTTCTCAAAAACCACTGGGCCAAATTCTTAAATCTAACACATTAATTATCCTCAGATGTTGATAATTCAAGTTTGTTCAAATGGTTTTGGTTCAGTGCTTTTTGGCTGAGTTACGGGAAGCTGAACTTAGCCAGTTTCCTGTATCGTCCTATATGAGTTATAAACCTGTGAAACATTTTTCGACTGATGCCACTGAAGCCAGTTTGTTAAATATTTTACAAGAATAATTCCTACAATAATTCTTATAATAATTGTCATTAATGGTTCCACATGAATGATTTTTGGCTGAATTATGGAGATTAAATTGAGTCATTTTACCATATATGTTAGCTGTGTGATGCTGTTACATCTAGCCTGGCACCAGTTTATCAGCATCTATTACATCATACCACTAGACATTTAGATTTTAGGTTATCTTTGGTTAATATAACAAGAAAGTTTTTTAAAAGCTTTTAAAAAATTTAGATTTTTTTTATTGGTATCCCTACTCAACTTAATTCAAGAATTTGCCATCAATGAGATATATCCGTATTTTAATTTTGCATTCAGTATGCATCCGTAATAATTTTTCATATATTCCTGATTTCTTTTTAGCTCAGCTGACTATAAGTCATCTGAGCTATAGTCGTGGTCCATTGTCCGTCGTCCGTCCGTCCGTCCGTAGATGTGGCACGTTTTGAAACCGTAAGACCTAGGAATCCAAAATTCGGCATAATGTTAGATGTTCCCAAGATCTCCTACCAAGCCGAAAACTGGGTCTTTGCGACTTCGTTTCTTTTAGAAATTAAGGAAAAACCTCAATTTTTTATTAAAAACCTATTTTTACACTTCAGGACTGCCTTATATCAAAACCACTCATCTGTTTTTCCTCATATTTACCATAATTATTCCTCTATATAGTTCCTATGTACATGCAGAAATTATGTCTGTATTATGTAAATTTAAAAAGTTATGGGCCCAAACATAATGCATTGTTTAAAAAATCAGAAAAGATATTTGATCACTTAACACAAAATATGTTAAAGCTATAAACTTTTTTCCAGTAATATAACTTTAATTAATCAAAATTAAATTGTATACCCAAAATTAGATCAAAATCTTTTAAATTTTTTAAAATATTAACAAAAATAAAAAATTGGTACCTTAAATTTTGCCCAACTTTGACCATGGCACGTTTTTTTCCTGTAAGTACTGTGGATTTAATTTTCACAGCATTTTTTTTTTTAGCATTTTGTCTGTAAACACCAAAAATTTGAAACAAGTTGATCAAAAACTGATGGTTTTCAAGCACCATGTAACATATTGTTTACATCAGGCTAGTGTCATGCAGTTTGCAAGTGCTCAGCTCCCCAGTTTCAGCTCTCAGTTCCTAAAATTTGGCATGCAATAAGATGTCTCAAAAATCCCCTACCATGCCAAGAATTTGGTCACTAGGACTTAATACCTTCGAGATATTAATGAAAAACTTCATTTTTCCATTAAAAACCCATTGTTACACTTCAAGACTGCCTAATATCAAAACCACTGATCTGACTTTAATCATATATAATATACATATTTTTCTATACATTCTCTTTGCACATGCCAGAAATGATGTCAGTATTGCGTAATTATTTTAAGTTATGGGCCTAAACATAATGCACTTTGAAAACAATCAAGAAATATATTTACTCCCTTAACAAGAGGATTGTTGAAGCTAGAGATTTTTTGTCAGGGATGTAACATTATTTAATCAAGATTCAATTGAATACCCAAAATTAGTTCTGAATTTTTCAAATTTTATAAGTTATTAGTATAAATATAAAAATAGTACCTTAAATTTTGCCCAACTTTGACCATGGCATGTTTGTTTCCTGTGAGCACTGTTGATATAATTTTCATATCATGCACACATAAAGATTTCAGCTTTTTAGTTTAAAAAGCTGAAAGAAATTGGCCAAAAATTGTAGCTTTTATTAATGTTTTTATGAGACCATGTCACACCTTGGCTCTCTGTAGCAGCTCTTGAGTCACCTGTATGTTGACCTTGTTGAACTTTCAGCAAATTATGCATGCTTGAGGCGAGGCATAAACGTAAATCATATTATTCATTACTAATCATTGGGGATCATATGAAGGAAATTAATTATAGACAAATATGCAGTTGATAATATTATTATCTAGATTCCTACTGTGTCTATAGTTAGTACATTGATGTGAAATTAGTCCAAAATGAATATATTACATTTTTTTAAATATAAATAAAAGCCATAAAACCAGGTACTTATGATCATTATTTAAATGTGTGAATTTTGTATATTCTGGATTCTCAACATCATTGTTTGGTTAAAACTGAATAAATACCAGACATGGTCGAATACTTTGCAAATGTATTTGTATACGAATATAAATATGTATTCCATATAAAATTGTTTGCATAATAATTGGAATTCAGGTAAAAATGAAAGTTTTAGAATACCAATGCAAATACTTTCAAAATGTATTCATGAAAGCATTCATGAATATATTATATAATATTATTTTAATAATCATTTCAGTTATATTTTATTTTAAAAATTCATATAATTCTCTTATTATTTTTAATAAAACAAATTTTGCACAATATTTTTATTAAATTTTAATTAATAGTAAAACTCATATAATATGTGCTGCTTATCAATTATATGGCCAAGTAATAATCTTTGTGACAATAGCACTCCATTTGTTTATAAATAAATGAAATCAATCGTCTTCCCTGTCTCCAAAGATACTATCAAAATCAAACATTAGCTAAACTCCAACAACTCATAATACAGCTTATTTTTATTACCACACAAAACCAGCATGTGCCTCATTTCCAAATTATATTTTTTTATCATATATAACAGCTGAGCACCGTGACCCATGGGTCCCTTGTTTATACCTAAATGGCCAGACAAAGGATCCTCATGTGCCATGCTTAGAATTTCATTGCGAAAGCTTTTTGGCATTCATATTAGCTGTGTGATGGCCCACTCAGCGCATACATCAGGTGGTCGCCATTTACGCATAAGCACTCCATTTTTATTATAGAAACAAACTGGGTTCTGTGACAGTTCATCTTTAGAAACTGCCCTGGGAAACAAACATGAAATATCAGGGTCCTTATGCTGTTCCGCGATAAGTTCTGACCTTTAGAATCCTGCATCCTGTACGGGCGAGTCATAAGACGAGTCACAAGTGACTCCCAGAGTGTTATTATGTGGACCATTATCCTCATGTGGGTTTTTTCTTGGCCATAGATCTAGTTACAGCACATGAAGGATACAAACCAGGAATTCCCTGACTTTCAGGATCAGTGTCCTGATCAAGTGACGGCTTTACTGTCACTATTGGTACAGGCTATACTTTGTCACCTGCAACATCATTTCCTAGTAGCAACTGAATTCCCTTTAAGGGTAAAGTAGTTCTGATGCCCGCAGTAATATTCCCAGAAATCAAATCTGACTTTAAATGGATACTGTGAAGCGGAACTGAAGTGTGCTTTTCTGAAAACACACCATTAACAAGTGCATGTGCACCAGTAAAAGACCTATTAGAAATGGCAAAGGGTTTACTAACATGAGAGTCTGGCCTGAACCAGTGTCCCTCAAAACTCTAATAGGGGAAGAGTCTGAAAAATCACTTGAAAGTGATACAAAACCATCACGTATGAATGTCTAAAACAACTCCGTTTCAGAGTCATGAGAGGAATCTACTACCTCAGTTTCATCAAAGAAAGAACTGACATTGACAGTGTCAGTCATAAACTCTTTTTCAGAGTCCTTATAGGAATCTACATCTTTTTTACAATCAAACTCCTCATGGGAGTCAACAGACGAACTTTCCTCAGCAGAAACAAACTTCTGTTTGTCATAAGAGGACCCGGCCTCATTTGAAGTACTATCGCAAGAGTCAAAAAAGGACTTAGCCTTCTTTAAAGGATACTCCTCGCTGGAATCTTGAAAGGACCTAGCCTTATTTAATTCCTCACAGGAATCAACTGAGGTTTTTACCCCGCAAGCTACGGATCCAGACGGCACTAAATTCTCAAAACTCTTAAGTATCCCGGAGGAGCCCCCGATTTTATGTTACGGAACCTAATATCAACAGATCACGTTTGCGTGATGAACATAAATTTGGTCAAGGAGATAAAAAAATCAGATTCTGTAACACTAGGCAGCGTGAAATGTATAGGGGAATGAATAAAGAAGTCAGTGGGTTTTTTTTTTTAACAAATAACTATATTTTTTTATAAAAACAACCCTAACATTACAATACACTATATCAATACAATTACACAGTATAACAGCAGTATAACAACAAATCAATACAATCACACAGTAAAATAAACAAAGTGCACAGTACCTGCATACCACCATTGTCCCAGCGATAAGTCCTTTAAAATGTATAAGTCGGACGAACAGTTCACACAAATTCTCTCGGAGAATAACAGTCCAATGAAAAGCTCTTGTAACAATCCCGAAAGTAAACTGAAGACCAAATAAGATTCGTTACAAATCCAGAAGAAAATCTGAAGAAAATCTATAATTGCCGCACAAATCGGAATAGGTCCAACAGACTGATATACACGCTTCTGTGTCCGCTGGAATTTTCTCTCATCTCTCTCTCGGCTCTATTAACACAGCCCCAATTTATAACCTTTCATCCGAAAACTCTACAAAATTCCCTTTCACGCCCAATCGAAAAGAATAACCGTGCACAGACGCGAGCATTCAAGATAGGCACGGCAGCGAGCTCTTACACTCCGCGAGAGTTCGACCAGTACGGATTAAACTGAGAGTGCCACACCCGGCCAGGCGTGGCCGCTTCGACACGAGTTACGCCCGTGTCGCACAATAAAAAAGACACCTGTAAGACTTGTACACACAATAAAAAGGGGCACCTGTAACAATATATATATACAGTGAAACCTCGTTGTGTCGAACTCGGTTAAGTCGAATTCCCGTGTGTGTCGAAGTCGAACGTGGGGTCCCTGCAAAAAATAGTTAAAACCATACTAATTTAACTCCGCTTGTGTCGAAGTCGGATGTGTCGAAAAAGCGAATGTGTCGAGGTGTTTTGTTGGTCCCCAGCTAATATTTCTATCGTTTAACTAGAAGTCATGATTGGATAACAGTTGTGCAGGGCCGTGATGACCAGTCATAAATACCGACCAGGCGCTCACTCATCAAGCGCGATGGCTCTGTCGACTCAAGGTCATGCTGCTTTAATGTTTGGACACCAATTGTGCAAGGTCCAACAATCATACCCTGTCCGCGATGACTAGTTACACAATTAATACTGGCAAGGATCTTATTCATCACGCGCGTTGGCTGACAATCTAGTCGGTTGTTTACTTGTTTGGCCGATTAGTCACTCGTGAACATGCCTTTCTTCTCTCGCCGACAAAGCATTAATGAGAAATTATTGATAAACCAAACATTATCCAATCCTTACCCTTAATGTGTCTAGGATAAAGTTGAATTGAAAATAATGTGAGCCAATCATTTATTGATTTGGGTTCTTTTATACACGTACATGTATGTGCTCTTATTTCACTTTCTTGATTAACCTAATCCTAATTTTGGTGGTACTTATGTGTTTTTTATTATTAATATAAAAATGTATATAAAATTTGTGTTGTTCTTTCTTGAAAACATTGTGAGAACTATATGATATAGGCCCTGTTCATATGCAGGATCTATCGATTATAATCGAGGCTGAAGAAGGTTGAATATAATGAACATCGGTTGTCTGGAACTCCGGTTGTGTCGAAGTAAATTCACCAGTCCCTTCGACTTCGACACAATGAGGTTTCACTGTATATATATATATTCTAACCATTCACCTGATGATCGGGTCGCATCCCGTGAAACAGACTGTTGTGAATTAACTTTGTTGTTTTTCTTCAGAGTTATATATATATATATATATATATATATATATATATATATATATATATATATATATATATATATATATATATATATATTTATATATATATTCTTCTTATTTCAGGTAGGTATGTAGAACTCAACTAATCTTTTAATCTGCACTCTTCCGCTCCACATACTGAACACAATGAAAGCAAGTCATAAATATTTAATTGACAATTTATTGAAATACATATTACAATAGAATCAGCAAACAACAAATATATATGAAAACATACAGAGTAACATGCTTTTAACACCCGACATGTCGAACCAGTGCACATAAAGCAGATAATAGAGGTAAGATATATATATATACATTGCATCTTTTACATGGATGTACAGTATTGTAAAAATGGGTTGATTTGAAAATAAAATATATACGTAATACATAAAGAAGTTCCCGTACACTGTTTTTAGCTCAGCTGACTATAAGTCATCTGAGCTATAGTCGTGGTCCATTGTCCGTCGTCCGTCCGTCTGTCCGTCCGTCCGTCCGTCCGTCCGTAGATGTGGCACGTTTTGAAACCGTAAGACCTAGGAATCCAAAATTCGGCATAATGTTAGATGTCCCCAAGATCTCCTACCAAGCCGAAAACTGGGTCTTCTCGACTTCGTTCCTTTGAGAAATTAAGGAAAAACCTTAATTTTTTATTAAAAACCTATTTACACACTTCAGGACTGCCTAATATCAAAACCACTCATCCGTTTTTCCTCATATTTACCATAAATATTCCTCTATATAGTTCCTATGTACATTCAAGAAATTATGTCTGTATTATATAATTTAAAAAAGTTATGGACCCAAACATAATGCATTTTGTAAAAAATCAGGAAAGATATTTGATCACTTAACACAAAACATGTTAAAGCTATGGACCTTTTTTCCAGTAATATAACTTTAATTAATCAAAATTAAATTGTATACCCAAAATTAGATGAAAATCTTTTAAATTTTTTAAAATATTAATAAAAATAAAAAATTGGTACCTTAAATTTTGGCCAACTTTGACCATGGCACGTTTTTTTCCTGTAAGTACTGTGGATTGTATTTTCACAGCATGTTTTTGTTAGCTTTTCAACTGTTAACACCAAATTGAAACCAGTTGATCAAACACTGTAGATTTTATTCAAGTTTTCAAGCACCATGTAACAATGTTTACATCAAGCTAGTGTTATGCAGTTTGCAAGAGCTCAGCTCCCCAGCTTCAGCTCTTAGTTCCTTAAATTCGGCATACAGTTAGATGTCTCCAAAATCCCCTACCATGCCAAGAATTTGGTCACTAGGACTTAATACCTTCAAGATATTAATGAAAAACTTCATTTTTCATTAAAAACCCATTGTTACACTTCAAGACTGCCTAATATCAAAACCACTGATCTAACTTTGGTCATAAATAATATACATATTTTTCATTCTCTATGCACTTGCCAGAATGTCAGTATTGCATAATTGTGTTAAGTTATGGGCCCAAACATAATGCACTTTGTAAAAAATCAAGAAATATATTTACTCCCTTAACAAGGGGATTGCTGAAGATAGAGATTTTTTGTCAGGGATGTAACATTATTTAATCAAGATTTAATTGAATACCCAAAATTAGTTCTGAATTTTTCAAATTTTATAAGTTATTAGTATTAATGTAAAATTAGTAACTTAAATTTTGCCCAACTTTGACCATGGCACGTTTGTTTCCTGTGAGCATTGTTGATATAATTTTCATATCATGCACACATAAGGATTTCAGCTTTTAAGTTTAGAAAGCTGAAAGAAATTGGCCAAAAATTGTAGCTTTTATTAATGTTTTTATGAGACCCTGTCAGACTTTGGCTCTCTCCAGCCCCTCTTGAGTCACCTGTATATTGACCTTGTTGAACTTTCAGCAAATTATGCATGCTTGAGGCGAGGCATACACGGGAATCCAGGCAGCTTATGGCCAGCCACAGTTGATCCAGGTGTCCAACCCAACTCATCTAGTAGTTTTAACCAACTACATAACAATAAACAATAAATTAATAAATTTTTATTGGTTTTTAATAAAAAATTAAAGAAAAATAGAAAAGGAATTTGTTAGTTCATAATAACAGGAAATTAACTTGCAGTTACTGATGATATAAGAATCTTGTATCGATGGATAGAATGTCACGTATTCCAAATAACACCATGCAGTATGGTATTTTTCAGTTCAATTTTAATGATAAAGAAGTAAATCATATCATTCATTACTAATCATTAGGGATCATATGAAGGAAATTAATGATAGACAAATATGCAGTTGATAATATTAATCTAGATTCCTACTGTGTCTAGTGTTTACATTGATGTGAAATTAGTCCAAAATGAATTTATTACAGTTATTTTTTTATATAAATAAAAGCCATAAAACCAGGTACTTATGATCATTATTTAAATGTGTGAATTTTGTATATTCTGGATTCTCAACATCATTGTTTAGTGAAAACTGAATAAACACCAGACATGGTGCGAATACTTTGTAATTGTATTTAAATACGAATATGATTATGTACTCCATTATAAAATTTCTTGCATAAAGAATGGGAATTCAGGTAAAAATGAAAGTATATGAATACCAGTGCAAATACTTTCAAAATGTAATCATGAATGCATTCATGAATATATTCTTAATATTATTTTAATAATCATTTCAGTTATATTTCATTTTAAAAAATCACATGATTCTCTTATTATTTTTAATAAAAATTATATTTGGGACAATATTTGTAATTTTTTTTATTTAATAATTAAACCCTTATATTATATATTCTGCTTATAAGTTATATGGCCAAGTCACAATCTGTGTGACAATAGTACTCCATTTGTTAATAAAATAAATGAAATCAATCCTCTTCCCTGTCTCCAACGGTACTATCAAAATCATACATAAGCTAAACAACAACAACTCATAATACAGCTTATATTTATTACCACACAAAACCAGCATGTGCCTCATTTCTAAATAATATTTTTTTATCATATATATCAGCTGAGCGTCGTGACCCATAGGTCCCTTGTTTTTATCTTCCGACGAATTTCAGCCGTTTTATATATATATATATATATATATATATATATATATATATATATATATATATATATATATACAAATAATCAGAAAGTTCGTCAGAATAGTTATAGATTTATGATATAAAGTATAGTGCTGTATAATGACCAGGCCTCTGTGTCCTTACAATGCATAGTGTGCTTGTACTGCATGGTCTTTAATTAACAGTGAATTGTGGACCAGATCACTGTGGGACTGGAAAAAAATAGTAATTTGTTTGGCACCAAGTCCCCCCCCCCTCATATAGGCATTTGGACATGCCGTCGGGTATTATCCGTTACAGGCGCAGGGTGTCACTAGCCGCCTCATAGCTCCTTGTAGCTTGGTTTGTGGAGAAGATGATTGTTGTTATATGCTCATTTTAAAAATATGATGCGTATGCGTACATACATGCCATTAATGTCAACCGAGAAAAACAGTCAAATGGAATCCAAATCAAAATATAAATATGCACATATATAATTTTTATAATATATATTTATTTACATATATAAAACACAAACTACAAAAGTATGACATTAATATTAGGTATAATATGATTATTTATTAAACTGAAATATTAAATAAACGTGTTATAAGTACAACTTTAGTTCATAGTCAGTGGTATCTTCATTTATCATATATGTACAGTTTGAATATAGCAATGCATATAAAAATGAAACCAGTTTATAATCTGTATGAGTAAAAGGTGACAGTGTTCAGTTTCAACATAAATTCAAAATCTTATTTATATATGAATGTGTAAATTATTAATTTTAGGTTCTGTGCAAAAAAAATAATTTAATGTTTTGGTTAGACATATGTATTTACTCTGGTTTGTAAGGAAATTTATAAAAAAAATGAAATATCTAAAAGCACATGCGTGTTTTATTAAAATTAAGCCATTATCGGGAGCCACACGTTTCCCAATAATCAAACTAGACGACCAAAGGTCGAACGCTTGCCGGAAATCGGAAGTGAAACACAGACGGACAGACAGAACATATTGTCGGTTTTCTATTAATGGAATGACTCTCAGGGACATTGCTGAGAAATTGTGGCCCGTAGAATGACATATGAGACAAGAGAACAGGCAAGCAGACAAAGCTGACAACAAAAGACGAACAGACAGATATACTGACTTTGTGAGACAAGATTGACACCAGATGACTTAACCTAGTTATGGAGAAGATTCAAAGGAAGAAAATGAGTTATAATTTATGTTATTTAGATTTATAGTTTTGGAGGTATGGCGAATTTATGATATACTTGGGAGGCTCGACTGTAGCGCCCTCTAGCGGACATATTCCGAAGACGACAAATGCGTTTCGTATTATTAGTGTATGACATGGGATGTCCCAGTTTCAAAAGGATTCTGTCAAAGCTGTGGCCTGTAGAATGCTATATGTAAGGCGTAAGAACCAGCAAGCAGGCGACTTTCAGGATAACGGACAAACAGTTGGACACACAGACAAAGTGACAGGAGATTGAAACCAGATGCCTTAGTCAGGTTATGGAGAAGACTCAAAGGAAGAAAATAAGCTATAGTTTATGTAACTGAGGCTTTGGGTGTAGAGATATGGCCAATAATATGGTGTGTGTGTGAGGGTCGTGTGCAGTGCCCACTAGTGGCCATATCCGGAAAACGAAAAATTTTTTTCTAGATATTAGTGTAAGACATAAGATGTAATAGTTTCAAAAGGATTCCGTCAAAACTGTGGCCTATAGAATGCTATGTGTGAGACGCAAGAACCAGCAAGCAGGCGAATTTGAGGACAACTGACAAACAGACGGACACACTGACAAAGTGACTCAAGATTGAGTCCAGATGATTACTCCAGGTTATGGAGAAGACTCAAAGGAAGACAAAAGCTACAGTTTATGTAACTGAGGTTTATAGTTTTGGAGATATTGCCAAAGCATGATATGTTTGGAGAGGTTCGAGTTCAGCGCCCCTAGCGGCCATATCCGGAAAATGAAAAATTGATTTCGAGATATTAGTGTAAGAATTAAGATGTAATAGTTTCAAGAGGATTCTTTCAAAACTGTGGCCTGTAGAATGCTATATGTGAGACGCAAGAGCAAGCAGGCGAATTAGAGGACAACTGACAAACAGACGGACACACTGACAAAGTTACACAAGATTGAGACCAGATGACATTACTAGTTATGGAGAAGACTCAGAAGGAAAACCTAAGCTATAGTTTATGTAATTGAGGCTTTGGGTTTTAGAGATATGGCCAAAGTAATGATATGTGTGTGAGGGTCGTGTGCAGCGCCCCCTAGCAGCCATATTCAAAAAATGAAAAAACAATTTCGAGATACTAGTGTAGGACTTATGATATGTCGGTTTCAAAAAGATCCCTGCAATAATGTGGCCTTTGGCAAAGTGACGTCACTGGTTCCAATGAAAGTGTGCTGATACACAGAGGAAGTTGGGGATCCCTGTTAGCTCAGTGGTAGAGCAGACGACCGGCAATCGGAGGGTCATGGGTTCGATTCCCATACGGGGTGATCCGACTTTTTCTGTGTATTCTTGTTCTATATCTCCATGAGATGGACCAGCATGGCCATTCAACATCATTCTATATAATATTTGATGCACACCATAAAAAGGCCATCAGTTTATCACTGCTACATGCAAAGTCGCCGTGTCGACACATGTAGTATGTATAATACCAGTCACAGTAGTGACGTCACTTCGCTGGTTCCAATGAAAGTGTGCTGATACACAGAGGAAGTTGGGTATCCCTGTTAGCTCAGTGGTAGAGCAGACGCCCGGCAATCGGAGGGTCATGGGTTCGATTCCCATACGGGGTGATCCGACTTTTTCTGTGTATTCTTGTTCTATATTAGGACACCATGGTAAGGGAAAGAATATGACAGAGTCACTAAGACGATCAACGCATTATATCTAGTCCAGATGCTGCAATCAAAATTGTGACACAGTTTATAGTTTTGGAGATATTTTACAATAATGATTACTGCAGTGCCATCTGGTGGTTATTTTCCAAAATGATAAAAGTAATCTTCGAGATATATTATTATTTTGTTTATATTATTTTTGTTATTATTATTGTTATTATTATTATTATATATATATATTAATATACTATAATAATAATTGTTATTATTATTATATATGTTATTATTATTATTATTATTATTATTATTATATATATATTTAACCGCTACCCTCGATTGCAAACCGGTTATCCGTCCCTTATTTGACACACCCAACTGCAAAACCGGGAATACGTCCCTGATAAAATAGTTGTGATTGTGTTTACCAGCAACACAATCTCTGCATTAAGTAACATTTTGGGGGAGCCTCTCTCTTTGTTTGTTTAAAGGGATTACCCTTTAGAACAGGTCATTCCTCAATGCAGGGAAATCCTCAAAGTGCGTCCATACAAAGCATGAAAAAGAGGCCACAACCAAAAACACAGGTGGGATCAATCCCAATTGTGTCGTTTCACGGACCATCGCACACCCATAGAACAATGCTCCAACTGTCAAATGTAATGCCCCTGCCGACATTTACTATCACTCACTGCCGCCACTTATGGTCATGGCAATGGGATGTACTTTCTTTATTTGAAGAAAAACGATGCAAGATTTAAAGAAACTTACAATATAATCATATAATGTGATCGAGAGTGTTAGACGCTATCACTTGCTGAAAACATAAGGTCTTCAGCATAAAAACAACAAAATAATAGACGTTTATTTGAATGGTCCCATTTTCTCGTTTGACAAGAAATGGGGCGTGATATACAAGATATTCACTTTTGTCACTTAAAACTAGTCAAGTGATTTTTGAACAATAGAAAAATATAATCTCTAGCATTAAAATGAGGGAAATATATTTATCCAACACAAACCATTTGAACAAACTTGAGAAGGCTCGTCTCTGGGATCATTTCTGTAAAATATTGAACAATTTTGCCGGACTCTTTACAAGAAGAAGAAGTTTTTTTCAGCTTTTCCCCTGTAAAATCTAAGTAAATGCAGATAGCAAAAATAAGCTGAATCCATCAACATTTGATATGTGACTGATAATTGCATAAAATTTGGAGATGGTAGCTGCTGCTATTCCTGAGAAATTATGAATAGTGTACAGATGATATGTAATATCATAAATCTACATTTTTAAAAGCTTTTAAAAAACATTCTTGTCAATATTTTCCATAGATATTCTGAAATCTAAATGTCTAGAGGCATGATGTAATGGATGCTGATAAACTGGTGCTAGGCTAGATGTATCTGCTTCACACAGCTAACATATATGGTAAAATGACTCAATTCAATCTTTAAAATTCAGCCAAAATTCATTTTTTGGAACCATAAAAGACAATTATTATTAGAATGATTCAGGGAATTATTCTTGTAAAATATTAAACAAACTGGCCTAAGTATCATCAGTCGAAAAACTTTTTGTAGGTTTATAACTCATATGGGAAAATACAGCAAAATGGCAAAGTTCAGCTTCCCATAACTCAGCCAAAAATCATTGAACCAAAACCATTTGAACAAACTTGAATTATCAACTTATAAGGATAATTAATGTATGAGATTTAAGAATTTGGCCCAGTGGTTTTTGAGAAGAAGATTTTTTTTTTAGCCACTCAGCTAACATGGGCTGTTATGGCATATGACTAAATTCAGCTTCCCATAACTTAGCCAAAAGTCACTGAACTGAGACCATTTAAACAAACTTGAATTATCAACATCTAAGAATAATTAATGTGTGAGATTTAAGAATTTGGCCCAGTGGTTTTTGAGAAGAAGATTTTTGTAGCCACTCAGCTAACATGGGCTGTTATGGGATATGACTAAATTCAGCTTCCCATAACTCAGCCAAAAGTCACTGAACTGAGACCATTTGAACAAACTTGAATTATCAACATCTAAGGATTATTAATGTGTGAGATTTAAGAATTAGGCCCAGTGGTTTTTGAGAAGAAGATTTTTGTAGCCACTTAGCTAAAATGGGCTGTTATGGCATATGACTAAATTCAGCTTCCCAAAACTTAGCCAAAAGTCACTGAACTGAGACCATTTGAACAAATTTCAGAAAGCACTAACCTAGGATCATTTCTGTGCGATATTAAACAATTTGGCCATTTCGTTTCAGAGAAGAAGTTATTTGTAGCTGTCAGTATGATACAGGCACTGATGACCCCCGTACAAAAAAGGCCGATGCAGGTGGCGCCACCAATACCTCAATTTCAGATATGACTCATGTGACCAACATTGGCATAAAATTTGGTGATGATAGCTCAAGCCTTTTCTGAGATTGTAAATTTAGTATGCTTTTTTGGACAGATGATTAAGTTCAACATCCTGTAACTCGGCCAAAAATCACCGAAATTAAACCATTCGAACAAACTTGAGGGAATATTGTTCCAAGAATCATTTCTGTAAAATATTGGACAATTTGACTGAACAGATTCGGAGAAGAAGATTTTTTAAGCTTTTTTAGCTTTTTCCCTATAAAATCTAAGAAAATGCAGTTAGCCAAAAAATAAGCAAAATCTGATATAGTTTTTTAGATGACTAATTTTATGCATAAGATTTCAAGGTGCTAATTCTTGCCGTTTTCAAGATAGTATGGGTTAACGTACAGACGACGGACGACACCACACCATCGCATAAGCTCACAGGTTCGCTAAAAACCAGTAAGCAGGTGAATTTGAGAACTAACAAACAGACAGACATACTGACAAAGTTACACAAAGCTGAGACCAGTTGACTTACTCAGCTTATGGAAAAGACCCAGAGGAAGAAAATAAGGTATAGTTTCTGTAATTAAGGTTTATAATTTTAGAGATATGGCTCAAAAATGATATGTTGGGGAAGTTCGAGTGCAGCGCCACCTAGCAGCCATATCTGGAAAATGAAAAATCCATTTCGAGATATTAGTGTAAGAAATAAGATATATTAGTTTCAAAATGATTCCTGCATATTTGTGAAATCTAGGCTGTCATTAAGTGATATCTCGAAATATCTCGTTTGACGAGATATTGTACGAGATATTGCGAGAGTTGCAGTATAATCAAACAATACTACTTGTATGCTACCTGATGCAAAAAACTAGATCTCTGTAGCTTTAAAACTGACAAAGAAAAATGAGACCCCTTGTTTTCGAATATCATGACTTTTCCCCCAAAATGCGTAACCATGGTTACCGCAAATTTGAGGCCGCTATACACCAGAAGAAAGGCCTTGGAATGACAATTAAAATGAGCTACAGTTGAAGTAGATACGACTAATAGTGACAAAGATATGAAGGAAAAACCGTTTTGCAAACTTTTGATGACCTTGACCGTCGACTGATAATGACAAAATTCAATAGGCTTCGGGCACTTTTGGTTGTACATCAACTATGTAAGTTTGCAAGCGATCGCTGCAAAACTGTGCATTTTAGGCTGGAGACAGACAGACAAACAAACAAACAAACTAGACGACCAGAGGTCGAACGCTTGACGGAAGCGGAAATAAGAAAGTCAAACTAGGAGACTACATACAGCAGGCAGGCAGTTTACATTTGGAACTGGTCAAATGAAGTACCCGAATAATGGCGTAAACAGAAGCACAATTTTGTGTGGTTATGCTGATTTTCAAAAGTCGCAGATGAGTAGACAGACAGACAGACAAGAAAAAACTGTATGTGAAGGCCATGTACTCCTGTCATGGAGAATGGAAAACAGTCTATTAGAATAAAACTCCATATTTGATATTTCAAGAATAAGAAGAATTTAATTGTAACGTATATTAGGTCACCATGGTAATGGAAGAATATGACAGAGTCCCCACGAGGATAATCGCATTAAATCTGGTTTCAGTTGCTGCAATCAATGTTGTGACACTGTCTATAGTTTTGGAGATATGGCACAATAATGATTGCTGCAGCGCCATCTGGCGGCTTTTTTCTAAACAAAAAAAAATAAGTTCCCAGATATTTATTTTATGATATATATTTGATGTATAATTAAATTTAAACCCTGCAGAATGTGACAGAGTCCCCAGGAGGATAAACGCAATAAACCTAGTATCAGATGCTGCAATCAATCTTGTGACAGTGTGTATAGTTTTGGAGATATGGCACAATAATGATTGCTGCAGCGCCATCTGGCGGTTAATTTCTAAATGAAAAAAAAATGTTTCGAAATATTTTATTTTTTATTATAAATATTTAATGTATAATTAAAATTAAACCCCTGCCCCCCAACCTGCTAAACCAAGGATCCGCCCATAATTTGACACACCCAACTACAAAATCGGGGATCCGTCCCTGGTTTGAAAGATTTGCCAGTGGTTCCTAGCAACACAAGTGGCCGCAGAAGGGGACACAAGGAAAATAACAGGTGTGTTCAATTCAAATTTAGCGGCTTTTGTCCTCTTTTCAATGCTGCTTTGTGAAATTCATGGACGACCGCGCACGCCAACTTGCTACTGTAATGGCCTTGCCGGCACTTACCGGTCAACCCTGAAGCCACTTGTGCTCACGGCAATTGGATTTATCTTCATCATTTGATAAAAAACGAGGCCAGATTTGACGGGAATTGCTATATAATCACATTATATGACTGAGAGTGTCAGACGCTGTCACATGCTGAAAACTATATGACTGTAGTGTAAAAAATGACAGCATTATAGGCATTTGTTTAAATGTTCCTCTGTTTTCGTTTGATGACAAATGGTGCGAGATTTGACGAGATATTCACTTCTGTCACTTTAATCTACTAAAAAATCCTAGAACAATAAAAACAAGACCCTTGTAGCATTAAAATAGCTGAGATACAGATATTTGTTTAAAATCTCGTAATTTCTCGTTTGACGATAAACGGAGCGAGATTTGACGAGATTTGCAATTGAATGACTTAGAACCAAGGGAATGCTGCCTTATACAAAAAACTTCACCCTTGTAGCATAAATATTAACAGAGATAAAAGCCAAAAACATCATGTTTTCAGATTGTCAAATTTAACCCTAAAATTTGGTAACCATGGTAACGGCGACACAAGCCTATATGTACAAAGGAATAAGCCAATGAAAAATGAAAAGTTGTAGTGTTTCCTGTACCACGCCCCCTGGTGTTTTTTTTCGAAAAATGAAAAAACACGTTCGAGATAATACAGAAAAACAGAAAATATGTCACTTTCAGAACCTCATCTGTAAAACTGCAACCTCTAAATCGTATTTAATGAAATCTCGAAAAGTCTCATTTGACGACAGATGGCACGAGATTTTGCGAGACTTGCATTAATTTAGCACAGAGCGTATAAAATGCTACACAATGCAAAAAACTAGAGCTCTCGAACTTAAAATTTCCGGCAAGCAACAAACAGACATACGCAACTGACCAACATGCTTGCCGAAATCGAAGATTTCCGGCAAGCAACAAACAGACAAAGAGACAAAGAGACAAACAGACATACGCAACTGACCAACATGCTTGCCGAAATCGAAGATTTCCGGCAAGCAACAAACTAGACGACCAGAGGTCGAACGCTTGCCGGAAGTTGAAATGACAGACAGATGGACAGACAGAACATATTGTGGGTTTTCTATTATTTGAATGACCCTCAGCATTTGCTGAGAAGTTGTGGCCTGTAAAATGACATATCAGACAAAACGAGGAAGCAGACAAAGCTGACATCAAAAGAAGAACAGACAGACATACTGACACATCTGTGATAACAGATTACCAGACAAAAGTGCCGAAGGTAAAGAAGAGCAAAACTAGCGATAGTTTATGTAGATAAGGTTTATAATTTTGGAGATATGGCCAAAACATGATATGTTGGGGGAGGTGAAAGTGCAGCGCCCCCTAGTGGCTATATCCGGAAAATGAAAAATCTGTTTTGAGATATTAGTGTAACACATAAGATGTACCAGTTTTAAAAGGATTCCTGAAAAAAACTGTGGCCTGTAGAATGCTATATATGAGACGCAAGAACCAGCAAGTAGGCGGATTTGAGGACAACTGACAAACAGACAGACACGCTGACAAAGTGACACAAGATTGAGACCAGATGACATTACCAGGTCACGGAGAAGACTCAGGGAAAGAAAATAAGCCATAGTTTCTGTAATTGAGGCTTTGGGTTTTAGAGATATGGTCAATATAATGATATGTGTGTGAGAGTCAGGTGCAGCGCCACCTAGCGGCCATACCAGGAAAATGAAAAAAATGTTTTGAGATATTTCTGTAAAATATAATATGCATGTTTTCAAATGCTTCTTTAAAAACTGTGGCCTGTAGAATGCTATATGTGAGACGCAAGAGCCAACAAGCAGGCGAATTTGAGGACAACTGACAAACAGACGAAAACACTGACAAAGTGACTCAAGATTGAGTCCAGATGACTACTCCAGGTTATGGAGAAGACCCAAAGGAAGAAAAAAGCTACAGTTTATGTAACTGAGGTTTATAATTTTGGAGATATGGCCAAAATATGATATGTTCGGGAGGTTCGCATCCAGGGCCCCCTAGCGGCCCTATTCAAAAAATGAAAAAACAATTTCGAGATACTAGTGTAGGACTTATGATATGTCAGTTTCAAAAAGATTCCTGCAATAATGTGGCCTTTGGCGCAAAATGAATGAAATCTCGAAATATCTCTATTCACGAGATATTTTACGAGATACTGCAAGACTTGTAATAAAATCTTGTAGTACTAGTTGAATGCTTCCTGATGCAAAAAACTAGATCACTCTAGCTATAAAACTGACAAAGTTACAAAAATTAGGCCTTTTATTTTCGAAAATCATGAGTTTTCCCCAAAAATGTGGACAAACGGACAGACAGAACATATTGTCGGTTTTCTATTAATGGAATGACTCTCAGGGACATTGCTGAGAATATGTGGCCCGTAGAATGACATATGAGACAAAAGAACAGGCAAGCAGACAAAGCTGACAACAAAAGACGAACAGACAGACATACTGACTTTGTGAGACAAGATTGACACCAGATGACATAACCTGGTGATTGAGAAGATTCAAAGGAAGAAAATGATTTATGTAATTTAGATTTATAGTTTTGGAGGTATGGCGAATTAATGATATACCTGGGAGGCTCGACTGTAGCGCCCTCTAGCAGACATGTTCCCAAGACGACAAATGCGTTTCGTATTATTAGTGTATGACAAGAGATGTCCCAGTTTCAAAAGGATTCCGTCAAAGCTGTGGCCTGTAGAATGCTATATGTAAGGCGTAAGAACCAGCAAGCAGGCGACTTTGAGGATAACGGACAAACAGATGGACACACTGACAAAGTGACAGAAGATTGAAACCATATGCTTTAATCAGAATATGGAGAAGACTCAAAGGAAAAGAATAAGCGATAGCTTATGTAACTGAGGCTTTGGGTGTAGAGATATGGCCAATACAATGGTATGTGTGTGAGGGTCGTGTGCAGCGCCCACTAGTGGCCATATCAGGAAAATGAAAAATTCATTTTTAGAAATTAGTGTCAGACATAAGATGTAAAAGTTTCAAAAGGATTCCGTCAAAACTGTGGCCTATAGAATGCTATATGTGAGACGCAAGAACCAACAAGCAGGCGAATTTGAGGCATTGACAAACAGGCGAAAACACTGACAAAGTGATTCAAGATTGAGTCCACATGACTACTCCAGGTTATGGAGAAGACCCAAAGGAAGAAAAAAGCTACAGTTTATGTTACTGAGGTTTATAGTTTTGGAGATATTGCCAAAGCATGATATGTTGGGAGAGGTTCGAGTTCAGCGCCCCCTAGCGGCCATATCCGGAAAATGAAAAATTTGTTTCGAGATATTAGTGTAAGACTTAAGATGTTATAGTTTCAAAAGGATTCTTTCAAAACTGTGGCCTATAGAATGCTATATGTGAGAAGCAAGAGCAAGCAGGCGAATTTGAGGACAACTGACAAACAGACAGACACACTGACAAAGTGTCACAAAAGTTTGACCAGATGACTACACTAGGTTATGGAGAAGACCCAGAGGAAGAAATTAAGCTAAAGTTTATGTAATTGAGGCTTATAATTTTGGAGATATGGCCAAAATATGATATGTTCGGGAGGTTCGCATCCAGCGCCCCCTAGCGGCCCTATTCAAAAAATGAAAAAACAATTTCGAGATACTAGTGTAGGACTTATTATATGTCAGTTTCAAAAAGATTCCTGCAATAATGTGGCCTTTGGCGCAAGATGAATGAAATCTCGAAATATCTCTATTCACGAGATATTTTACGAGATACTGCAAGACTTGTAATAAAATCTTGTAGTACTAGTTGAATGCTTCTTGATGCAAAAAACTAGATCACTCTAGCTTTAAAACTGACAAAGTTAGAAAAATAAGACCCCTTATTTTCGAATATCTCGACTTTTCCCCCAAAATTTGTAACCATGGTTACGGCAAATTTGAGTCAGCTACACACTAGATGACAGGCCTTGGAATGACGATTAAAATGAGCTATTGTTGAAGTAGATACGACTATTAGTCACAAAGATATGAAGAAAAAACCGTTTTGAGAAGTTTTGATGACCTTGACCTTGACCTATATTGCCCAAAAACAATAGGCTTCTTGCATTTTTGATTTTACACAAACTGTGAAAGTTTGAAAGCGATGGGATCAAAATTGCGACCTGTAGAGACTGGACAGGCAAACAAACAAACTAGACGACCATTGATCGAACGCTTGCCGGAAATCGGAAGTGAAACACAGACGGACAGACAGAACATATTGTCGGTTTTCTATTAATGGAATGACTCTCAGGGACATTGCTGAGAATATGTGGCCCGTTGAATGACATATGAAACAAAAGAACAGGCAAGCAGACAAAGCTGACAACAAAAGACGAACAGACAGACATAGTGACTTAGTGAGACAAGATTGACACCAGATGACATAACCTAGTGATTGAGAAGATTCAAAGGAAGAAAATGATTTATGTAATTTAGATTTATAGTTTTGGAGGTTTGGCGCATTAATGATATACTTGGGAGGCTCGACTGTAGCGCCCTCTAGCAGACATATTCCCAAGACGACAAATGCGTTTCGTATTATTAGTGTATGACATGAGATGTCCCAGTTTCAAAAGGATTCTGTCAAAGCTGTGGCCTGTAGAATGCTATATGTAAGGCGTAAGAACCAGCAAGCAGGCGACTTTGAGGATAACGGACAAACAGATGGACACACTGACAAAGTGACAGAAGATTGAAACCAGATGCCTTAATCAGGTTATGGAGAAGACTCAAAGGAAGAAAATAAGCTATAGTTTATGTAACTGAGGCTTTGGGTGTAGAGATATGGCCAATACAATGGTATGTGTGTGAGGGTCGTGTGCAGCGCCCACTAGTGGCCATATCCGGAAAAAGAAAATTTTTTTTTCTAGATATTAGTGTAAGACATAAGATGTAATAGTTTCAAAAGGATTCCGTCAAAACTGTGGCCTATAGAATGCTATATGTGAGACGCAAGAGCCAACAAGCAGGCGAATTTGAGGACAACTGACAAACAGACGAAAACACTGACAAAGTGACTCAAGATTGAGTCCAGATGACTACTCCAGGTTATGGAGAAGACCCAAAGGAAGAAAAAAGCTACAGTTTATGTAACTGAGGTTTATAATTTTGGAGATATGGCCAAAATATGATATGTTCGGGAGGTTCGCATCCAGCGCCCCCTAGCGGTCCTATTCAAAAAATGAAAAAACAATTTCGAGATACTAGTGTAGGACTTATAATATGTCAGTTTCAAAAAGATTCCTGCAATAATGTGGCCTTTGGCGCAAGATGAATGAAATCTCGAAATATCTCTATTCACGAGAAATTTTACGAGATACTGCAAGACTTGTAATAAAATCTTGTAGTACTAGTTAAATGCCCCTTATGCAAAAAACTAGATCACTCTAGCTATAAAACTGACAAAGTTACAAGAATTAGGCCTTTTATTTTCGAAAATCATGAGTTTTCCCCAAAAATGTGTAACCATAGAAACAGCAGATTTCAGCAACATATATATCAGAAGAAAGGCCTTGGAATGCCGATTAAAATGAGCCATGTTTGAAGTGGCTATGACAAATAGTAATGGAGATATGAAGAAAAGAGCACTTTAGGAACTTTTGATGACCTTGACCTTGACCTTTGACCTATATTGCCCAAAAACAATAGGCTTCTTGCATTTTTGATTTTACACAAACTGTTAAAGTTTGAAAGCGATGGGATCAAAATTGCGACCTTTAGAGACTGGACAGACAAACAAACAGACTAGACGACCAGAGTTCGAACGCTTGCCGGAAGCGGAAATAAGAAATTCAAACTAGGAGACAACATACAGCAGGCAGGCAGTTTACATTTGGAACTGGTCAAATGAAGTACCCGAATAATGGCGTAAACAGAAGCACAATGTTGTGTAGTTATGCTGATTTTCAAAAGTCGCAGATGAGTAGACAGACAGACAGACAAGAAAAAACTCCATGTGAAGGCCATGTACTCCTGTCATAGAGAATGGAAAACAGTCTATTAGAATAAAACTCCATATTTTGAATTTCAAGAATAAGAAGAATTTAATTGTAACGTATATTAGGTCACCATGGCAATGGAATAATATGAAAGAGTCCCCAGGAGGATAAACGCAATAAATCTAGTATCAGATGCTGCAATCAATGTTGTGACAGTGTGTGTAGTTTTGGAGATATGGCACAATAATGATTGCTGCAGCGCCATCTGGCGGCTTATTTCTAAACGGAAAAAAATAAGTTTCGAAATATTTTATTTTTTATTATAAATATTTAATGTATAATTAAAATTAAACCCCTGCCCCCCAACTGCTAAACCAGGGATCCGCCCATATTTTGACAAACGCATCTATAAAATCGGGGATCCGTCCCTGGTTTGAAAGATTTGCCAGTGGTTCCTGGCAACACAAGTGGCCCCACAAAGGGGACACAATGAAAATAACAGGTGTGTTCAATTCAAATTTAGCGGCTTTTGTCCTCTTTTCAATGCTGCTTTGTGAAATTCATGGATGACCGTGCACGCCAACTTGCAACTGTAATGGCCTTGCTGGCACTTATCGGTCAACCCTGAAGCCACTTGTGCTCACGGCATTTGGATTTATCTTCATCATTTGATAAAAAACGAGGCCAGATTTGACGGGAATTGCTATATAATCACATTGTATGAATGAGAGTGTCAGACGCTGTCACATGCTGAAAACTATATGTCTGTAGTGTAAAAAATGACAGCATTATAGGCATTTTTTAAAATGGTCCTCTGTTTTCGTTTGACGACAAATGGTGCGAGATTTTACGAGATATTCACTTGTGTCACTTTAATCTACTAAAAAATCCTAGAACAATAAAAACTAGACCCTTGTAGCATAAAAATAGCCGAGATACAGATACTTCTTTAAAATCTCGAATTTCTCGTTTGGTGGGAGATGATGCGAGATTGGGCGAGATTTGCAATTCCTTCATATTAAGCTCCAAAAAAGCTACCAAATGCTGAAAACAACTGCTCTTTAGCTTAAAAGGTGGTCAGGTTATAAGCATTTCTGTGAAATCTCGTAATTTCTCGTTTGACGAAAAACCGAGCGAGATTTGACGAGATTTGCAACTGAATGACTTAGAACAAAGGGAATGCTGCCTTATGCAAAAAATTAGACCCTTGTAGCATAAATATTAACAGAGATAAAAGCCAAAAACCTCATGTTTTCCGATGGTCAAGTTTTACCCCAAAATTTGGTAACCATGGTTACCGCAGCACAAGGCTATATATACGAAGGAATAAGGCGATGATACTAGTTTTAGATGCGACAAGAAAAATTGTTATATGCTTAATATTTTTTTAGATATTGCAGAAAAATGATAAGTTGTAGTGTTTCCAGTACCACGCTCCCTGGTGGCTTTTTTCGAAAAATGAAAAAGCAAGTTCGAGATAATACAGAAAAACAGAAAATATGTCACTTTCAGAACCTTAGCTGTAAAACTGCAACCTCTAAATCGTATTTTATGAAATCTCGAAAAGTCTCATTTGACGACAAATGGCACGAGATTTTGCGAGACTTCTATTAATTTTCCATAGAGCATATTAAATGCTACACAATGCAAAAAACTAGACCTCTCTAACTTAAAAAATGAGAAATTTGGAGGGAAATTTTCGAATTTTCTGATTTCCCCCCATAATACGTTACCATTGTAACCATTGACCGGAAAAATTTGCTAGCACTTGGAATGCTAACATAAAGAGGAATAAAATGAGCTACAGATTATGCGGCTACGATTATTATTGACGAAGATATGAAGAAAATAAAAATTTAAGGTTTTTTGGTGACAATGACCTTGACCTTTGACCGATCATGACCAAAAACAATAGGCTCCGAGGAGAACCGATCTTACACTATATCTATAAGTTTCAGAGCGATTGGTGAAAAATTGTGGCCTGTAGAGCACAGACAGACAGACAGACAAACAAACAAACAGACAAACAGACTAGACGACCAGAGGTCGAACACTTGCCGGAAGCGGAAATAAGAAAGTCAGACTAGGAGAAACATTCAGCAGGCAGTTTACATTTGGAACTAGTCAAATGAAGTACCCGAATAATGGCGTAAACAGAAGCACAATTTTGTGTGGTTATGCTGATTTTTAAAAGTCGCAAAAGAGTAGAAAGACAAACAAACAGACAGACGGGAAAAAAACTCCATGTGAAGGCCATGTACTCCTGTCATGGAGAATGGAAAACAGTCTATTAGAATAAAACTCCATATTTTGAATTTCAAGAATAAGAAGAATTTAATTGTAACGTATATTAGGTCACCAAGGTAATGGAAGAATATGACAGAGTCCCCACGAGAGTAATCGTATTAAATCTAGCTTCAGATGCTGCAATCAATGTTGTGACACTGTCTATAGTTTTGGAGATATGGCACAATAATGATTGCTGCAGCGCCATCTGGCGGCTATTTTCTAAAAGGAAAAAAAATAAGTTCCCTGATATTTTTTTTATTATATATATTTGATGTATAATTAATCTAACCCGTGCAGAATGTGACAGAGTCCCCAGATGGATAAACGCAATAAATCTAGTATCAGATGCTGCAATCAATGTTGTGACAGTGTGTATAGTTTTGGTGATATGGCACAATAATGATTGCTGCAGCGCCATCTGGCGGCTTATTTCTAAACGGAAAAAAATAAGTTTCGAAATATTTTATTTTTTATTATAAATATTAAATGTATAATTAAAATTAAACCCCTGCCCCCCAACTGCTAAACCAGGGATCCGCCCCTATTTTGACACACCCAACTACAAAATCTGGGATCCGTCCCTGGTTTGAAAGATTTGCCAGTGGTTCCTGGCAACACAAGTGGCCGCACAAGGGGACACAATGAAAATAACAGGTGTGTTCAATTCAAATTTAGCGGCTTTTGTCCTCTGTTCAATGCTGCTTTGTGAAATTCATGGACGACCGCGCACGCAAACTTGCAACTGTAATGGCCTTGCCGGCACTTACCGGTCAACCCTGAAGCCACTTGTGCTCACGGCAATTGGATTTATCTTCATCATTTGATAAAAAACGAGGCGAGATTTGACGGGAATTGCTATATAATCACATTATATGACTGAGAGTGTCAGACGCTGTCACATGCTGAAAACTATATGTCTGTAGTGTAAAAAATGACAGCATTATAGGCATTTGTTTAAATGGTCCTCTGATTTCGTTTGACGACAAATGGTGCGAGATTTGACGAGATATTCACTTGTGTCACTTTAATCTCCTAAAAAATCCTAGAACAATAAAAACTAGACCCTTGTAGCATTAAAATAGCCGAGATACAGATATTTGTTTAAAATCTCGTAATTTTTCGTTTGACGATAAACTGAGCGAGATTTGACGAGATTTGCAATTGAATGACTTAGAACAAAGGGAATGCTGCCTTATGCAAAAAACTTCACCCTTGTAGCATAAATATTAACAGAGATAAAAACCAAAAACATCATGTTTTCAGATTGTCAAGTTTTACCCTAAAATTTGGTAACCATGGTAACGGCGGCACAAGCCTATATGTACAAAGGAATAAGGCAATGATCCTAGTTTAAGATGCGACAAAAAAATTTGTTATATGCTTAATATTTTTTTAGATATTGCGGAAAAATGAAAAGTTGTAGTGTTCCCGGTACCACGCCCCCTGGTGGCTATTTTCGAAAAATGAAAAAATAAGTTCGAGATAATACAGAATAACAGAAAATAAGTCACTTTCAGAACCTTAGCTGTAAAACTGCAACCTCTAAATCGTATTTAATGAAATCTTGA
The DNA here is from genome assembly GCA_026874595.1 of Sipunculus nudus. Lineage (NCBI taxonomy): Eukaryota > Metazoa > Annelida > Sipuncula > Golfingiida > Sipunculidae > Sipunculus > Sipunculus nudus. Next base: position 66,670,946 of record CM049306.1, read on the forward strand.
AAAGTCTCATTTGACGACAATGGCACGAGATTTTGCGAGACTTCTATTAATTTTCCATAGAGCATATTAAATGCTACACAATGCAAAAAACTAGACCTCTCTAACTTAAAAAATGAGAAATTTGGAGGGAAATTTTCGAATTTTCTGATTTCCCCCCATAATACGTTACCATGGTAACCATTGACCGGAAAAATTTGCTAGCACTTGGAATGCTAACATAAAGAGGAATAAAATGAGCTACAGATTATGCGGCTACGATTATTATTGACGAAGATATGAAGAAAATAAAAATTTAAGGTTTTTTGGTGACAATGACCTTGACCTTTGACCGATCATGACCAAAAACAATAGGCTCCGAGGAGAACCGATCTTACACTATATCTATAAGTTTCAGAGCGATTGGTGAAAAATTGTGGCCTGTAGAGCACAGACAGACAGACAGACAAACAAACAAACAGACAAACAGACTAGACGACCAGAGGTCGAACACTTGCCGGAAGCGGAAATAAGAAAGTCAGACTAGGAGAAACATTCAGCAGGCAGTTTACATTTGGAACTAGTCAAATGAAGTACCCGAATAATGGCGTAAACAGAAGCACAATTTTGTGTGGTTATGCTGATTTTTAAAAGTCGCAAAAGAGTAGAAAGACAAACAGACAGACAGACGGGAAAAAAACTCCATGTGAAGGCCATGTACTCCTGTCATGGAGAATGGAAAACAGTCTATTAGAATAAAACTCCATATTTTGAATTTCAAGAATAAGAAGAATTTAATTGTAACGTATATTAGGTCACCAAGGTAATGGAAGAATATGACAGAGTCCCCACGAGAGTAATCGTATTAAATCTAGCTTCAGATGCTGCAATCAATGTTGTGACACTGTTTATAGTTTTGGAGATATGGCACAATAATGATTGCTGCAGCGCCATCTGGCGGCTATTTTCTAAAAGGAAAAAAAATAAGTTCCCTGATATTTTTTTTATTATATATATTTGATGTATAATTAATCTAACCCGTGCAGAATGTGACAGAGTCCCCAGATGGATAAACGCAATAAATCTAGTATCAGATGCTGCAATCAATGTTGTGACAGTGTGTATAGTTTTGGTGATATGGCACAATAATGATTGCTGCAGCGCCATCTGGCGGCTTATTTCTAAACGGAAAAAAATAAGTTTCGAAATATTTTATTTTTTATTATAAATATTAAATGTATAATTAAAATTAAACCCCTGCCCCCCAACTGCTAAACCAGGGATCCGCCCCTATTTTGACACACCCAACTACAAAATCTGGGATCCGTCCCTGGTTTGAAAGATTTGCCAGTGGTTCCTGGCAACACAAGTGGCCGCACAAGGGGACACAATGAAAATAACAGGTGTGTTCAATTCAAATTTAGCGGCTTTTGTCCTCTGTTCAATGCTGCTTTGTGAAATTCATGGACGACCGCGCACGCAAACTTGCAACTGTAATGGCCTTGCCGGAACTTACCGGTCAACCCTGAAGCCACTTGTGCTCACGGCAATTGGATTTATCTTCATCATTTGATAAAAAATGAGGCGAGATTTGACGGGAATTGCTATATAATCACATTATATGACTGAGAGTGTCAGACGCTGTCACATGCTGAAAACTATATGTCTGTAGTGTAAAAAATGACAGCATTATAGGCATTTGTTTAAATGGTCCTCTGATTTCGTTTGACGACAAATGGTGCGAGATTTGACGAGATATTCACTTGTGTCACTTTAATCTTCTAAAAAATCCTAGAACAATAAAAACTAGACCCTTGTAGCATTAAAATAGCCGAGATACAGATATTTGTTTAAAATCTCGTAATTTTTCGTTTGACGATAAACTGAGCGAGATTTGACGAGATTTGCAATTGAATGACTTAGAACAAAGGGAATGCTGCCTTATGCAAAAAACTTCACCCTTGTAGCATAAATATTAACAGAGATAAAAACCAAAAACATCATGTTTTCAGATTGTCAAGTTTTACCCTAAAATTTGGTAACCATGGTAACGGCGGCACAAGCCTATATGTACAAAGGAATAAGGCTATGATCCTAGTTTAAGATGCGACAAAAAAATTTGTTATATGCTTAATATTTTTTTAGATATTGCGGAAAAATGAAAAGTTGTAGTGTTCCCGGTACCACGCCCCCTGGTGGCTATTTTCGAAAAATGAAAAAATAAGTTCGAGATAATACAGAATAACAGAAAATAAGTCACTTTCAGAACCTTAGCTGTAAAACTGCAACCTCTAAATCGTATTTAATGAAATCTTGAAAAGTCTCATTTGACGACAAATGGCACGAGATTTTGCGAGACTTCCATTAATTTTCCATAGAGCATATTAAATGCTACACAATGCAAAAAACTAGACCTCTCTAACTGAAAAAATGAGAAATTTGGAGTGAAATTTTCGAATTTTCTGATTTTCCCCTAAAAAAACGTTACCATGGTAACCATTGACCGGAAAAATTTGCTAGCACTTGGAAAGCTAACATAAAGAGGAATAAAATGAGCTACAGATTATGCGGCTACGATTATTATTGACGAAGATATAAAGAAAATAAAAATTTTAGGTTTTTCGGTGACACTGACCTTGACCTTTGACCGACCATGACAAAAAACAATAGGCTCCGAGGAGAACTGATCTTACACTATATCTATAAGTTTCAGAGCGATTGGTGAAAAATTGTGGCCTGTAGAGCACAGACAGACAGACAAACAGACAAACAGACAAACTAGACGACCATAGGTCGAACGCTTGCCGGAAATCGGAAGTGAAACACAGACGGACAGACAGAACATATTGTCGGTTTTCTATTAATGGAATGACTCTCAGGGACATTGCTGAGAATATGTGGCCCGTAGAATGACATATGAGTCAAAAGAACAGGCAAGCAGACAAAGCTGACAACAAAAGACGAACAGACAGACATACTGACTTTGTGAGACAAGATTGACACCAGATGACATAACCTGGTGATTGAGAAGATTCAAAGGAAGAAAATAATTTATGTAATTTAGATTTATAGTTTTGGAGGTATGGCGAATTAATGATATACTTGGGAGGCTGGACTGTAGCGCCCTCTAGCAGACATATTCCGAAGACGACAAATGCGTTTCGTATTATTAGTGTATGACATGAGATGTCCCAGTTTCAAAAGGATTCCGTCAAAGCTGTGGCCTGTAGAATGCTATATGTAAGGCGTAAGAACCAACAAGCAGGCGACTTTGAGGATAACGGACAAACAGATGGACACATTGACAAAGTGACAGAAGATTGAAACCATATGCCTTAATCAGGTTATGGAGAAGACTCAAAGGAAGAAAATAAGCTATAGCTTATGTAACTGAGGCTTTGGGTGTAGAGATATGGCCAATACAATGGTATGTGTGTGAGGGTCATGTGCAGCGCCCACTAGTGGCCATATCAGGAAAATGAAAAATTGATTTCGAGATATTAGTGTAAGACTTAAGATGTTATAGTTTCAAAAGGATTCTTTCAAAACTGTAGCCTATAGAATGCTATATGTGAGACGCAAGAACCAACAAGCAGGCGAATTTGAGGACAACTGACAAACAGACGAAAACACTGACAAAGTGATTCAAGATTGAGTCCAGATGACTACTCCAGGTTATGGAGAAGACCCAAAGGAAGAAAAAAGCTACAGTTTATGTTACCGAGGTTTATAGTTTTGGAGATATTGCCAAAGCATAATATGTTGGGAGAGGTTCGAGTTCAGCGCCCCCTAGCGGCCATATCCGGAAAATGAAAAATTGTTTTCGAGATATTAGTGTAAGACTTAAGATGTTATAGTTTCAAAAGGATTCTTTCAAAACAGTGGCCTGTAGAATGCTATATGTGAGACGCAAGAGCAAGCAGGTGAATTTGAGGACAACTGACAAACAGACAGACACACTGACAAAGTGTCACAAAAGTGTGACCAGATGACTACACTAGGTTATGGAGAAGACTCAGAGGAAGAAAATAAGCTATAGTTTATGTAATTGAGGCTTTTAATTTTGGAGATATGGCCAAAATATGATATGTTCGGGAGGTTCGCATCCAGCGCCCCCTAGCGGCCCTATTCAAAAAATGAAAAAATCATTTCTAGATATTAGTGTAGGACTTATGATATGTCAGTTTCAAAATGATTCCTGCAATAATGTGGCCTTTGGCGCAAGATGAATGAAATCTCGAAATATCTCTATTCACGAGATATTTTACGAGATACTGCAAGACTTGTAATAAAATCTTGTAATACTAGTTGAATGCTACGTGATGCAAAAAACTAGATCACTCTAGCTTTAAAACTGACAAAGTTAGAAAAATAAGACCCCTTATTTACGAATATCATGACTTTTCCCCCAAAATTTGTAACCATGGTTACGGCAAATTTGAGCCAGCTACACACCAGATGACAGGCCTTGGAATGACGATTAAAATGAGCTATTGTTGAAGTAGATACGACTATTAGTCACAAAGATATGAAGAAAAAACCGTTTTGAGAATTTTTGATGACCTTGACCTTGACCTTTGACCTATTTTGACCAAAAACAATAGGGCACCTGGAAATTTAATTCTCCATAATCTCTGAAAATTTCAAGGTGATTGTGGCAAAATTGTGGCCAGGAGAGTGCAGACAAACAAACAAAAAGACAGACAAACAGACTAGACGACCAGAGGTCGAACGCTTGCCGGAAGCGGAAATAAGAAAGTCAAACTAGTAGACAACATACAGCAGACAGTCAGGTTACATTTGGAACTGGTCAAATGAATTACCCCAATTATGGCGGAAACAGAAGCACAATTTTGTGTGGTTATGCTGATTTTCAAAAGTCGCAGATGAGTAGACAGACAAACAGACAGGCAGACGGGAAAAAAAAACTCCATGTGAAGGCCATGTACTCCTGTCATGGAGAATAGAAAACAGTCTATTAGAATAAAACTCCATATTTTGAATTTCAAGAAAAAGAAGAATATAATTGTAACGTATATTAAGTCACCATTGTAATTGAAGAATATGACAGTGTCCCCACGAGGATAAACGCATTAATCTAGTTTCAGATGCTGCAATGAATGTTGTGACACTGTTTATGGTTTTAAAGATAACACATTATGGCACAATAATGATTGCTTCAGCCTCATCTAGCGGCTATTTTCTAAAAGGAAAAAAATAAGTTCCCAGATATTTTTTTTTATTATATGTATTTGATGTATAATTATATTTAACCCCTGCAGAATATGACTCTTTATGTTAGCTTTCCAAGTGCTAGCAAATTTTTCCGGTCAATGGTTACCATGGTAACGTATTTTTGGGGGGAAATCAGAAAATTCGAAAAATTCCCTCCAAATTTCTCATTTTTTAAGTTAGAGAGGTTTAGTTTTTTGCATTGTGTAGCATTTGATATGCTCTATGGAAAATTAATAGAAGTCTCGCAAAATCTCGTGCCATTTGTCGTCAAATGAGACTTTTCGAGATTTCATTAAATACGATTTAGAGGTGGCACTTTTACAGCTAAGGTTCTGAAAGTGACATATTTTCTGTTTTTCTGTATTATCTCGAACTTGTTTTTTTCATTTTTCGAAAAAAGCCACCAGGGGGCGTGGTACAGGAAACACTACAACTTTTCATTTTTCCGCAATATCTAAAAAAATATTAAGCATATAACATTTTTTTTGTCGCATCCTAAACTAGGATCATTGGCTTATTCCTTTGTACATATAGGCTTGTGCCGCTTGTTACCAAATCTTAGGGTTAAATTTGACAATCTGAAAACATGATGTTTTTGGCTTTTATCTCTGTTAATATTTATGCTACAAGGGTGAAGTTTTTTGTATAAGGCAGCATTCTCTTGGTTCCGTTTATCGTCAAACGAGAAATTACGAGATTTTAAACAAATATCTGTATCTCAGCTATTTTAATGCTACAAGGGTCTAGTTTTTATTGTTCTAGGATTTTTTAGTAGATCAAAGTGACACAAGTGAATATCTCGTCAAATCTCGCACCATTTGTCGTCAAACGAGAACAGAGGATCATTTAAACAAATGCCTATAATGCTGTCATTTTTTACACTACAGACATATAGTTTTCAGCATGTGACAGCGTCTGACACTCTCAGTCATATAATGTGATTATATAGCAATTCCCGTCAAATCTCGCCTGTATAATTAAAATTTAACCCCTGCCCCCAAACTGCTAAACCATGGATCCGCCCATATTTTGACACACCCAACTTCAAAATCGGGGATCCGTCCCTGGTTTGAAAGATTTGCCAGTGGTAACTGGTAACACAAGTAGCCGCACAAGGGGACACAATGAAAATAACAGGTGTGTTCAATTCAAATGTAGCGGCTTTTGTCCTCTATTCAATGCTGCTTTGTGAAATTCATGGACGACCGCCCACGCCAACTTGCAACTGTAATGGCCTTGCCGGCACTTACCGGTCAACCCTGAAGCCACTTCTGCTCACGGCAATTGGATGTATCTTCATCATTTGATAAACAAGGGACCTATGGGTCACTGTGCTCAGCTGACGTTAACCTTGAAGGTGAAAATCTAAAATAATATCTAATGGAGATAAAGTGTAAGAGGTAATAAAGGCCATGGTTGGTTTATATGATTGGTTTGTATTGATGAGCAAGAAATTGTTGCAAAAAATATTTTGTGACCTGACCATGTGTTTCCTAATGTTGAAACTAAAGCATGTGAGCAGTTTGTGAACAAATGACCTGTACTATTACCATGATCATTAGTTGGTTTTTCAATTAACTGTTGACATATCAGTAGTTTACACATTTGTTCAATTGAATCTATTTTTTTGTATAATATATATTATTGAATATATATGTATTTTATTTATGAAATGTATACAGTTGAAATATAGCTAATTAACAACATAAAACAGGGCAAACAAAGCCTGATCTCAAATTCTGCTGAGGCAGGAAAATAATGAAGAAATGTTTGTATTAAATCCTAATTTTTTTATCACATCAATTATTTTCTAATTTAAGTTTATATTTCTATACATTTCCAATTTAACATATATATCTGAATATAAAAGTTGATTCATAATTCTCAATTGCATCATCATAAATCTCAATCTTGTCAGATAACACCACATCATGCATACAAATGTTTATTTATTTTTTACCACAAAAATATATCTTTTAAATCTGCAAAACAATAAATATCTAAAAATAATACTTGATTTAGATTTCACAATTTTTAATTGTGTCTTTATTTATCCATAATGTACTTCATATTTTATAATAATTAAAGCATACTGATGGGTTCCTTTATATTTGTTAAAATCATTTAAAAGAAAATTGATTTCTTTAAAAATGCTACATTACACAACATTGCATCTTCTGGATTACACCTTGAATTATTTTTTCAAGGAAAGTTTTTGCATATCGGAGTGGAAACAGCATTACAATTAAGGAGATACAGTGAAAACAATAACAATTACTGCATAACACTTGGTGGGTTGGGTTTTCTGGGGGGGGGGGTGATTGGGGTGTCGATATGAGAATAACTGTACACCTGTAACAGCACAGCAGGGGATCTCCCCCAGTGACTGTAACAAATCAGAAACCCTGGCATAGCTGACTTCCAGTGACCTGGAGTGGGACCCTGCATCTGTAATCAAAGCAAGTGACTACAGAAAAAAAATCAATAACTATCTTAATTTTCAAGCTTTTATTTCCAAATTTCAGATTTAGACAAACTAAATATTTATGTTAACATGCTGTGAAAATTAAATCAATGGTGCTTACAGGAAAAAAACGTGCCATGGTCAAAGTTGGGCAAAATTTAAGGTACTGATTTTTTTTTATGCTAATAACTTAAAAAATTTACAAAATTCAGATCTAATTTTGGGTAAACAATTGAATCTTAATTAAACATAGTTATATACTTGAAAAAGTAGACTCTAGTTTCAAAATTTTTTATGTTAAGTGAGTTATTATTTTTCCTGATTTTTTACAAAGTCCAATATGTTTGGGCCCACAACTTAAAGAATTTATACTTTAGAGACTTAATTTCTGGCATGTACATAGGAACTATATAGAGGAATATTTATGGTAAATATGAGGAAAAACAGATGAGTGGTTTTTTTGATATGAGGCAGTCCTGAAGTGTGAAAATAGGATTTTAATAAAAAATTGAGGTTTTTCCTTAATTTCTCAAAGGAACGAAGTCCCAAAGACCCAGTTTTCGGCTTGGTAGGAGATCTTGGGGACATCTAACATTATGGTGAATTTTGGATTCCTAGGTCTTACGGTTTCAAAACGTGCCACATCTACGGACGGACGGACGGACGGACGGACAGACGGACGGACGACGGACAATGGACCACGACTATAGCTCAGATGACTTATAGTCAGCTGAGCTAAAAACGAGGCGATATTTGACGAGAAATGCTATATAAACACATAATGTGACTGAAAGTGTGAGACGCTGTCACATGCTGAAAACTATATGTCTGTAGTGTAAAATATGACAGCATTATAGGCATTTGTTTAAATGGTCCCCTGTTCTCGTTTGACGACAGATGGTGCGAGATTTGACGAAATATTCACTTGTGTCACTTTAATCTACTTAAACATCCTGGAACAATAACAAACTAGACTCTTGTAGCATATAAATAGCCGAGATACAGATATTCGTTTAAAATCTCGAATTTCTCGTTTGGTGGGAGATGATGCGAGATTGGGCGAGATTTGCAATTCATTCATATTAAGCTCTAAAATAGCTACCAAATGCAGAAAACAACTGCTCTTTAGCTTAAAAGGTGATCAGGTTATAAGCATTTCTGTGAAATCTCGTAATTTCTCGTTTGACGAAAAACCGAGCGAGATTTGACGAGATTTGCAACTGAATGACTTAGAACCAAGGGAATGTTGCCTTATGCAAAACACTTGACCCTTGTAGCATAAATATTTACAGAGATAAAAGCCAAAAACATCATGTTTTCAGATTGTCAAGTTTTACCCCAAAATTTGGTAACCATGGTAACCGCAGCACAAGGCTATATGTACGAAGGAATAAGGCAATGATCCTAGTTTAAGATGCGACCAAAAAAATTGTTATATGCTTAATATTTTTTTAGATATTGCGGGAAAATGATAAGTTCTGGTGTTTCCAGTACCACGCCCCCTGGTGGCTTTTTTCGAAAAATGAAAAAACAAGTTTGAGATAATACAGAAAAACAGAAAATATGTCACTTTCAGAATCTTAGCTGTAAAACTGCCACCTCTAAATCGTATTTAATAAAATCTCGAAAAGTCTCATTTGACGACAAATGGCACGAGATTTTGCGAGACTTGCATTAATTTTGCATAGAACCTATAAAACGCTACACAATGCAGAAAACTAGACCTCTCTATCTTAAAAAATGAGAAATTTGGAAGGAAATTTTCGAATTTTCTGATTTTCCCCCAAAAATACGTTACCATGGTAACCATTCACGGGGAAAATGTGCTAGCACTTGGAAAGCTAACATTAAGAGGAATAAAATGAGCTACAGATTATGCGGCTGCGATTATTATTGACGAAGATATGAAGAAAATAAAGATTTTAGGTTTTTTGGTGACACTGACCTTGACCTTTGACCGATCATGACCAAAAACAATAGGCTCCGAGGAGAAAAGATCTTACACTTAGTGCATAAGTTTCAGAGCGATTGCTTAAAAACTGTGGCCTGTAGCGCGTGTACATACAGACAAACAAACAGACAGACAGACAGACAAACAAACAAACAAACAAACATACGCGGGTGATCAACATGCTTGCGAAAATCGAAGATTTCCGGCAAGCAACAAACAAACAAACATACGGAACTGACCAACATACTTGCCGAAATCTTTGATTCCGGCAAGTAACAAACAAACATACGGAACTGACCAACATACTTGCGAAAATCGAAGATTTCCGGCAAGTAACAAACAGACATCCGCGACTGACCAACCAGCTTGCAAAAATCGAACATTCCGGCAAGCAATAAAGTTGTGACTGTGCCTCCAACATGTATGATCATAGATGGGGCCCGGAGAGGCCGTCACGCACCGCTGCACACGCCGGCCGCCCACCGTAAGGACCCTGCCGGCACTTGCGGCGACGGCACGTGACTTCGCGGTTTGGTGAAACACGGCGCGAGATTTGACGAGACTTACAATGCGACCCCTGAATGTGACTGCGAGTGTCAGCCGCTATCCGGCGCTGCAAGCCATGTGTCTGTAGCGTAAAAAATGACAGAATTATAGGCATTTCTTTGAATGGTCACGTGTTCTCGTTTCACGAGAAACGGCGCGAGATATGACGAGACTTGCAATTGAACGGCTTAGAACTAGAGGGATGCTGTCTAACGCCAAAAACCCGACCTTTCTATCGCAAATATCAACAGAGATAGAAGCTGGAAAACTCCGAATTTTCAGATTGTCAAGTTTTACCCCAAAATTTGGTAACCATGGTAACGGCAGCACAAAGCAACATGTGCGAAGGGATAAGCCAATGTTCCTAGTTTCAGATACGACCAAAAAAATGGTGTCACGTTTAATATTTTTTGAGATATTGCAGAAAAATGATATGTTACAGTGTTTCAGGTACCACGCCCCCTGGTGGCTATTTCCAAAAAATGAAAAATTGGTTTCGAGATATTTCTAGATAACACAAAATATGTCATTTTCAAAGTCATAGTTTAAAAAATGTGACCTGTAAGCCATGTTAAATGAAATCTCGAAAATTCTCGTTTGACGAGAAATGGTGCGAGATTTTACGAGACTTTCACTTGTATAATAAAAAGCTTATTTAGTACTATCTGATGCAAAAAACTAGAACTCTCTAGCTTTAAAAATTACAAAGTTAGAAAAATTAGGCCTTTTATTTTCGAAAATCATGAGTTTTCCCCCAAAATGTGTAACCATAGAAACAGCAGATTTCAGCAACATATATATCAGAAGAAAGGCCTTGGAATGCCGATTAAAATGAGCCATGTTTGAAGTGGCTATGACAAATAGTAATGGAGATATGAAGAAAAGAGCACTTTAGGAACTTTTGATGACCTTGACCTTGACCTTTGACCTATATTGCCCAAAAACAATAGGCTTCTTGCATTTTTGATTTTACACAAACTGTGAAAGTTTGAAAGCGATGGGATCAAAATTGCGACCTGTAGAGACTGGACAGACAAACAAACAAACAGACAAACAGACATCCGCGACTGACCAACCAGCTTGCGAAAATCGAAGATTTCCGGCAAGCAATAAAGTTGTGACTGTGCCTCCAACATGTATGATCATAGATGGGGCCCGGAGAGGCCGTCACGCACCGCTGCACACGCCGGCCGCCCACCGTAAGGACCCTGCCGCCACTTGCGGCGACGGCACGTGTCTTCGTGGTTTGGCGAAAAACGGCGCGAGATTTGACGAGACTAACAATGTGACCCCTGAATGTGACCGCGAGTGTCAGCCGCTATCCAGCGCTGCAAACCATGTGTCTGTAGCGTGAAAAATGACAGAATTATAGGCATTTCTTTGAATGGTCACGTGTTCTCGTTTCACGAGAAACGGTGCGAGATATGACGAGACTTGCGATTGAACGGCTTAGAACTAGAGGGATGCTGTCTAACGCCAAAAACCAGACCTTTCTATCGCAAATATCAACAGAGATAGAAGCTGGAAAACTCCGCATTTTCAGATTGTCAAGTTTTACCCCAAAATTCGGTAACCATGGTAACGGCAGCACAAAGCAACGTGTGCGAAGGGATAAGCCAACGTTCCTAGTTTCAGATACGACCAAAAAAATGGTGTCACGTTTAATATTTTTTGAGATATTGCAGAAAAATGATATGTTACAGTGTTTCATGTACCACGCCCCCTGGTGGCTATTTCCAAAAAATGAAAAATTGGTTTCGAGATATTTCTAAATAACACAAAATATGTCATTTTCAAAGTCATAGTTTAAAAAATGCGACCTGTAAGCCATATTTAATGAAATCTCGAAAATTCTCGTTTGACGAGATATTATACGAGATATCGCGAGACTTTTAATAAAATCCTGCAGTACTTGTTAAATGCTACCTGATGCAAAAAACTAGAACTCTCTAGCTTTAAAAATGACAAAGTTAGAAAAAATTGTCCTTTGATTTTCGATTTACATCACTTTTACCCAAAAATACGTAACCATGGTGACAACCAATTTGAATCAGCTACACACCAGACGAAAGGCCTTGGAATGACGATTAAAATGAGCCATGTTTGAAGTGGCTATGACAAATAGTAATTGAGATATGAAGAAAAGAGCACTTTAGGAACTTTTGATGACCTTGACCTTGACCTTTGACCTATATTGCCCAAAAACAATAGGCTTCTTGCATTTTTGATTTTACACAAACTGTGAAAGTTTGAAAGCGATGGGATCAAAATTGTGACCTGTAGAGACTGGACAGACAAACAAACAAACAAACAAACAGACTAGACGACCTGAGGTCGAACGCTTGCCGGAAGTGACCGGAAATAAGACAGCGGAATAGATGGACAGTTACTAGGCAGACAGACAGGGAACATTTGGATCTGATCAAATGAAAAACCTCTATCATGGGGAAAACAGTAGCACATATGAATAAGGTCTTGCTGATTTTCAAAAGTCAAAGAGGAGTAGACAGAGAGACAGACAGAGAGACAGACAGACAGACGGATAGAGAGACATTAATAGTGTTGTTATTAGTAGCCATCCTATACAGGATAATCCATTTTTGGACAGAAATAAAAATAAAGGAAGTCCAACTGAATCCTTGGCAGTTCTCCTATTCTTGAGTGCTGGAAATAAGAAAAGCACTGAAAATGAAACTTGAAGAGTTGAACGTCCAGAATGCCGAAATGCAAGCGAAGCCGCGTTCGTGTTAGACAGAGACCCGACCTCTGGGTAAGGGAGACGTGACCTTTCATTCCTGGACAAATAGGTCGGCCTGAGGACATCTTCAAGTCTGATGATGGCTTAAATTAGGGCTGTCCTTGAAGAAAAAAAGGCAGTCGGTCAGCCTGCGTCCGGGAATTATAAAATTCCAAGAAGTCCTGCCCATCACGGATTAACTGTAATGTCCCCTTGGTGTAGGTTATCTGTAATGTGAAATTTAATATATTTTAAAAATTGGAATCTTTGGTTAAAAAAGGAGAGGCTTTTAAGGAGTCTGAAGTGGTAAGTAATAAGATAAAAAAATTTGAGGCCCTAGTTCCGTGGTGGGTTAGGACTTCATATATAAAAATATATTCTGGCATGAGAGAGGGGTGCTGTCAAATTTTTTGGCGCCTGCCGCACGTTTGTGAATAAAACGGTACACTTGACACGGGCGCGATGGAAATTTAAGAGGAAAGGTAGTAATCCCAAGCCGTAGTTGAGTTGTTTTGACCCCAGAGTTTGCAGTCCTAGCTGAAATAGGCATGGGACGGGCTCTTTTTTAAACCCGGAACGCCAGAAGAGGCTGGAGATTGAATGAAGGATTGGGCCATTTTTTTATCCGAAAAACCTGGGAATTGACAATTAAAAAAAATGACAGGGACCTTCTTAGCCCGTTCCAGCTCAGGGAACGGTCTTTAGAATATTGTCGGGAATCCATATTATCCTACCTGTGGGCTGGGACGGTCCAGAAAACCGCAATTATACGGGTATCCATAAAATTGTATGTCAATTTTTGTCATTAATAAATACATATACATCTATAACGCGGACAGCTGGAGAATTCGCGGAGAATTCATCATGATGATATTATTAAATGTGAGCAAAGGTACAATTTATGTTTTGTATCATATTTCCTTAAGAACCTGTAAATTTGATATCCTGCATGGTTTTGTTACGGTTTGCACAGTAAACTGTTGAAAAAATATATAGTGTTTAGCGTTTTCGTCTGATGTAAGATCGGTAGTCAATGTTAGCTGGTGATCCAGATTGGTGTTAGTGGCAGTCCCACATTGTTTGCGCTGGTTATTATTTCGGTAATTTAACAGTGAATAAATGTCTTTAGAGTAATATAGTGGTAGATTTTAAATGATTTTAACGTGTAATTAAAAGTATCATTGCATATAAAATCTCTCCGTGAATTGTCCGGGAATTCCCCGCGTTTACATATAAACGCATTTACCAGCCGTATGAAAGTTTTTGTCCGCTTTCATAATGTTTGCCGTGCCCCGGACACAAATTTAAGACGAGATGGACTAAACCCCGCCCCTGTAGGATTGTTTGGACTCTGAAGAAACGAACCCTCGCAGGAAATGCGGTGGGACGGGCTCTTTCTTATTCGATGAACGCTCGAAAAGAGTGGTGAATGATTGAAAAAATAGGGTCATTTTCACTGTCATCTTGAATAACGGAATAAATATTTTTTTAAAAATTCATAGAGACTTGGTCATCCAATAACAGCAGAAAAAAATGTTCTTTCAAATGTTGTGTGGTGTCCATTGTACCCTCGCCCACCGCCGGGATCCAAAGAGAAGCCTGGATTTTACTGCAAAAAAAAAACACAAACACCCCCCCCCCCCCCAAAAAAAAAAAACAAAAACAAAAAAACTTTTATTCATTTTATTTTTATTTTTTATTACTGGATGTAATTGAATATCACGGTTTATTTATAAAAAAATAAGATGCAATTCATTGGATGAAAAGAGATTTTATTAAATATATTGATACATGTTTATAACAGTTTGATATTTGATTTTTTTTAATTTATAGACAGACAATTTGTTACCTCAAATCTGTACTCATGGTCCAACATGCATGTATTTGGTGTTCTTAGACCCATTTTAGGGTGTATATCCATGATAACAAGATAATATTACCTTGTTCCCACCAGCAAACATTTCAAGCCCCCAGAAAGCTGATTTCAGCTGAGGACAGTATATGGCTTATTATACACAGGCAAATAGTGTTTTGGACCACCTCATCTCCACCAGACTCATCACACACACCTGGTTTGGCTATCATTGCAATCCATTTACACCCACTGGCTGGAATCTCAAAGCATTTGGTTCAAATCCCTCAGAAAAAAAATTAGGGCCAGTTTGAATTTCCAAATCTGGACACAGTGGACATAGTGATATACAGAAAAAATCCATTTTTTCCCCTCAAATCTGTACTGATGGTCCCACAAACCTGGTTTTGGTGTCATTAGGCCCAGTTTAGTGTGTATATACAGGAAAACAAGATAATATTACCCTGTTCCCACAAACAAAAATTTCATGCCCCCAGAAACCTGATTTCAGGCCAGTTTATGCTTATACACAGTCAAATAGGTTCTGGCCCCCCTCATCCCCACAAAACTCAACACACACTCCTGGTTTGGGTATCATTGCAATCCATTTACACCCACTGGCTGGCATCACCAAGCATTTGGCTCAACTCCCTCAGAAAAAAAATTAGGGCCAGTTTGAATTTCCAAATCTGGACACAGTGAACATAGTGATATACAGAGAAAATCCATTTTCCCCCCTCAAATCTGTACTGATGGTCCCACAAACCTGGTTTTGGTGTCATTAGGCCCAGTTTAGGGTGTATATACAGGGAAACAAGATAATATTACCCTGTTCCCACAAACAAAAATTTCATGCCCCCAGAAACCTGATTTCAGGCCAGTTTATGCTTATACACAGTCAAATAGGTTCTGGCCCCCTTCATATCCACAAAACTCAACACACACTCCTGGTTTGGGTATCATTGCAATCCATTTACACCCACTGGCTGGCATCACCAAGCATTTGGCTCAACTCCCTCAGAAAAAAAAATTAGGGCCAGTTTGAATTCCCAAATCTGGACACAGTGAACATAGTGATATACAGATAAAATCCATTTTCCCCCCTCAAATCTGTACTGATGGTCCCACAAACCTGGTTTTGGTGTCATTAGGCCCAGTTTAGGGTGTATATACAGGGAAACAAGAAAATATTACCCTGTTCCCACAAACAAAAATTTCATGCCCCCAGAAACCTGATTTCAGGCCAGTTTATGCTTATACACAGTCAAATAGGTTCTGGCCCCCTGCATCTCCACCAGACTCTTCACAAACACCTGGCTTGGGTTTCATTGCAATCCATTCACACCCACTGGCTGGCATCTCCAAGCATATAGCTCAACTTCTTCAGAAAAAAATATAGACCACTTTAAAGTTTATCAAACCTGGTCATAGTGGTTTATGCAGAAATCAATTGTTCTGATCTCAAATCTGAAATAGTGGTCATAGAACATTGGTTGGTTCTTGTATGATTTTATTCAATTTACAATCAATTTGCAGGAAAACCTGGCATTTTATTTTACTTCAATACACCAACAATAAACAATCTAAGGACAAGTGAACAGGCTACCATACATATCTTAGGGAAAGGAAAACAGCAAAGGTTGTTTACATTGAGGACACATGGCAACCAGGTGGTTGGCGCTGGTCTGTGAAGCTTACGAAGCAGCAATCAAAGGAAGACGATAACAACACAATAGAAGTCTTCTTCATGGGCCATCGCACACCCATAGAACACGGCTCCAACTGTCAAGTGTAATGCCCCTGCCGACATTTACTATCACATACTGCCGCCACTTATGGTCACGGCAATAGGATGTACTTTTTTATTTGAAGAAAAAACGATCCCAGATTTGACGAAACTTACAATATAAACACATAATGTGACCGAGAGTGTTAGACGCTATCGAATGCTGAAAACTAAAGGTCTTCAGCATTAAAATAACAGAATTATAGGCGTATCTTTGAATGGTCCCATGTTCTCGTTTGACAAGAAATGATGCGAGATATGACGAGATATTCAATTTTGTCACTTCAAACTAGTCAAGTGAATCTTGAACAATAGAAAAATAAAATCTCTGGCATTCAAATGACAGAGATATAGACATTTGTTCGAATTCTCGAATATTCTCGTTTGGCGGGAGATGGTACGAGATGTGGCGAGATATAAGTTATTATCTTGTTAAGCTCCCAAAACGCAACAAAATGCTGAAAACTGCTCCTCTTTAGCCGAAAAGGTGACCAAGTTATATGCATTTCTGTGAAATCTCGTAATTTCTCGTTTGTCGGAAAACAGAGCGAGATTCTACGAGACTTGCAATTAACTGCATTAGTGGCAAGGGAATGCTACCTCATGCAGAAAACTAGACACTTGTAGTATAAATATTAACAGAGATAGAAGCAAAAAACTTATTATTTTCAGATTGCCAAGTTTTACCCCAAAATTTGGTTACCATGGTAACAGCAGCGCAAAGCTACATGTACGCAGGAATAAGCCGACGATCCTAGTTTCAGATAAGACAGTAAACATTGTGCCACGTTTAATATTTTTTTTTTGGTATTGCAGAAAAATGGTAAGTTGCAGTGTTTCCAGTACCACGCCCCCTGGTGGCTAATTTCAAAAAATGAAAAAACAAGTTCGAGATAATACAGAAAAACAGAAAATATGTCACTTTTAGAACCTTAGCTGTAAAACTGCCACCTCTAAATCGTTTTTAATTAAATCTCGAAAAGTCTCATTTGACGACAAATGGCACGAGATTTTGCGAGACTCCCGTTAATTTTCCATAGAGCATATTAAATGCTACACAATGCAAAAAACTAGACCTCTCTAACTTAAAAAATGAAAAATTTTGAGTGAAATTTTCGAATTTTCTGATTTCCCCCCAAAAATACGTTACGATGGTAACAATCGACCAGAAAAATTTGCTAGCACTTGGAAAGCTAACATAAAGAGGAATAAAATGAGCTACAGATTATGCGGCTACGATTATTATTGACAAAGATATGAAGAAAGTAAAAATGTTAGGTTTTTTGGTGACCCTGACCTTGACCTTTGACCGATCATGACCAAAAACAATAGGCTCCGAGGAGAACCAATCTTACACTTAATGTATAAGTTTCAGAGCGATTGCTTAAAAACTGTGGCCTGTAGCGCGTGTACATACAGACAAACAAACAGACAGACAAACAAACAAACAAACATACGCGGGTGACCAATATGCTTGCGAAAATCGAAGATTTCCGGCAAGCAATAAAGTTAGGACTGTGCCTCCAACATGTAGGATAATAGACAGGGCCCGGAAAGGCCGACACGCACCGCTGCACACGCCGGCCGCCCACCGTAAGGACCCTGCCGGCACTTGCGGCGATGGCACGGGTCTTCGTGGTTTGGCGAAAAACGGCGCGAGATTTGACGAGACTTACAATATGACCCCTGAATGTGACTGCGAGTGTCAGGCGCTACCCAACGCTGCAAACCATGTGTCTGTAGCGTAAAAAATGACAGAATTATAGGCATTTCTTTGAACGGTCCCGTGTTCTCGTTTCACGAGAAACGGTGCGAGATATGACGAGACTTTCTATTGAATGACTAAGAAGTAAACTAATGCTATCTAACGCCAAAAACCAGAGCTTTCTATCGCAAATATTGACAGAGATAGAAGCAGGAAAACTCCGTTTTTCAGATTGTCAAGTTTCACCCCAAAATTTGGTCACCATGGTGACGGCAGCACAAGGCTAAATGTACGAAGGAATAAAGCAATGATCCTAGTTTTAGATGCGACAAATAAAATTGTTCTATGCTTAATATTTTTTTGGATATTGCGGAAAAATGATAAGTTGTAGTGTTTCCAGTACCACGCCCCCTGGTGGCTATTTCCGAAAAATGAAAAAACAAGTTCGAGATAATACAGAACAACAGAAAATATGTCACTTTCAGAACCTTAGCTGTAAAACTGCCACCTGTAAATCGTATTTAATGAAATCTCGAAAAGTCTCATTTGACGACAAATGGCACGAGATTTTGCGAGACTTACATTAATTTCGCATAGAGCATATTAAATGCTACGCATTGCAAAAAACTAGACCTCTCTAACTTAAACAATGAGAAATTTGGAGGGAAATTTTCGAATTTTCTGAATTTCCCCCAAAAATACGTTACCATGGTAACCATTGACCGGAAAAATTTGCCAGCACTTGGAAAGCTGACATAGTGAGGAATAAAATGAGCTACAGATTATGCGGCTACGATTATTATTGACAAAGATATGAAGAAAGTAAAAATTTCAGGTTTTTTGGTGACCCTGACCTTGACCTTTGACCGATCATGACCAAAAACAATAGGCTCCGAGGAGAATAGATCTTACAGTTTATGTATAAGTTTCAGAGCGATTGCTTAAAAACTGTGGCCTCTAGCGCGTGTACATACAGACAAACAGACAGACAAACAAACAAACAAACAAACAAACATACGCGGGTGATCAACATGCTTGCGAAAATCGAAGATTTCCGGCAAGCAACAAACAGACATCCGCAACTGACCAACATACTTGCGAAAATCGAAGATTTCCGGCAAGTAACAAACGGAACTGATCAACATACTTGTCGAAATCTCTGATTCCGGCAAGCAATAAACTATAACGCGACAGAAATGGCAAACCGGCCGGCAAAGAGTGCCTGTGGTCACTTATTTTATACGGCGAACGCTATAATTTTTGCAGTCACGGGAAAGCGTGTCTGTCTTTCATACTAAAACGCGTGCATGCATGCGTGATGGCATATGTATTTGTGCATGCGGGTTTTAATTTTTACAAAGTTGCTAAAATTTGTGGGGACCGTGTATGATTAAACAAAAGAGGTCATGGGCAGAAAGGCCATGAAACGCCCATTCATATGGTGTACAGTTTATGTACCTAACATGTGTAGTTTTGGAGATATGGTTAAACAATGATAGTAGGTACGGGGTTGCAGTGCAGCGCCCCCTAGCGGGAAATTTTCCAAAAACTGAACAATTGCTTTCGAGATATTAGTGTATGACGTAACATGTATCAGTTTCAAAAGGATGCCTGCATATCTGTGGCCTATAGGGCATGTCACCGTGAAATCGCGAAATCTCATTCGACGAGAAACGGTGCGAGATTTTGCAAGATTTTTGGTTGGATCACCGAGAACTCACCAAGCGCTACAAGATGCAAAAATTTTGACCTCTCTAGCATAAAAACTGACAGAGTTAGAAGCTGAAAAGTGCATATTTTCAAAATTGAAAGGTTTTACCCCAAAAATAGAGAAATCTGGCAATAGCGCACTTTGGCACCTATGCGCAAAAACAAGCCCATGGACCCTAGTTTAAGGTGCTGTGATGGAAATGGCCCAATGTTTAATAGTTCTGGAGGTATAGCACCAAAACAAATTTTCATGTTTTTTCATCTGCAACGCCCCCTGGCGGCCATTTCCAAAATCTGAAAAACCCGTTTCGAGATATTCTTATGTTACATAAAATATCTCAGAATCAGTAAAATTGCTGCAAATTTGAAAAATATCACGAAATTCCATGATTTCTCCCCAAAATTGCGTAACCATGGTAACAGCGAAATGAGGCAATTTTGCAGTGTTGGAAGTGGCCATTCAGTGGCAAATAAAACGGGCAACAGATTAGGTGCCTACGGCTATTTTTGACGAAGGTATGAAGAAAAAACCGTTTTTGAGCTTTTTGGTGACCCTGACCTTGACCCTTGACCGATCATGACCAAAAACAATAGGCTCCGAGAAGAACCGATTATACACTCTATCTATAAGTTTCAGGACGATTGGTGCAAAATTGTGGCCTGTAGAGCGGGGACATACAGACAAACAAACAAACGGAACTGATCAACATACTTGTCGAAATCTCTGATTCCGGCAAGCAATAAACTATAACGCGACAGAAATGGCAAACCGGCCGGCAAAGAGTGCCTGTGGTCACTTATTTTATACGGCGAACGCTATAATTTTTGCAGTCACGGGAAAGCGTGTCTGTCTTTCATACTAAAACGCGTGCATGCATGCGTGATGGCATATGTATTTGTGCATGCGGGTTTTAATTTTTACAAAGTTGCTAAAATTTGTGGGGACCGTGTATGATTAAACAAAAGAGGTCATGGGCAGAAAGGCCATGAAACGCCCATTCATATGGTGTACAGTTTATGTACCTAACATGTGTAGTTTTGGAGATATGGTTAAACAATGATAGTAGGTACGGGGTTGCAGTGCAGCGCCCCCTAGCGGAAATTTTCCAAAAACTGAACAATTGCTTTCGAGATATTAGTGTATGACGTAACATGTATCAGTTTCAAAAGGATGCCTGCATATCTGTGGCCTATAGGGCATGTCACCGTGAAATCGCGAAATCTCATTCGACGAGAAACGGTGCGAGATTTTGCAAGATTTTTGGTTGGATCACCGAGAACTCACCAAGCGCTACAAGATGCAAAAATTTTGACCTCTCTAGCATAAAAACTGACAGAGTTAGAAGCTGAAAAGTGCATATTTTCAAAATTGAAAGGTTTTACCCCAAAAATAGAGAAATCTGGCAATAGCGCACTTTGGCACCTATGCGCAAAAACAAGCCCATGGACCCTAGTTTAAGGTGCTGTGATGGAAATGGCCCAATGTTTAATAGTTCTGGAGGTATAGCACCAAAACAAATTTTCATGTTTTTTCATCTGCAACGCCCCCTGGCGGCCATTTCCAAAATCTGAAAAACCCGTTTCGAGATATTCTTATGTTACATAAAATATCTCAGAATCAGTAAAATTGCTGCAAATTTGAAAAATATCACGAAATTCCATGATTTCTCCCCAAAATTGCGTAACCATGGTAACAGCGAAATGAGGCAATTTTGCAGTGTTGGAAGTGGCCATTCAGTGGCAAATAAAACGGGCAACAGATTAGGTGCCTACGGCTATTTTTGACGAAGGTATGAAGAAAAAACCGTTTTTGAGCTTTTTGGTGACCCTGACCTTGACCCTTGACCGATCATGACCAAAAACAATAGGCTCCGAGAAGAACCGATTATACACTCTATCTATAAGTTTCAGGACGATTGGTGCAAAATTGTGGCCTGTAGAGCGGGGACATACAGACAAACAAACAAACGGAACTGATCAACATACTTGTCGAAATCTCTGATTCCGGCAAGCAATAAACTATAACGCGACAGAAATGGCAAACCGGCCGGCAAAGAGTGCCTGTGGTCACTTATTTTATACGGCGAACGCTATAATTTTTGCAGTCACGGGAAAGCGTGTCTGTCTTTCATACTAAAACGCGTGCATGCATGCGTGATGGCATATGTATTTGTGCATGCGGGTTTTAATTTTTACAAAGTTGCTAAAATTTGTGGGGACCGTGTATGATTAAACAAAAGAGGTCATGGGCAGAAAGGCCATGAAACGCCCATTCATATGGTGTACAGTTTATGTACCTAACATGTGTAGTTTTGGAGATATGGTTAAACAATGATAGTAGGTACGGGGTTGCAGTGCAGCGCCCCCTAGCGGAAATTTTCCAAAAACTGAACAATTGCTTTCGAGATATTAGTGTATGACGTAACATGTATCAGTTTCAAAAGGATGCCTGCATATCTGTGGCCTATAGGGCATGTCACCGTGAAATCGCGAAATCTCATTCGACGAGAAACGGTGCGAGATTTTGCAAGATTTTTGGTTGGATCACCGAGAACTCACCAAGCGCTACAAGATGCAAAAATTTTGACCTCTCTAGCATAAAAACTGACAGAGTTAGAAGCTGAAAAGTGCATATTTTCAAAATTGAAAGGTTTTACCCCAAAAATAGAGAAATCTGGCAATAGCGCACTTTGGCACCTATGCGCAAAAACAAGCCCATGGACCCTAGTTTAAGGTGCTGTGATGGAAATGGCCCAATGTTTAATAGTTCTGGAGGTATAGCACCAAATTTTTTAAGGAAGGTATAGCACCTATTTTTGACGAAGGTATGAAGAAAAAACCGTTTTTGAGCTTTTTGGTGACCCTGACCTTGACCCTTGACCGATCATGACCAAAAACAATAGGCTCCGAGAAGAACCGATTATACACTCTATCTATAAGTTTCAGGACGATTGGTGCAAAATTGTGGCCTGTAGAGCGGGGACATACAGACAAACAAACAAACGGAACTGATCAACATACTTGTCGAAATCTCTGATTCCGGCAAGCAACAAACATACGCGGGTGATCAACATGCTTGCGAAAATCGAAGATTTCCGGCAAGCAACAAACAGACAAACAGACATCCGCGACTGACCAACCTGCTTGCAGAAATCGAAGATTTCCGGCAAGCAACAAACAGACAAACAGACATCCGCGACTGACCAACCTGCTTGCAGAAATCGAAGATTTCCGGCAAGCAATAAAGTTGTGACTGTGCCTCCAACATGTACGATAATAGATGGGGCCCGGAGAGGCCGTCACGGACCGCTGCACACGCCGGCCGCCCACCGTAAGGACCCTGCCGCCACTTGCGGCGACGGCACGTGTCTTCGTGGTTTGGCGTAAAACGGCGCGAGATTTGACGAGATTAACAATGTAACCCCTGAATGTGACCGCGAGTGTCAGCCGCTATGCAGCGCTGCATACCATGTGTCTGTAGCGTCAAAAATGACAGAATTATAGGCATTTCTTTGAATGGTCACGTGTTCTCGTTTCACGAGAAACGGTGCGGGATATGACGAGACTTGCGATTGAACGGCTTAGAACTAGAGGGATGCTGTCTAACGCCAAAAACCAGACCTTTCTATCGCAAATATCAACAGAGATAGAAGCTGGAAAACTCCGCATTTTCAGATTGTCAAGTTTTACCCCAAAATTCGGTAACCATGGTAACGGCAGCACAAAGCAACGTGTGCGAAGGGATAAGCCAACGTTCCTAGTTTCAGATACGACCAAAAAAATGGTGTCACGTTTAATATTTTTTGAGATATTGCAGAAAAATGATATGTTACAGTGTTTCATGTACCACGCCCCCTGGTGGCTATTTCCAAAAAATGAAAAATTGGTTTCGAGATATTTCTAAATAACACAAAATATGTCATTTTCAAAGTCATAGTTTAAAAAATGCGACCTGTAAGCCATATTTAATGAAATCTCGAAAATTCTCGTTTGACGAGATATTATACGAGATATCGCGAGACTTTTAATAAAATCCTGCAGTACTTGTTAAATGCTACCTGATGCAAAAAACTAGAACTCTCTAGCTTTAAAAATGACAAAGTTAGAAAAAATTGTCCTTTGATTTTCGATTTACATCACTTTTACCCAAAAATACGTAACCATGGTGACAACCAATTTGAATCAGCTACACACCAGACGAAAGGCCTTGGAATGACGATTAAAATGAGCCATGTTTGAAGTGGCTATGACAAATAGTAATTGAGATATGAAGAAAAGAGCACTTTAGGAACTTTTGATGACCTTGACCTTGACCTTTGACCTATATTGCCCAAAAACAATAGGCTTCTTGCATTTTTGATTTTACACAAACTGTGAAAGTTTGAAAGCGATGGGATCAAAATTGTGACCTGTAGAGACTGGACAGACAAACAAACAAACAAACAAACAGACTAGACGACCTGAGGTCGAACGCTTGCCGGAAGTGACCGGAAATAAGACAGCGGAATAGATGGACAGTTACTAGGCAGACAGACAGGGAACATTTGGATCTGATCAAATGAAAAACCTCTATCATGGGGAAAACAGTAGCACATATGAATAAGGTCTTGCTGATTTTCAAAAGTCAAAGAGGAGTAGACAGAGAGACAGACAGAGAGACAGACAGACAGACGGATAGAGAGACATTAATAGTGTTGTTATTAGTAGCCATCCTATACAGGATAATCCATTTTTGGACAGAAATAAAAATAAAGGAAGTCCAACTGAATCCTTGGCAGTTCTCCTATTCTTGAGTGCTGGAAATAAGAAAAGCACTGAAAATGAAACTTGAAGAGTTGAACGTCCAGAATGCCGAAATGCAAGCGAAGCCGCGTTCGTGTTAGACAGAGACCCGACCTCTGGGTAAGGGAGACGTGACCTTTCATTCCTGGACAAATAGGTCGGCCTGAGGACATCTTCAAGTCTGATGATGGCTTAAATTAGGGCTGTCCTTGAAGAAAAAAAGGCAGTCGGTCAGCCTGCGTCCGGGAATTATAAAATTCCAAGAAGTCCTGCCCATCACGGATTAACTGTAATGTCCCCTTGGTGTAGGTTATCTGTAATGTGAAATTTAATATATTTTAAAAATTGGAATCTTTGGTTAAAAAAGGAGAGGCTTTTAAGGAGTCTGAAGTGGTAAGTAATAAGATAAAAAAATTTGAGGCCCTAGTTCCGTGGTGGGTTAGGACTTCATATATAAAAATATATTCTGGCATGAGAGAGGGGTGCTGTCAAATTTTTTGGCGCCTGCCGCACGTTTGTGAATAAAACGGTACACTTGACACGGGCGCGATGGAAATTTAAGAGGAAAGGTAGTAATCCCAAGCCGTAGTTGAGTTGTTTTGACCCCAGAGTTTGCAGTCCTAGCTGAAATAGGCATGGGACGGGCTCTTTTTTAAACCCGGAACGCCAGAAGAGGCTGGAGATTGAATGAAGGATTGGGCCATTTTTTTATCCGAAAAACCTGGGAATTGACAATTAAAAAAAATGACAGGGACCTTCTTAGCCCGTTCCAGCTCAGGGAACGGTCTTTAGAATATTGTCGGGAATCCATATTATCCTACCTGTGGGCTGGGACGGTCCAGAAAACCGCAATTATACGGGTATCCATAAAATTGTATGTCAATTTTTGTCATTAATAAATACATATACATCTATAACGCGGACAGCTGGAGAATTCGCGGAGAATTCATCATGATGATATTATTAAATGTGAGCAAAGGTACAATTTATGTTTTGTATCATATTTCCTTAAGAACCTGTAAATTTGATATCCTGCATGGTTTTGTTACGGTTTGCACAGTAAACTGTTGAAAAAATATATAGTGTTTAGCGTTTTCGTCTGATGTAAGATCGGTAGTCAATGTTAGCTGGTGATCCAGATTGGTGTTAGTGGCAGTCCCACATTGTTTGCGCTGGTTATTATTTCGGTAATTTAACAGTGAATAAATGTCTTTAGAGTAATATAGTGGTAGATTTTAAATGATTTTAACGTGTAATTAAAAGTATCATTGCATATAAAATCTCTCCGTGAATTGTCCGGGAATTCCCCGCGTTTACATATAAACGCATTTACCAGCCGTATGAAAGTTTTTGTCCGCTTTCATAATGTTTGCCGTGCCCCGGACACAAATTTAAGACGAGATGGACTAAACCCCGCCCCTGTAGGATTGTTTGGACTCTGAAGAAACGAACCCTCGCAGGAAATGCGGTGGGACGGGCTCTTTCTTATTCGATGAACGCTCGAAAAGAGTGGTGAATGATTGAAAAAATAGGGTCATTTTCACTGTCATCTTGAATAACGGAATAAATATTTTTTTAAAAATTCATAGAGACTTGGTCATCCAATAACAGCAGAAAAAAATGTTCTTTCAAATGTTGTGTGGTGTCCATTGTACCCTCGCCCACCGCCGGGATCCAAAGAGAAGCCTGGATTTTACTGCAAAAAAAAAACACAAACACCCCCCCCCCCCCCCAAAAAAAAAAAAACAAAAACAAAAAAACTTTTATTCATTTTATTTTTATTTTTTATTACTGGATGTAATTGAATATCACGGTTTATTTATAAAAAAATAAGATGCAATTCATTGGATGAAAAGAGATTTTATTAAATATATTGATACATGTTTATAACAGTTTGATATTTGATTTTTTTTAATTTATAGACAGACAATTTGTTACCTCAAATCTGTACTCATGGTCCAACATGCATGTATTTGGTGTTCTTAGACCCATTTTAGGGTGTATATCCATGATAACAAGATAATATTACCTTGTTCCCACCAGCAAACATTTCAAGCCCCCAGAAAGCTGATTTCAGCTGAGGACAGTATATGGCTTATTATACACAGGCAAATAGTGTTTTGGACCACCTCATCTCCACCAGACTCATCACACACACCTGGTTTGGCTATCATTGCAATCCATTTACACCCACTGGCTGGAATCTCAAAGCATTTGGTTCAAATCCCTCAGAAAAAAAATTAGGGCCAGTTTGAATTTCCAAATCTGGACACAGTGGACATAGTGATATACAGAAAAAATCCATTTTTTCCCCTCAAATCTGTACTGATGGTCCCACAAACCTGGTTTTGGTGTCATTAGGCCCAGTTTAGTGTGTATATACAGGAAAACAAGATAATATTACCCTGTTCCCACAAACAAAAATTTCATGCCCCCAGAAACCTGATTTCAGGCCAGTTTATGCTTATACACAGTCAAATAGGTTCTGGCCCCCCTCATCCCCACAAAACTCAACACACACTCCTGGTTTGGGTATCATTGCAATCCATTTACACCCACTGGCTGGCATCACCAAGCATTTGGCTCAACTCCCTCAGAAAAAAAATTAGGGCCAGTTTGAATTTCCAAATCTGGACACAGTGAACATAGTGATATACAGAGAAAATCCATTTTCCCCCCTCAAATCTGTACTGATGGTCCCACAAACCTGGTTTTGGTGTCATTAGGCCCAGTTTAGGGTGTATATACAGGGAAACAAGATAATATTACCCTGTTCCCACAAACAAAAATTTCATGCCCCCAGAAACCTGATTTCAGGCCAGTTTATGCTTATACACAGTCAAATAGGTTCTGGCCCCCTTCATATCCACAAAACTCAACACACACTCCTGGTTTGGGTATCATTGCAATCCATTTACACCCACTGGCTGGCATCACCAAGCATTTGGCTCAACTCCCTCAGAAAAAAAAATTAGGGCCAGTTTGAATTCCCAAATCTGGACACAGTGAACATAGTGATATACAGATAAAATCCATTTTCCCCCCTCAAATCTGTACTGATGGTCCCACAAACCTGGTTTTGGTGTCATTAGGCCCAGTTTAGGGTGTATATACAGGGAAACAAGAAAATATTACCCTGTTCCCACAAACAAAAATTTCATGCCCCCAGAAACCTGATTTCAGGCCAGTTTATGCTTATACACAGTCAAATAGGTTCTGGCCCCCTGCATCTCCACCAGACTCTTCACAAACACCTGGCTTGGGTTTCATTGCAATCCATTCACACCCACTGGCTGGCATCTCCAAGCATATAGCTCAACTTCTTCAGAAAAAAATATAGACCACTTTAAAGTTTATCAAACCTGGTCATAGTGGTTTATGCAGAAATCAATTGTTCTGATCTCAAATCTGAAATAGTGGTCATAGAACATTGGTTGGTTCTTGTATGATTTTATTCAATTTACAATCAATTTGCAGGAAAACCTGGCATTTTATTTTACTTCAATACACCAACAATAAACAATCTAAGGACAAGTGAACAGGCTACCATACATATCTTAGGGAAAGGAAAACAGCAAAGGTTGTTTACATTGAGGACACATGGCAACCAGGTGGTTGGCGCTGGTCTGTGAAGCTTACGAAGCAGCAATCAAAGGAAGACGATAACAACACAATAGAAGTCTTCTTCATGGGCCATCGCACACCCATAGAACACGGCTCCAACTGTCAAGTGTAATGCCCCTGCCGACATTTACTATCACATACTGCCGCCACTTATGGTCACGGCAATAGGATGTACTTTTTTATTTGAAGAAAAAACGATCCCAGATTTGACGAAACTTACAATATAAACACATAATGTGACCGAGAGTGTTAGACGCTATCGAATGCTGAAAACTAAAGGTCTTCAGCATTAAAATAACAGAATTATAGGCGTATCTTTGAATGGTCCCATGTTCTCGTTTGACAAGAAATGATGCGAGATATGACGAGATATTCAATTTTGTCACTTCAAACTAGTCAAGTGAATCTTGAACAATAGAAAAATAAAATCTCTGGCATTCAAATGACAGAGATATAGACATTTGTTCGAATTCTCGAATATTCTCGTTTGGCGGGAGATGGTACGAGATGTGGCGAGATATAAGTTATTATCTTGTTAAGCTCCCAAAACGCAACAAAATGCTGAAAACTGCTCCTCTTTAGCCGAAAAGGTGACCAAGTTATATGCATTTCTGTGAAATCTCGTAATTTCTCGTTTGTCGGAAAACAGAGCGAGATTCTACGAGACTTGCAATTAACTGCATTAGTGGCAAGGGAATGCTACCTCATGCAGAAAACTAGACACTTGTAGTATAAATATTAACAGAGATAGAAGCAAAAAACTTATTATTTTCAGATTGCCAAGTTTTACCCCAAAATTTGGTTACCATGGTAACAGCAGCGCAAAGCTACATGTACGCAGGAATAAGCCGACGATCCTAGTTTCAGATAAGACAGTAAACATTGTGCCACGTTTAATATTTTTTTTTTGGTATTGCAGAAAAATGGTAAGTTGCAGTGTTTCCAGTACCACGCCCCCTGGTGGCTAATTTCAAAAAATGAAAAAACAAGTTCGAGATAATACAGAAAAACAGAAAATATGTCACTTTTAGAACCTTAGCTGTAAAACTGCCACCTCTAAATCGTTTTTAATTAAATCTCGAAAAGTCTCATTTGACGACAAATGGCACGAGATTTTGCGAGACTCCCGTTAATTTTCCATAGAGCATATTAAATGCTACACAATGCAAAAAACTAGACCTCTCTAACTTAAAAAATGAAAAATTTTGAGTGAAATTTTCGAATTTTCTGATTTCCCCCCAAAAATACGTTACGATGGTAACAATCGACCAGAAAATTTTGCTAGCACTTGGAAAGCTAACATAAAGAGGAATAAAATGAGCTACAGATTATGCGGCTACGATTATTATTGACAAAGATATGAAGAAAGTAAAAATGTTAGGTTTTTTGGTGACCCTGACCTTGACCTTTGACCGATCATGACCAAAAACAATAGGCTCCGAGGAGAACCAATCTTACACTTAATGTATAAGTTTCAGAGCGATTGCTTAAAAACTGTGGCCTGTAGCGCGTGTACATACAGACAAACAAACAGACAGACAAACAAACAAACAAACATACGCGGGTGACCAATATGCTTGCGAAAATCGAAGATTTCCGGCAAGCAATAAAGTTAGGACTGTGCCTCCAACATGTAGGATAATAGACAGGGCCCGGAAAGGCCGACACGCACCGCTGCACACGCCGGCCGCCCACCGTAAGGACCCTGCCGGCACTTGCGGCGATGGCACGGGTCTTCGTGGTTTGGCGAAAAACGGCGCGAGATTTGACGAGACTTACAATATGACCCCTGAATGTGACTGCGAGTGTCAGGCGCTACCCAACGCTGCAAACCATGTGTCTGTAGCGTAAAAAATGACAGAATTATAGGCATTTCTTTGAACGGTCCCGTGTTCTCGTTTCACGAGAAACGGTGCGAGATATGACGAGACTTTCTATTGAATGACTAAGAAGTAAACTAATGCTATCTAACGCCAAAAACCAGAGCTTTCTATCGCAAATATTGACAGAGATAGAAGCAGGAAAACTCCGTTTTTCAGATTGTCAAGTTTCACCCCAAAATTTGGTCACCATGGTGACGGCAGCACAAGGCTAAATGTACGAAGGAATAAAGCAATGATCCTAGTTTTAGATGCGACAAATAAAATTGTTCTATGCTTAATATTTTTTTGGATATTGCGGAAAAATGATAAGTTGTAGTGTTTCCAGTACCACGCCCCCTGGTGGCTATTTCCGAAAAATGAAAAAACAAGTTCGAGATAATACAGAACAACAGAAAATATGTCACTTTCAGAACCTTAGCTGTAAAACTGCCACCTGTAAATCGTATTTAATGAAATCTCGAAAAGTCTCATTTGACGACAAATGGCACGAGATTTTGCGAGACTTACATTAATTTCGCATAGAGCATATTAAATGCTACGCATTGCAAAAAACTAGACCTCTCTAACTTAAACAATGAGAAATTTGGAGGGAAATTTTCGAATTTTCTGAATTTCCCCCAAAAATACGTTACCATGGTAACCATTGACCGGAAAAATTTGCCAGCACTTGGAAAGCTGACATAGTGAGGAATAAAATGAGCTACAGATTATGCGGCTACGATTATTATTGACAAAGATATGAAGAAAGTAAAAATTTCAGGTTTTTTGGTGACCCTGACCTTGACCTTTGACCGATCATGACCAAAAACAATAGGCTCCGAGGAGAATAGATCTTACAGTTTATGTATAAGTTTCAGAGCGATTGCTTAAAAACTGTGGCCTCTAGCGCGTGTACATACAGACAAACAGACAGACAAACAAACAAACAAACAAACAAACATACGCGGGTGATCAACATGCTTGCGAAAATCGAAGATTTCCGGCAAGCAACAAACAGACATCCGCAACTGACCAACATACTTGCGAAAATCGAAGATTTCCGGCAAGTAACAAACGGAACTGATCAACATACTTGTCGAAATCTCTGATTCCGGCAAGCAATAAACTATAACGCGACAGAAATGGCAAACCGGCCGGCAAAGAGTGCCTGTGGTCACTTATTTTATACGGCGAACGCTATAATTTTTGCAGTCACGGGAAAGCGTGTCTGTCTTTCATACTAAAACGCGTGCATGCATGCGTGATGGCATATGTATTTGTGCATGCGGGTTTTAATTTTTACAAAGTTGCTAAAATTTGTGGGGACCGTGTATGATTAAACAAAAGAGGTCATGGGCAGAAAGGCCATGAAACGCCCATTCATATGGTGTACAGTTTATGTACCTAACATGTGTAGTTTTGGAGATATGGTTAAACAATGATAGTAGGTACGGGGTTGCAGTGCAGCGCCCCCTAGCGGGAAATTTTCCAAAAACTGAACAATTGCTTTCGAGATATTAGTGTATGACGTAACATGTATCAGTTTCAAAAGGATGCCTGCATATCTGTGGCCTATAGGGCATGTCACCGTGAAATCGCGAAATCTCATTCGACGAGAAACGGTGCGAGATTTTGCAAGATTTTTGGTTGGATCACCGAGAACTCACCAAGCGCTACAAGATGCAAAAATTTTGACCTCTCTAGCATAAAAACTGACAGAGTTAGAAGCTGAAAAGTGCATATTTTCAAAATTGAAAGGTTTTACCCCAAAAATAGAGAAATCTGGCAATAGCGCACTTTGGCACCTATGCGCAAAAACAAGCCCATGGACCCTAGTTTAAGGTGCTGTGATGGAAATGGCCCAATGTTTAATAGTTCTGGAGGTATAGCACCAAAACAAATTTTCATGTTTTTTCATCTGCAACGCCCCCTGGCGGCCATTTCCAAAATCTGAAAAACCCGTTTCGAGATATTCTTATGTTACATAAAATATCTCAGAATCAGTAAAATTGCTGCAAATTTGAAAAATATCACGAAATTCCATGATTTCTCCCCAAAATTGCGTAACCATGGTAACAGCGAAATGAGGCAATTTTGCAGTGTTGGAAGTGGCCATTCAGTGGCAAATAAAACGGGCAACAGATTAGGTGCCTACGGCTATTTTTGACGAAGGTATGAAGAAAAAACCGTTTTTGAGCTTTTTGGTGACCCTGACCTTGACCCTTGACCGATCATGACCAAAAACAATAGGCTCCGAGAAGAACCGATTATACACTCTATCTATAAGTTTCAGGACGATTGGTGCAAAATTGTGGCCTGTAGAGCGGGGACATACAGACAAACAAACAAACGGAACTGATCAACATACTTGTCGAAATCTCTGATTCCGGCAAGCAATAAACTATAACGCGACAGAAATGGCAAACCGGCCGGCAAAGAGTGCCTGTGGTCACTTATTTTATACGGCGAACGCTATAATTTTTGCAGTCACGGGAAAGCGTGTCTGTCTTTCATACTAAAACGCGTGCATGCATGCGTGATGGCATATGTATTTGTGCATGCGGGTTTTAATTTTTACAAAGTTGCTAAAATTTGTGGGGACCGTGTATGATTAAACAAAAGAGGTCATGGGCAGAAAGGCCATGAAACGCCCATTCATATGGTGTACAGTTTATGTACCTAACATGTGTAGTTTTGGAGATATGGTTAAACAATGATAGTAGGTACGGGGTTGCAGTGCAGCGCCCCCTAGCGGAAATTTTCCAAAAACTGAACAATTGCTTTCGAGATATTAGTGTATGACGTAACATGTATCAGTTTCAAAAGGATGCCTGCATATCTGTGGCCTATAGGGCATGTCACCGTGAAATCGCGAAATCTCATTCGACGAGAAACGGTGCGAGATTTTGCAAGATTTTTGGTTGGATCACCGAGAACTCACCAAGCGCTACAAGATGCAAAAATTTTGACCTCTCTAGCATAAAAACTGACAGAGTTAGAAGCTGAAAAGTGCATATTTTCAAAATTGAAAGGTTTTACCCCAAAAATAGAGAAATCTGGCAATAGCGCACTTTGGCACCTATGCGCAAAAACAAGCCCATGGACCCTAGTTTAAGGTGCTGTGATGGAAATGGCCCAATGTTTAATAGTTCTGGAGGTATAGCACCAAAACAAATTTTCATGTTTTTTCATCTGCAACGCCCCCTGGCGGCCATTTCCAAAATCTGAAAAACCCGTTTCGAGATATTCTTATGTTACATAAAATATCTCAGAATCAGTAAAATTGCTGCAAATTTGAAAAATATCACGAAATTCCATGATTTCTCCCCAAAATTGCGTAACCATGGTAACAGCGAAATGAGGCAATTTTGCAGTGTTGGAAGTGGCCATTCAGTGGCAAATAAAACGGGCAACAGATTAGGTGCCTACGGCTATTTTTGACGAAGGTATGAAGAAAAAACCGTTTTTGAGCTTTTTGGTGACCCTGACCTTGACCCTTGACCGATCATGACCAAAAACAATAGGCTCCGAGAAGAACCGATTATACACTCTATCTATAAGTTTCAGGACGATTGGTGCAAAATTGTGGCCTGTAGAGCGGGGACATACAGACAAACAAACAAACGGAACTGATCAACATACTTGTCGAAATCTCTGATTCCGGCAAGCAATAAACTATAACGCGACAGAAATGGCAAACCGGCCGGCAAAGAGTGCCTGTGGTCACTTATTTTATACGGCGAACGCTATAATTTTTGCAGTCACGGGAAAGCGTGTCTGTCTTTCATACTAAAACGCGTGCATGCATGCGTGATGGCATATGTATTTGTGCATGCGGGTTTTAATTTTTACAAAGTTGCTAAAATTTGTGGGGACCGTGTATGATTAAACAAAAGAGGTCATGGGCAGAAAGGCCATGAAACGCCCATTCATATGGTGTACAGTTTATGTACCTAACATGTGTAGTTTTGGAGATATGGTTAAACAATGATAGTAGGTACGGGGTTGCAGTGCAGCGCCCCCTAGCGGGAAATTTTCCAAAAACTGAACAATTGCTTTCGAGATATTAGTGTATGACGTAACATGTATCAGTTTCAAAAGGATGCCTGCATATCTGTGGCCTATAGGGCATGTCACCGTGAAATCGCGAAATCTCATTCGACGAGAAACGGTGCGAGATTTTGCAAGATTTTTGGTTGGATCACCGAGAACTCACCAAGCGCTACAAGATGCAAAAATTTTGACCTCTCTAGCATAAAAACTGACAGAGTTAGAAGCTGAAAAGTGCATATTTTCAAAATTGAAAGGTTTTACCCCAAAAATAGAGAAATCTGGCAATAGCGCACTTTGGCACCTATGCGCAAAAACAAGCCCATGGACCCTAGTTTAAGGTGCTGTGATGGAAATGGCCCAATGTTTAATAGTTCTGGAGGTATAGCACCAAAACAAATTTTCATGTTTTTTCATCTGCAACGCCCCCTGGCGGCCATTTCCAAAATCTGAAAAACCCGTTTCGAGATATTCTTATGTTACATAAAATATCTCAGAATCAGTAAAATTGCTGCAAATTTGAAAAATATCACGAAATTCCATGATTTCTCCCCAAAATTGCGTAACCATGGTAACAGCGAAATGAGGCAATTTTGCAGTGTTGGAAGTGGCCATTCAGTGGCAAATAAAACGGGCAACAGATTAGGTGCCTACGGCTATTTTTGACGAAGGTATGAAGAAAAAACCGTTTTTGAGCTTTTTGGTGACCCTGACCTTGACCCTTGACCGATCATGACCAAAAACAATAGGCTCCGAGAAGAACCGATTATACACTCTATCTATAAGTTTCAGGACGATTGGTGCAAAATTGTGGCCTGTAGAGCGGGGACATACAGACAAACAAACAAACGGAACTGATCAACATACTTGTCGAAATCTCTGATTCCGGCAAGCAATAAACTATAACGCGACAGAAATGGCAAACCGGCCGGCAAAGAGTGCCTGTGGTCACTTATTTTATACGGCGAACGCTATAATTTTTGCAGTCACGGGAAAGCGTGTCTGTCTTTCATACTAAAACGCGTGCATGCATGCGTGATGGCATATGTATTTGTGCATGCGGGTTTTAATTTTTACAAAGTTGCTAAAATTTGTGGGGACCGTGTATGATTAAACAAAAGAGGTCATGGGCAGAAAGGCCATGAAACGCCCATTCATATGGTGTACAGTTTATGTACCTAACATGTGTAGTTTTGGAGATATGGTTAAACAATGATAGTAGGTACGGGGTTGCAGTGCAGCGCCCCCTAGCGGAAATTTTCCAAAAACTGAACAATTGCTTTCGAGATATTAGTGTATGACGTAACATGTATCAGTTTCAAAAGGATGCCTGCATATCTGTGGCCTATAGGGCATGTCACCGTGAAATCGCGAAATCTCATTCGACGAGAAACGGTGCGAGATTTTGCAAGATTTTTGGTTGGATCACCGAGAACTCACCAAGCGCTACAAGATGCAAAAATTTTGACCTCTCTAGCATAAAAACTGACAGAGTTAGAAGCTGAAAAGTGCATATTTTCAAAATTGAAAGGTTTTACCCCAAAAATAGAGAAATCTGGCAATAGCGCACTTTGGCACCTATGCGCAAAAACAAGCCCATGGACCCTAGTTTAAGGTGCTGTGATGGAAATGGCCCAATGTTTAATAGTTCTGGAGGTATAGCACCAAAACAAATTTTCATGTTTTTTCATCTGCAACGCCCCCTGGCGGCCATTTCCAAAATCTGAAAAACCCGTTTCGAGATATTCTTATGTTACATAAAATATCTCAGAATCAGTAAAATTGCTGCAAATTTGAAAAATATCACGAAATTCCATGATTTCTCCCCAAAATTGCGTAACCATGGTAACAGCGAAATGAGGCAATTTTGCAGTGTTGGAAGTGGCCATTCAGTGGCAAATAAAACGGGCAACAGATTAGGTGCCTACGGCTATTTTTGACGAAGGTATGAAGAAAAAACCGTTTTTGAGCTTTTTGGTGACCCTGACCTTGACCCTTGACCGATCATGACCAAAAACAATAGGCTCCGAGAAGAACCGATTATACACTCTATCTATAAGTTTCAGGACGATTGGTGCAAAATTGTGGCCTGTAGAGCGGGGACATACAGACAAACAAACAAACGGAACTGATCAACATACTTGTCGAAATCTCTGATTCCGGCAAGCAATAAACTATAACGCGACAGAAATGGCAAACCGGCCGGCAAAGAGTGCCTGTGGTCACTTATTTTATACGGCGAACGCTATAATTTTTGCAGTCACGGGAAAGCGTGTCTGTCTTTCATACTAAAACGCGTGCATGCATGCGTGATGGCATATGTATTTGTGCATGCGGGTTTTAATTTTTACAAAGTTGCTAAAATTTGTGGGGACCGTGTATGATTAAACAAAAGAGGTCATGGGCAGAAAGGCCATGAAACGCCCATTCATATGGTGTACAGTTTATGTACCTAACATGTGTAGTTTTGGAGATATGGTTAAACAATGATAGTAGGTACGGGGTTGCAGTGCAGCGCCCCCTAGCGGAAATTTTCCAAAAACTGAACAATTGCTTTCGAGATATTAGTGTATGACGTAACATGTATCAGTTTCAAAAGGATGCCTGCATATCTGTGGCCTATAGGGCATGTCACCGTGAAATCGCGAAATCTCATTCGACGAGAAACGGTGCGAGATTTTGCAAGATTTTTGGTTGGATCACCGAGAACTCACCAAGCGCTACAAGATGCAAAAATTTTGACCTCTCTAGCATAAAAACTGACAGAGTTAGAAGCTGAAAAGTGCATATTTTCAAAATTGAAAGGTTTTACCCCAAAAATAGAGAAATCTGGCAATAGCGCACTTTGGCACCTATGCGCAAAAACAAGCCCATGGACCCTAGTTTAAGGTGCTGTGATGGAAATGGCCCAATGTTTAATAGTTCTGGAGGTATAGCACCAAAACAAATTTTCATGTTTTTTCATCTGCAACGCCCCCTGGCGGCCATTTCCAAAATCTGAAAAACCCGTTTCGAGATATTCTTATGTTACATAAAATATCTCAGAATCAGTAAAATTGCTGCAAATTTGAAAAATATCACGAAATTCCATGATTTCTCCCCAAAATTGCGTAACCATGGTAACAGCGAAATGAGGCAATTTTGCAGTGTTGGAAGTGGCCATTCAGTGGCAAATAAAACGGGCAACAGATTAGGTGCCTACGGCTATCTTTGACGAAGGTATGAAGAAAAAACCGTTTTTGAGCTTTTTGGTGACCCTGACCTTGACCCTTGACCGATCATGACCAAAAACAATAGGCTCCGAGAAGAACCGATTATACACTCTATCTATAAGTTTCAGGACGATTGGTGCAAAATTGTGGCCTGTAGAGCGGGGACATACAGACAAACAAACAAACGGAACTGATCAACATACTTGTCGAAATCTCTGATTCCGGCAAGCAATAAACTATAACGCGACAGAAATGGCAAACCGGCCGGCAAAGAGTGCCTGTGGTCACTTATTTTATACGGCGAACGCTATAATTTTTGCAGTCACGGGAAAGCGTGTCTGTCTTTCATACTAAAACGCGTGCATGCATGCGTGATGGCATATGTATTTGTGCATGCGGGTTTTAATTTTTACAAAGTTGCTAAAATTTGTGGGGACCGTGTATGATTAAACAAAAGAGGTCATGGGCAGAAAGGCCATGAAACGCCCATTCATATGGTGTACAGTTTATGTACCTAACATGTGTAGTTTTGGAGATATGGTTAAACAATGATAGTAGGTACGGGGTTGCAGTGCAGCGCCCCCTAGCGGAAATTTTCCAAAAACTGAACAATTGCTTTCGAGATATTAGTGTATGACGTAACATGTATCAGTTTCAAAAGGATGCCTGCATATCTGTGGCCTATAGGGCATGTCACCGTGAAATCGCGAAATCTCATTCGACGAGAAACGGTGCGAGATTTTGCAAGATTTTTGGTTGGATCACCGAGAACTCACCAAGCGCTACAAGATGCAAAAATTTTGACCTCTCTAGCATAAAAACTGACAGAGTTAGAAGCTGAAAAGTGCATATTTTCAAAATTGAAAGGTTTTACCCCAAAAATAGAGAAATCTGGCAATAGCGCACTTTGGCACCTATGCGCAAAAACAAGCCCATGGACCCTAGTTTAAGGTGCTGTGATGGAAATGGCCCAATGTTTAATAGTTCTGGAGGTATAGCACCAAATTTTTTAAGGAAGGTATAGCACCTATTTTTGACGAAGGTATGAAGAAAAAACCGTTTTTGAGCTTTTTGGTGACCCTGACCTTGACCCTTGACCGATCATGACCAAAAACAATAGGCTCCGAGAAGAACCGATTATACACTCTATCTATAAGTTTCAGGACGATTGGTGCAAAATTGTGGCCTGTAGAGCGGGGACATACAGACAAACAAACAAACGGAACTGATCAACATACTTGTCGAAATCTCTGATTCCGGCAAGCAACAAACATACGCGGGTGATCAACATGCTTGCGAAAATCGAAGATTTCCGGCAAGCAACAAACAGACAAACAGACATCCGCGACTGACCAACCTGCTTGCAGAAATCGAAGATTTCCGGCAAGCAACAAACAGACAAACAGACATCCGCGACTGACCAACCTGCTTGCAGAAATCGAAGATTTCCGGCAAGCAATAAAGTTGTGACTGTGCCTCCAACATGTACGATAATAGATGGGGCCCGGAGAGGCCGTCACGGACCGCTGCACACGCCGGCCGCCCACCGTAAGGACCCTGCCGCCACTTGCGGCGACGGCACGTGTCTTCGTGGTTTGGCGTAAAACGGCGCGAGATTTGACGAGATTAACAATGTAACCCCTGAATGTGACCGCGAGTGTCAGCCGCTATGCAGCGCTGCATACCATGTGTCTGTAGCGTCAAAAATGACAGAATTATAGGCATTTCTTTGAATGGTCACGTGTTCTCGTTTCACGAGAAACGGTGCGGGATATGACGAGACTTGCGATTGAACGGCTTAGAACTAGAGGGATGCTGTCTAACGCCAAAAACCAGACCTTTCTATCGCAAATATCAACAGAGATAGAAGCTGGAAAACTCCGCATTTTCAGATTGTCAAGTTTTACCCCAAAATTCGGTAACCATGGTAACGGCAGCACAAAGCAACGTGTGCGAAGGGATAAGCCAACGTTCCTAGTTTCAGATACGACCAAAAAAATGGTGTCACGTTTAATATTTTTTGAGATATTGCAGAAAAATGATATGTTACAGTGTTTCATGTACCACGCCCCCTGGTGGCTATTTCCAAAAAATGAAAAATTGGTTTCGAGATATTTCTAAATAACACAAAATATGTCATTTTCAAAGTCATAGTTTAAAAAATGCGACCTGTAAGCCATATTTAATGAAATCTCGAAAATTCTCGTTTGACGAGATATTATACGAGATATCGCGAGACTTTTAATAAAATCCTGCAGTACTTGTTAAATGCTACCTGATGCAAAAAACTAGAACTCTCTAGCTTTAAAAATGACAAAGTTAGAAAAAATTGTCCTTTGATTTTCGATTTACATCACTTTTACCCAAAAATACGTAACCATGGTGACAACCAATTTGAATCAGCTACACACCAGACGAAAGGCCTTGGAATGACGATTAAAATGAGCCATGTTTGAAGTGGCTATGACAAATAGTAATTGAGATATGAAGAAAAGAGCACTTTAGGAACTTTTGATGACCTTGACCTTGACCTTTGACCTATATTGCCCAAAAACAATAGGCTTCTTGCATTTTTGATTTTACACAAACTGTGAAAGTTTGAAAGCGATGGGATCAAAATTGTGACCTGTAGAGACTGGACAGACAAACAAACAAACAAACAAACAGACTAGACGACCTGAGGTCGAACGCTTGCCGGAAGTGACCGGAAATAAGACAGCGGAATAGATGGACAGTTACTAGGCAGACAGACAGGGAACATTTGGATCTGATCAAATGAAAAACCTCTATCATGGGGAAAACAGTAGCACATATGAATAAGGTCTTGCTGATTTTCAAAAGTCAAAGAGGAGTAGACAGAGAGACAGACAGAGAGACAGACAGACAGACGGATAGAGAGACATTAATAGTGTTGTTATTAGTAGCCATCCTATACAGGATAATCCATTTTTGGACAGAAATAAAAATAAAGGAAGTCCAACTGAATCCTTGGCAGTTCTCCTATTCTTGAGTGCTGGAAATAAGAAAAGCACTGAAAATGAAACTTGAAGAGTTGAACGTCCAGAATGCCGAAATGCAAGCGAAGCCGCGTTCGTGTTAGACAGAGACCCGACCTCTGGGTAAGGGAGACGTGACCTTTCATTCCTGGACAAATAGGTCGGCCTGAGGACATCTTCAAGTCTGATGATGGCTTAAATTAGGGCTGTCCTTGAAGAAAAAAAGGCAGTCGGTCAGCCTGCGTCCGGGAATTATAAAATTCCAAGAAGTCCTGCCCATCACGGATTAACTGTAATGTCCCCTTGGTGTAGGTTATCTGTAATGTGAAATTTAATATATTTTAAAAATTGGAATCTTTGGTTAAAAAAGGAGAGGCTTTTAAGGAGTCTGAAGTGGTAAGTAATAAGATAAAAAAATTTGAGGCCCTAGTTCCGTGGTGGGTTAGGACTTCATATATAAAAATATATTCTGGCATGAGAGAGGGGTGCTGTCAAATTTTTTGGCGCCTGCCGCACGTTTGTGAATAAAACGGTACACTTGACACGGGCGCGATGGAAATTTAAGAGGAAAGGTAGTAATCCCAAGCCGTAGTTGAGTTGTTTTGACCCCAGAGTTTGCAGTCCTAGCTGAAATAGGCATGGGACGGGCTCTTTTTTAAACCCGGAACGCCAGAAGAGGCTGGAGATTGAATGAAGGATTGGGCCATTTTTTTATCCGAAAAACCTGGGAATTGACAATTAAAAAAAATGACAGGGACCTTCTTAGCCCGTTCCAGCTCAGGGAACGGTCTTTAGAATATTGTCGGGAATCCATATTATCCTACCTGTGGGCTGGGACGGTCCAGAAAACCGCAATTATACGGGTATCCATAAAATTGTATGTCAATTTTTGTCATTAATAAATACATATACATCTATAACGCGGACAGCTGGAGAATTCGCGGAGAATTCATCATGATGATATTATTAAATGTGAGCAAAGGTACAATTTATGTTTTGTATCATATTTCCTTAAGAACCTGTAAATTTGATATCCTGCATGGTTTTGTTACGGTTTGCACAGTAAACTGTTGAAAAAATATATAGTGTTTAGCGTTTTCGTCTGATGTAAGATCGGTAGTCAATGTTAGCTGGTGATCCAGATTGGTGTTAGTGGCAGTCCCACATTGTTTGCGCTGGTTATTATTTCGGTAATTTAACAGTGAATAAATGTCTTTAGAGTAATATAGTGGTAGATTTTAAATGATTTTAACGTGTAATTAAAAGTATCATTGCATATAAAATCTCTCCGTGAATTGTCCGGGAATTCCCCGCGTTTACATATAAACGCATTTACCAGCCGTATGAAAGTTTTTGTCCGCTTTCATAATGTTTGCCGTGCCCCGGACACAAATTTAAGACGAGATGGACTAAACCCCGCCCCTGTAGGATTGTTTGGACTCTGAAGAAACGAACCCTCGCAGGAAATGCGGTGGGACGGGCTCTTTCTTATTCGATGAACGCTCGAAAAGAGTGGTGAATGATTGAAAAAATAGGGTCATTTTCACTGTCATCTTGAATAACGGAATAAATATTTTTTTAAAAATTCATAGAGACTTGGTCATCCAATAACAGCAGAAAAAAATGTTCTTTCAAATGTTGTGTGGTGTCCATTGTACCCTCGCCCACCGCCGGGATCCAAAGAGAAGCCTGGATTTTACTGCAAAAAAAAAACACAAACACCCCCCCCCCCCAAAAAAAAAACAAAAACAAAAAAACTTTTATTCATTTTATTTTTATTTTTTATTACTGGATGTAATTGAATATCACGGTTTATTTATAAAAAAATAAGATGCAATTCATTGGATGAAAAGAGATTTTATTAAATATATTGATACATGTTTATAACAGTTTGATATTTGATTTTTTTTAATTTATAGACAGACAATTTGTTACCTCAAATCTGTACTCATGGTCCAACATGCATGTATTTGGTGTTCTTAGACCCATTTTAGGGTGTATATCCATGATAACAAGATAATATTACCTTGTTCCCACCAGCAAACATTTCAAGCCCCCAGAAAGCTGATTTCAGCTGAGGACAGTATATGGCTTATTATACACAGGCAAATAGTGTTTTGGACCACCTCATCTCCACCAGACTCATCACACACACCTGGTTTGGCTATCATTGCAATCCATTTACACCCACTGGCTGGAATCTCAAAGCATTTGGTTCAAATCCCTCAGAAAAAAAATTAGGGCCAGTTTGAATTTCCAAATCTGGACACAGTGGACATAGTGATATACAGAAAAAATCCATTTTTTCCCCTCAAATCTGTACTGATGGTCCCACAAACCTGGTTTTGGTGTCATTAGGCCCAGTTTAGTGTGTATATACAGGAAAACAAGATAATATTACCCTGTTCCCACAAACAAAAATTTCATGCCCCCAGAAACCTGATTTCAGGCCAGTTTATGCTTATACACAGTCAAATAGGTTCTGGCCCCCTTCATATCCACAAAACTCAACACACACTCCTGGTTTGGGTATCATTGCAATCCATTTACACCCACTGGCTGGCATCACCAAGCATTTGGCTCAACTCCCTCAGAAAAAAAATTAGGGCCAGTTTGAATTCCCAAATCTGGACACAGTGAACATAGTGATATACAGATAAAATCCATTTTCCCCCCTCAAATCTGTACTGATGGTCCCACAAACCTGGTTTTGGTGTCATTAGGCCCAGTTTAGGGTGTATATACAGGGAAACAAGAAAATATTACCCTGTTCCCACAAACAAAAATTTCATGCCCCCAGAAACCTGATTTCAGGCCAGTTTATGCTTATACACAGTCAAATAGGTTCTGGCCCCCTGCATCTCCACCAGACTCTTCACAAACACCTGGCTTGGGTTT
The DNA here is from genome assembly GCA_026874595.1 of Sipunculus nudus. Taxonomy (NCBI): domain Eukaryota; kingdom Metazoa; phylum Annelida; class Sipuncula; order Golfingiida; family Sipunculidae; genus Sipunculus; species Sipunculus nudus. The sequence goes on from CM049306.1 coordinate 66,714,332, forward strand.
CATTGCAATCCATTCACACCCACTGGCTGGCATCTCCAAGCATATAGCTCAACTTCTTCAGAAAAAAATATAGACCACTTTAAAGTTTATCAAACCTGGTCATAGTGGTTTATGCAGAAATCAATTGTTCTGATCTCAAATCTGAAATAGTGGTCATAGAACATTGGTTGGTTCTTGTATGATTTTATTCAATTTACAATCAATTTGCAGGAAAACCTGGCATTTTATTTTACTTCAATACACCAACAATAAACAATCTAAGGACAAGTGAACAGGCTACCATACATATCTTAGGGAAAGGAAAACAGCAAAGGTTGTTTACATTGAGGACACATGGCAACCAGGTGGTTGGCGCTGGTCTGTGAAGCTTACGAAGCAGCAATCAAAGGAAGACGATAACAACACAATAGAAGTCTTCTTCATGGGCCATCGCACACCCATAGAACACGGCTCCAACTGTCAAGTGTAATGCCCCTGCCGACATTTACTATCACATACTGCCGCCACTTATGGTCACGGCAATAGGATGTACTTTTTTATTTGAAGAAAAAACGATCCCAGATTTGACGAAACTTACAATATAAACACATAATGTGACCGAGAGTGTTAGACGCTATCGAATGCTGAAAACTAAAGGTCTTCAGCATTAAAATAACAGAATTATAGGCGTATCTTTGAATGGTCCCATGTTCTCGTTTGACAAGAAATGATGCGAGATATGACGAGATATTCAATTTTGTCACTTCAAACTAGTCAAGTGAATCTTGAACAATAGAAAAATAAAATCTCTGGCATTCAAATGACAGAGATATAGACATTTGTTCGAATTCTCGAATATTCTCGTTTGGCGGGAGATGGTACGAGATGTGGCGAGATATAAGTTATTATCTTGTTAAGCTCCCAAAACGCAACAAAATGCTGAAAACTGCTCCTCTTTAGCCGAAAAGGTGACCAAGTTATATGCATTTCTGTGAAATCTCGTAATTTCTCGTTTGTCGGAAAACAGAGCGAGATTCTACGAGACTTGCAATTAACTGCATTAGTGGCAAGGGAATGCTACCTCATGCAGAAAACTAGACACTTGTAGTATAAATATTAACAGAGATAGAAGCAAAAAACTTATTATTTTCAGATTGCCAAGTTTTACCCCAAAATTTGGTTACCATGGTAACAGCAGCGCAAAGCTACATGTACGCAGGAATAAGCCGACGATCCTAGTTTCAGATAAGACAGTAAACATTGTGCCACGTTTAATATTTTTTTTTGGTATTGCAGAAAAATGGTAAGTTGCAGTGTTTCCAGTACCACGCCCCCTGGTGGCTAATTTCAAAAAATGAAAAAACAAGTTCGAGATAATACAGAAAAACAGAAAATATGTCACTTTTAGAACCTTAGCTGTAAAACTGCCACCTCTAAATCGTTTTTAATTAAATCTCGAAAAGTCTCATTTGACGACAAATGGCACGAGATTTTGCGAGACTCCCGTTAATTTTCCATAGAGCATATTAAATGCTACACAATGCAAAAAACTAGACCTCTCTAACTTAAAAAATGAAAAATTTTGAGTGAAATTTTCGAATTTTCTGATTTCCCCCCAAAAATACGTTACGATGGTAACAATCGACCAGAAAAATTTGCTAGCACTTGGAAAGCTAACATAAAGAGGAATAAAATGAGCTACAGATTATGCGGCTACGATTATTATTGACAAAGATATGAAGAAAGTAAAAATGTTAGGTTTTTTGGTGACCCTGACCTTGACCTTTGACCGATCATGACCAAAAACAATAGGCTCCGAGGAGAACCAATCTTACACTTAATGTATAAGTTTCAGAGCGATTGCTTAAAAACTGTGGCCTGTAGCGCGTGTACATACAGACAAACAAACAGACAGACAAACAAACAAACAAACATACGCGGGTGACCAATATGCTTGCGAAAATCGAAGATTTCCGGCAAGCAATAAAGTTAGGACTGTGCCTCCAACATGTAGGATAATAGACAGGGCCCGGAAAGGCCGACACGCACCGCTGCACACGCCGGCCGCCCACCGTAAGGACCCTGCCGGCACTTGCGGCGATGGCACGGGTCTTCGTGGTTTGGCGAAAAACGGCGCGAGATTTGACGAGACTTACAATATGACCCCTGAATGTGACTGCGAGTGTCAGGCGCTACCCAACGCTGCAAACCATGTGTCTGTAGCGTAAAAAATGACAGAATTATAGGCATTTCTTTGAACGGTCCCGTGTTCTCGTTTCACGAGAAACGGTGCGAGATATGACGAGACTTTCTATTGAATGACTAAGAAGTAAACTAATGCTATCTAACGCCAAAAACCAGAGCTTTCTATCGCAAATATTGACAGAGATAGAAGCAGGAAAACTCCGTTTTTCAGATTGTCAAGTTTCACCCCAAAATTTGGTCACCATGGTGACGGCAGCACAAGGCTAAATGTACGAAGGAATAAAGCAATGATCCTAGTTTTAGATGCGACAAATAAAATTGTTCTATGCTTAATATTTTTTTAGATATTGCGGAAAAATGATAAGTTGTAGTGTTTCCAGTACCACGCCCCCTGGTGGCTATTTCCGAAAAATGAAAAAACAAGTTCGAGATAATACAGAACAACAGAAAATATGTCACTTTCAGAACCTTAGCTGTAAAACTGCCACCTGTAAATCGTATTTAATGAAATCTCGAAAAGTCTCATTTGACGACAAATGGCACGAGATTTTGCGAGACTTACATTAATTTCGCATAGAGCATATTAAATGCTACGCATTGCAAAAAACTAGACCTCTCTAACTTAAACAATGAGAAATTTGGAGGGAAATTTTCGAATTTTCTGAATTTCCCCCAAAAATTCGTTACCATGGTAACCATTGACCGGAAAAATTTGCCAGCACTTGGAAAGCTGACATAGTGAGGAATAAAATGAGCTACAGATTATGCGGCTACGATTATTATTGACAAAGATATGAAGAAAGTAAAAATTTCAGGTTTTTTGGTGACCCTGACCTTGACCTTTGACCGATCATGACCAAAAACAATAGGCTCCGAGGAGAATAGATCTTACAGTTTATGTATAAGTTTCAGAGCGATTGCTTAAAAACTGTGGCCTCTAGCGCGTGTACATACAGACAAACAGACAGACAAACAAACAAACTAGACGACCTGAGGTCGAACGCTTGCCGGAAGTGACCGGAAATAATACAGCGAAATAGATGGACAGTTACTAGGCAGACAGACAGGGAACATTTGGATCTGATCAAATGAAAAACCTCTATCATGGGGAAAACAGTAGCACATATGAATAAGGTCTTGCTGATTTTCAAAAGTCAAAGAGGAGTAGACAGAGAGACAGACAGAGAGACAGACAGACAGACAGACAGACGGATAGAGAGACATTAATAGTGTTGTTATTAGTAGCCATCCTATACAGGATAATCCATTTTTGGACAGAAATAAAAATAAAGGAAGTCCAACTGAATCCTTGGCAGTTCTCCTATTCTTGAGTGCTGGAAATAAGAAAAGCACTGAAAATGAAACTTGAAGAGTTAAACGTCCAGAATGCCGAAATGCAAGCGAAGCCGCGTTCGTGTTAGACAGAGACCCGACCTCTGGGTAAGGGAGACGTGACCTTTCATTCCTGGACAAATAGGTCGGCCTGAGGACATCTTCAAGTCTGATGATGGCTTAAATTAGGGCTGTCCTTGAAGAAAAAAGGCAGTCGGTCAGCCTGCGTCCGGGAATTATAAAATTCCAAGAAGTCCTGCCCATCACGGATTAACTGTAATGTCCCCTTGGTGTAGGTTATCTGTAATGTGAAATTTAATATATTTTAAAAATTGGAATCTTTGGTTAAAAAAGGAGAGACTTTTAAGGAGTCTGAAGTGGTAAGTAATAAGATTTGAGGCCCTAGTTCCGTGGTGGGTTAGGACTTCATATATTCTGGCATGAGAGAGGGGTGCTGTCAAATTTTTTGGCGCCTGCCGCACGTTTGTGAATAAAACGGTACACTTGACACGGGCGCGATGGAAATTTAAGAGGAAAGGTAGTAATCCCAAGCCGTAGTTGAGTTGTTTTGACCCCAGAGTTTGCAGTCCTAGCTGAAATAGGCATGGGACGGGCTCTTTTTTAAACCCGGAACGCCAGAAGAGGCTGGAGATTGAATGAAGGATTGGGCCATTTTTTTTATCCGAAAAACCTGGGAATTGACAATTAAAAAAAATGACAGGGACCTTCTTAGCCCGTTCCAGCTCAGGGAACGGTCATTAGAATATTGTCGGGAATCCATATTATCCTACCTGTGGGCTGGGACGGTCCAGAAAACCGCAATTATACGGGTATCCATAAAATTGTATGTCAATTTTTGTCATTAATAAATACATATACATCTATAACGCGGACAGCTGGAGAATTCGCGGAGAATTCATCATGATGATATTATTAAATGTGAGCAAAGGTACAATTTATGTTTTGTATCATATTTCCTTAAGAACCTGTAAATTTGATATCCTGCATGGTTTTGTTACGGTTTGCACAGTAAACTGTTGAAAAAATATATATAGTGTTTAGCGTTTTCGTCTGATGTAAGATCGGTAGTCAATGTTAGCTGGTGATCCAGATTGGTGTTAGTGGCAGTCCCACATTGTTTGCGCTGGTTATTATTTCGGTAATTTAACAGTGAATAAATGTCTTTAGAGTAATATAGTGGTAGATTTTAAATGAATTTAACGTGTAATTAAAAGTATCATTGCATATAAAATCTCTCCGTGAATTGTCCGGGAATTCCCCGCGTTTACATATAAACGCATTTACCAGCCGTATGAAAGTTTTTATCCGCTTTCATAATGTTTGCCGTGCCCCGGTCACAAATTTAAGACGAAATGGACTAAACCCCGCCCCTGTAGGATTGTTTGGACTCTGAAGAAACGAACCCTCGCAGGAAATGCGGTGGGACGGGCTCTTTCTTATTCGAAGAACGCTCGAAAAGAGTGGTGAATGATTGAAAAAATAGGGTCATTTTCACTGTCATCTTGAATAACGGAATAAATATTTTTTTTTTAAATTCATAGAGACTTGGTCATCCAATAACAGCAGAAAAAAATGTTCTTTCAAATGTTGTGTGGTGTCCATTGTACCCTCGCCCACCGCCGGGATCCAAAGAGAAGCCTGGATTTTACTGCAAAAAAAAAACACAAACACCCCCCCCCCAAAAAAAACAAAAAACAAAAACAAAAAAACTTTTATTCATTTTATTTTTATTTTTTATTACTGGATGTAATTGAATATCATGGTTTATTTATGAAAAAATAAGATGCAATTCATTGGATGAAAAGAGATTTTATTAAATATATTGATACATGTTTATAACAGTTTGATATTTGATTTTTTTTAATTTATAGACAGACAATTTGTTACCTCAAATCTGTACTCATGGTCTAACATGCATGTATTTGGTGTTCTTAGACCCATTTTAGGGTGTATATCCATGATAACAAGATAATATTACCTTGTTCCCACCAGCAAACATTTCAAGCCCCCAGAAAGCTGATTTCAGCTGAGGACAGTATATGGCTTATTATACACAGGCAAATAGTGTTTTGGACCACCTCATCTCCACCAGACTCATCACACACACCTGGTTTGGCTATCATTGCAATCCATTTACACCCACTGGCTGGAATCTCAAAGCATTTGGTTCAAATCCCTCAGAAAAAAAATTAGGGCCAGTTTGAATTTCCAAATCTGGACACAGTGGACATAGTGATATACAGAAAAAAATCCATTTTTTCCCCTCAAATCTGTACTGATGGTCCCACAAACCTGGTTTTGGTGTCATTAGGCCCAGTTTAGTGTGTATATACAGGGAAACAAGATAATATTACCCTGTTCCCACAAACAAAAATTTCATGCCCCCAGAAACCTGATTTCAGGCCAGTTTATGCTTATACACAGTCAAATAGGTTCTGGCCCCCCTCATCCCCACAAAACTCAACACACACTCCTGGTTTGGGTATCATTGCAATCCATTTACACCCACTGGCTGGCATCACCAAGCATTTGGCTCAACTCCCTCAGAAAAAAAATTAGGGCCAGTTTGAATTTCCAAATCTGGACACAGTGAACATAGTGATATACAGAGAAAATCCATTTTTTTATCTCAAATCTGTAATGATGGTCCCTAAAACCTGGTTTTGGTGTCATTAGGCCCAGTTTAGGGTGTATATACAGGGAAACAAGATAATATTACCCTGTTCCCACAAACAAAAATTTCATGCCCCCAGAAACCTGATTTCAGGCCAGTTTATGCTTATACACAGTCAAATAGGTTCTGGCCCCCTGCATATCCACAAAACTCAACACACACTCCTGGTTTGGGTATCATTGCAATCCATTTACACCCACTGGCTGGCATCACCAAGCATTTGGCTCAACTCCCTCAGAAAAAAAATTAGGGCCAGTTTGAATTCCCAAATCTGGACACAGTGAACATAGTGATATACAGGGAAAATCCATTTTTTTACCTCAAATCTGTACTGATGGTCCCTAAAACATGGTTTAGGTGTCATTAGGCCCAATTCAAGGTGTATATACAGGGAAACAAGATAATATTACCCTGTTGACACAAACAAGAATTTCAAGCCCCCAGAAACCTGATTTCAGGCCAGTTTATGCTTATACACAGTCAGATAGGTTCTGGCCCCCCTCATCTCCACAAAACTCAACACACACACCTGGTTTGGTATCATCGCAATCCATTTACACCCACTGGCTGGTATCTCAAAGCATTTGGCTCAACTCCATCAGAAAAAAAATTAGGACCAGTTTGAATTTCCAAATCTGGACACAGTGAACATAGTGATATACAGATAAAATCCATTTTTCCCCCTCAAATCTGTACTGATGGTCCCTAAAACATGGTTTAGGTGTCATTAGGCCCAATTCAAGGTGTATATACAGGGAAACAAGATAATATTACCCTGTTCCCACAAACAAAAATTTCATGCCCCCAGAAACCTGATTTCAGGCCAGTTTATGCTTATACACAGTCAAATAGGTTCTGGCCCCCCTCATCCCCACAAAACTCAACACACACTCCTGGTTTGGGTATCATTGCAATCCATTTACACCCACTGGCTGGCATCACCAAGCATTTGGCTCAACTCCCTCAGAAAAAAAATTAGGGCCAGTTTGAATTTCCAAATCTGGACACAGTGAACATAGTGATATACAGAGAAAATCCATTTTTTTATCTCAAATCTGTAATGATGGTCCCTAAAACCTGGTTTTGGTGTCATTAGGCCCAGTTTAGGGTGTATATACAGGGAAACAAGATAATATTACCCTGTTCCCACAAACAAAAATTTCATGCCCCCAGAAACCTGATTTCAGGCCAGTTTATGCTTATACACAGTCAAATAGGTTCTGGCCCCCTGCATATCCACAAAACTCAACACACACTCCTGGATTGGGTATCATTGCAATCCATTTACACCCACTGGCTGGCATCACCAAGCATTTGGCTCAACTCCCTCAGAAAAAAAATTAGGGCCAGTTTGAATTCCCAAATCTGGACACAGTGAACATAGTGATATACAGGGAAAATCCATTTTTTTTACCTCAAATCTGTACTGATGGTCCCTAAAACATGGTTTAGGTGTCATTAGGCCCAATTCAAGGTGTATATACAGGGAAACAAGATAATATTACCCTGTTGACACAAACAAGAATTTCAAGCCCCCAGAAACCTGATTTCAGGCCAGTTTATGCTTATACACAGTCAGATAGGTTCTGGCCCCCCTCATCTCCACAAAACTCAACACACACACCTGGTTTGGTATCATCGCAATCCATTTACACCCACTGGCTGGTATCTCAAAGCATTTGGCTCAACTCCATCAGAAAAAAAATTAGGACCAGTTTGAATTTCCAAATCTGGACACAGTGAACATAGTGATATACAGATAAAATCCATTTTTCCCCCTCAAATCTGTACTGATGGTCCCTAAAACATGGTTTAGGTGTCATTAGGCCCAATTCAAGGTGTATATACAGGGAAACAAGATAATATTACCCTGTTCCCACAAACAAAAATTTCATGCCCCCAGAAACCTGATTTCAGGCCAGTTTATGCTTATACACAGTCAAATAGGTTTTGGCCCCCTTCATCTCCACCAGACTCTTCACAAACACCTGGCTTGGGTTTCATTGCAATCCATTCACACCCACTGGCTGGCATCTCCAAGCATATAGCTCAACTTCTTCAGAAAAAAATATAGACCACTTTAAAGTTTATCAAATCTGGTCATAGTGGTTTATGCAGAAATCAATTGTTCTGATCTCAAATCTGAAATAGTGGTCATAGAACATTGGTTGGTTCTTGTATGATTTTATTCAATTTACAATCAATATGCAGGAAAACCTGGCATTTTTTTTTACTTCAATTCACCAACAATAAACAATCTAAGGACAAGTGAACAGGCTACCATACATATCTTAGGGAAAGGAAAACAGCAAAGGTTGTTTACATTGAGGACACATGGCAACCAGGTGGTTGGCGCTGGTCTGTGAAGCTTACGAAGCAGCAATCAAAGGAAGACGATAACAACACAATAGAAGTCTTCTTCATGGGCCATCGCACACCCATAGAACACGGCTCCAACTGTCAAGTGTAATGCCCCTGCCGACATTTACTATCACATACTGCCGCCACTTATGGTCACGGCAATAGGATGTACTTTTTTATTTGAAGAAAAAACGATCCCAGATTTGACGAAACTTACAAGATAAACACATAATGTGACCGAGAGTGTTAGACGCTATCGAATGCTGAAAACTAAAGGTCTTCAGCATTAAAATAACAGAATTATAGGCGTATTTTTGAATGGTCCCATGTTCTCGTTTGACAAGAAATGATGCGAGATATGACGAGATATTCAATTTTGTCACTTCAAACTAGTCAAGTGAATCTTGAACAATAGAAAAATAAAATCTCTGGCATTCAAATGACAGAGATATAGACATTTGTTCGAATTCTCGAATATTCTCGTTTGGCGGGAGATGGTACGAGATGTGGCGAGATATAAGTTATTATCTTGTTAAGCTCCCAAAACGCAACAAAATGCTGAAAACTGCTCCTCTTTAGCCGAAAAGGTGACCAAGTTATATGCATTTCTGTGAAATCTCGTAATTTCTCGTTTGACGGAAAACAGAGCGAGATTCTACGAGACTTGCAATTAACTGCATTAGTGGCAAGGGAATGCTACCTCATGCAGAAAACTAGACACTTGTAGTATAAATATATTAACAGAGATAGAAGCAAAAAACTTATTATTTTCAGATTGCCAAGTTTTACCCCAAAATTTGGTTACCATGGTAACAGCAGCGCAAAGCTACATGTACGCAGGAATAAGCCGACGATCCTAGTTTCAGATAAGACAGTAAACATTGTGCCACGTTTAATATTTTTTTTGGTATTGCAGAAAAATGGTAAGTTGCAGTGTTTCCAGTACCACGCCCCCTGGTGGCTAATTTCAAAAAATGAAAAAACAAGTTCGAGATAATACAGAAAAACAGAAAAAATGTCACTTTTAGAACCTTAGCTGTAAAACTGCCACCTCTAAATCGTTTTTAATGAAATCTCGAAAAGTTTCATTTGACGACAAATGGCACGAGATTTTGTGAGACTTACATTAATTTCGCATAGAGCATATTTAATGCTACGCATTGCAAAAAACTAGACCTCTCTAACTTAAATAATGAGAAATTTGGAGGGAAATTTTCGAATTTTCTGAATTTCCCCCAAAAATACGTTACCATGGTAACCATTGACCGGAAAAATTTGCCAGCACTTGGAAAGCTGACATAGTGAGGAATAAAATGAGCTACAGATTATGCGGCTACGATTATTATTGACAAAGATATGAAGAAAGTAAAAATTTTAGGTTTTTTGGTGACCCTGACCTTGACCTTTGACCGATCATGACCAAAAACAATAGGCTCCGAGGAGAACCAATCTTACACTTGATGCATAAGTTTCAGAGCGATTGCTTAAAAACTGTGGCCTGTAGCGCGTGTACATACAGACAAACAAACAGACAGACAGACAGACAAACAAACAAACAAACAAACAAACATACGCGGGTGATCAACATGCTTGCGAAAATCGAAGATTTCCGGCAAGCAACAAACTAGACGACCATAGGTCGAGAGGTTGCCGGACTTAAATGACAGACAAATGGAGAAACAGGACAAACTGACGGTTTTCTATCAATTGAATGACTTTTAAAGCGATTGCTGGAACGTTTGGCCTGTTGAACGACATATATCACACAAAAGAACATGAAATCAGACATAGCTCAAAACAGACAAATATACTGACACACCTGAGAAAACAGACTACAAGTGAAGGTAGAGTTTATAATGTCGGAGATATGGCCAAAAAATGATATGGTGTGGAGGCTCTACCGCAGCATCCCCTAGCGGCCATATCCCAAAAATTAAAAAATTTCTTTTGAGATATTATTGTAAGAAATGTTCCAAAATGTATATATTATTGTAAGAGATGTTCCAATTCCAAAAGGATTCCTTCAAAACTGTGGCCTGAAGATTGCTAACTGTAAGACGCAAGATCCAGCAATCAGGCGAAAATGAGGATCACTGACAAACAAACAGACAGACTGAAAAACTGTGGCCTGAAGATTGCTAACTGTAAGACGCAAGATCCAGCAAGCAGGTGAAATAGAGGATCACTGACAAACAGACAGACATACTGAAAAAGTGACACAAGAATAAGACCAGATGACTAACTCAGATTATGGAGAAGATTCAAAGGAAGACAATAAGTCATAGTGTTTGTAATTGAAGTTTATAGTTTTGTAGATATGGCAAAGAAATATATATAGGGGAGAGGCGAGTGCAACGCCCCCTATTGGCAATATCCAGAAAATGAATAATCTGTTTCGAGATATTACTGTAAGATGTAAGATGTAATAGTTTAACAAGTGACCCATGGGTCATGACGCTCAGCTGCCAAGCATGACCTGCCACATCATGGGCTGAGATTCACAACTTCCAGTCACATTTTGAAGAACCAATTTGCCAATATTTTGAAATTTTCTACGACAACAGAAATATACATCACCTATGTCTGGTTAAAACACAGTGACTTGATGGTCTTAGGAAAAATGAATGATTGTTAAGCTATCGGTAACTATTCCCATAGCTTGCTTGATACCTGTCAGTCTCAAAAGAAACAACAAAAAGGGCAAATATAAGATCAAAATATATAGCAAAAATCAAGGAAATCCATGCAAGAATTATTGAGAAACGGGTGCTTATAAATATGAAGTTTGAACCAAATTGAGTGATGCATAGATATGGCATATGTGAAAGACTGAAGGTTTGGGTTGAACAGTTTCACTTGCAAAATGTTCACAACCATTTAGAATAATTAAGTAATGTGTCCTTGACCTTTGACCTTTTGAACTCGACATCGATAGGCTTCTTCCCCTATTGGTAGGTCAGCCATATATGACAAATGGAAGGTATAGATTGAAAAGTTTCCTGAAAATGACTCCACACAAAAAGTGGGTGCAGTGAACTTCACCTTTGACCTCAAATTCAACAGGTCTGTTCCCCTGTTGGCAGAGAAGCGATATCAGTGCTGGGAAGTTTGGAATGAAATGTCTAGCTTGAAATGTTTTCACAACCTTTTAAAAAAATTGGATCCTGTGACCCTGATCTTTGATCTTGTGACCTAAAAATCTATAGGATTCTTCTCCCTCTTAGAAGGTGAAATATATGTAAAAATTCAAAGAATTGGGATGAAAGATTTGGCTTAAAATGCATCCACAGGCATTAAATAAAGGGACTCCTGTGACCTTGACCTTTGACCTGTTGACTTCAAAATAATTATGGTTCTTCCCCTGTTGGTAGATGAGCTGTATGTGAAAGATGGAAGTTTTTGGATGAAAATTTTAGCTAAAAGAATTATTTTTGGGGGGTGCATACACACCCTGTAACTTCGAGAATATAGGTCAGTGACCTAATTTCAGGTTTGCAAGGAGATCATTTTAGAACCTCTAAGACTACATAGGGTTCATGACCTTAGCCCGTACAGTTACGATTTGTGCCCTGCTAACAGACGGACGGCCGGTCAGCAGGATGGACAGATGGAAGGACGACGGACAAAGACCCATCGCTATAGCCCAGCATGACTGAAAGTCAGCTGAGCTAAAAATGATCCTTTCAAAACGGTGGCCTGTAGAATGCTATCAGTGAGACTCAAGAACCAAAAAGCCGGCGAATTTGAGGACAACTGACAAACAAACAGACAAACTTACAAAGGGACACAAGATGGAGACAAGATGACTTAATCAGGTTATGGAGAAGACTCAGAGGAAGAAAATAAGCTATAGTTTATGTAATTGAGGCTTATAATTTTGGAGATATGGCCAAATAATGATATACTGGATATGTTCGACTGCAGCGCCCTCTAGTGGACATATCCTGAAGACGACAAATGCGTTTCGTGATATTAGTGTATGACATAAGATGTAATAGTTTCAAAAGGATTCGTCCACATATCTGACTTGTTGATTGCTATATCTAAAGTGCAAAAACTAGCAAGCAGGCGAATATGAGGATAAATGACAAACAGACAGACATACTGACAAAGTGACACTAGATGGACACCAGGTGACTTGACAATGTTTTGAAGAAGACCAAGAGAAAGAAAATAAGCTATAGTTTGTGTAATATAGGTTTACTCTTACGGAAATATGTTCAAAAACTGATTTTTTTGGAAGGGTCAAGTGCAGCGCCCCCTAGCGGCCATATCGGGAAAATGAAAAAAATTTTTGAGATATTAGTATAATACATAAGATGAAGGAACAAACATACACGGGTGACCAACATGCTTTCGAAAATCGAAGATTTCCGGCAAGTTATACAAGTAATAAAGTCTGGACTGTGCCTCCAACATGTATGATAATAGATAGGGCCCGGAAAGGCCGACACGCAACGCTGCACACGCCGCCTGCCCACCGTAAGGACCCTGTCGCCACTTGCGGCAATTGCACGTGATTTGGTGTATGTATCAGTTTCAAAAGGATGCCTGCATATCTGTGGCCTATAGGGCATGTCACCGTGAAATCGCGAAATCTCATTCGACGAGAAACGGTGCGAGATTTTGCAAGATTTTTGGTTGGATCACCGAGAACTCACCAAGGGCTACAAGATGCAAAAATTTTGACCTCTCTAGCATAAAAACTGACAGAGTTAGAAGCTGAAAACTGCATATTTTCAAAATTCAAAGGTTTTACCCCAAAAATAGAGAAATCTGGCAATAGCGCACTTTGGCACCTATGCGCAAAAATAAGCCCATGGACCCTAGTTTAAGGTGCTGTTATGGAAATGGCCCAATGTTTAATAGTTCTGGAGGTATAGCACCAAAACAAATTTTCATGTTTTTTCATCTGCAACGCCCCCTGGCGGCCATTTCCAAAATCTGAAAAACCCGTTTCGAGATATTCTTATGTTACATAAAATATCTCAGAATCAGTAAAATTACTGCAAATTTGAAAAATATCACGAAATTCCATGATTTCTCCCCAAAATTGCGTAACCATGGTAACAGCGAAATGAGGCAATTTTGCAGTGTTGGAAGTGGCCATGCAGTGGCAAATAAAACGGGCTACAGATTAGGTGCCTACGGCTATTTTTGACGAAGGTATGAAGAAAAAACCGTTTTTGAGCTTTTTGGTGACCCTGACCTTGACCCTTGACCGATCATGACCAAAAACAATAGGCTCCGAGAAGAACCGATTATACACTCTATCTATAAGTATCAGGACGATTGGTGCAAAATTGTGGCCTGTAGAGCGGGGACATACAGACAAACAAACAAACGGAACTGATCAACATACTTGTCGAAATCTCTGATTCCGGCAAGCAACAAACTATAACGCGACAGAAATGGCAAACCGGCCCGCAAAGAGTGCCTGTGGTCACTTATTTTATACGGCGAACACTATAATTTTTGCAGTCACGGGAAAGCGTGTCTGTCTTTCATACTAAAACGCGTGCATGCATGCGTGATGGCATATGTATTTGTGCATGCGGGTTTTAATTTTTACAAAGTTGCTAAAATTTGCGGGGACCGTGTATGATTAAACAAAAGAGGTCATGGGCAGAAAGGCCATGAAACGCCAATTCATATGGTGTACAGTTTATGTACCTAAAATGTGTAGTTTTGGAGATATGGTTAAACAATGATAGTAGGTACGGGGTTGCAGTGCAGCGCCCCCTAGCGGTAATTTTCCAAAAACTGAACAATTGCTTTCGAGATATTAGTGTATGACGTAACATGTATCAGTTTCAAAAGGATGCCTGCATATCTGTGGCCTATAAGGGCATGTCACCGTGAAATCGCGAAATCTCATTCGACGAGAAACGGTGCGAGATTTTGCAAGATTTTTGGTTGGATCACCGAGAACTCACCAAGGGCTACAAGATGCAAAAATTTTGACCTCTCTAGCATAAAAACTGACAGAGTTAGAAGCTGAAAACTGCATATTTTCAAAATTCAAAGGTTTTACCCCAAAAATAGAGAAATCTGGCAATAGCGCACTTTGGCACCTATGCGCAAAAATAAGCCCATGGACCCTAGTTTAAGGTGCTGTTATGGAAATGGCCCAATGTTTAATAGTTCTGGAGGTATAGCACCAAAACAAATTTTCATGTTTTTTCATCTGCAACGCCCCCTGGCGGCCATTTCCAAAATCTGAAAAACCCGTTTCGAGATATTCTTATGTTACATAAAATATCTCAGAATCAGTAAAATTACTGCAAATTTGAAAAATATCACGAAATTCCATGATTTCTCCCCAAAATTGCGTAACCATGGTAACAGCGAAATGAGGCAATTTTGCAGTGTTGGAAGTGGCCATGCAGTGGCAAATAAAACGGGCTACAGATTAGGTGCCTACGGCTATTTTTGACGAAGGTATGAAGAAAAAACCGTTTTTGAGCTTTTTGGTGACCCTGACCTTGACCCTTGACCGATCATGACCAAAAACAATAGGCTCCGAGAAGAACCGATTATACACTCTATCTATAAGTATCAGGACGATTGGTGCAAAATTGTGGCCTGTAGAGCGGGGACATACAGACAAACAAACAAACGGAACTGATCAACATACTTGTCGAAATCTCTGATTCCGGCAAGCAACAAACTATAACGCGACAGAAATGGCAAACCGGCCCGCAAAGAGTGCCTGTGGTCACTTATTTTATACGGCGAACACTATAATTTTTGCAGTCACGGGAAAGCGTGTCTGTCTTTCATACTAAAACGCGTGCATGCATGCGTGATGGCATATGTATTTGTGCATGCGGGTTTTAATTTTTACAAAGTTGCTAAAATTTGCGGGGACCGTGTATGATTAAACAAAAGAGGTCATGGGCAGAAAGGCCATGAAACGCCAATTCATATGGTGTACAGTTTATGTACCTAAAATGTGTAGTTTTGGAGATATGGTTAAACAATGATAGTAGGTACGGGGTTGCAGTGCAGCGCCCCCTAGCGGTAATTTTCCAAAAACTGAACAATTGCTTTCGAGATATTAGTGTATGACGTAACATGTATCAGTTTCAAAAGGATGCCTGCATATCTGTGGCCTATAAGGGCATGTCACCGTGAAATCGCGAAATCTCATTCGACGAGAAACGGTGCGAGATTTTGCAAGATTTTTGGTTGGATCACCGAGAACTCACCAAGGGCTACAAGATGCAAAAATTTTGACCTCTCTAGCATAAAAACTGACAGAGTTAGAAGCTGAAAACTGCATATTTTCAAAATTCAAAGGTTTTACCCCAAAAATAGAGAAATCTGGCAATAGCGCACTTTGGCACCTATGCGCAAAAATAAGCCCATGGACCCTAGTTTAAGGTGCTGTTATGGAAATGGCCCAATGTTTAATAGTTCTGGAGGTATAGCACCAAAACAAATTTTCATGTTTTTTCATCTGCAACGCCCCCTGGCGGCCATTTCCAAAATCTGAAAAACCCGTTTCGAGATATTCTTATGTTACATAAAATATCTCAGAATCAGTAAAATTACTGCAAATTTGAAAAATATCACGAAATTCCATGATTTCTCCCCAAAATTGCGTAACCATGGTAACAGCGAAATGAGGCAATTTTGCAGTGTTGGAAGTGGCCATGCAGTGGCAAATAAAACGGGCTACAGATTAGGTGCCTACGGCTATTTTTGACGAAGGTATGAAGAAAAAACCGTTTTTGAGCTTTTTGGTGACCCTGACCTTGACCCTTGACCGATCATGACCAAAAACAATAGGCTCCGAGAAGAACCGATTATACACTCTATCTATAAGTATCAGGACGATTGGTGCAAAATTGTGGCCTGTAGAGCGGGGACATACAGACAAACAAACAAACGGAACTGATCAACATACTTGTCGAAATCTCTGATTCCGGCAAGCAACAAACTATAACGCGACAGAAATGGCAAACCGGCCCGCAAAGAGTGCCTGTGGTCACTTATTTTATACGGCGAACACTATAATTTTTGCAGTCACGGGAAAGCGTGTCTGTCTTTCATACTAAAACGCGTGCATGCATGCGTGATGGCATATGTATTTGTGCATGCGGGTTTTAATTTTTACAAAGTTGCTAAAATTTGCGGGGACCGTGTATGATTAAACAAAAGAGGTCATGGGCAGAAAGGCCATGAAACGCCAATTCATATGGTGTACAGTTTATGTACCTAAAATGTGTAGTTTTGGAGATATGGTTAAACAATGATAGTAGGTACGGGGTTGCAGTGCAGCGCCCCCTAGCGGTAATTTTCCAAAAACTGAACAATTGCTTTCGAGATATTAGTGTATGACGTAACATGTATCAGTTTCAAAAGGATGCCTGCATATCTGTGGCCTATAAGGGCATGTCACCGTGAAATCGCGAAATCTCATTCGACGAGAAACGGTGCGAGATTTTGCAAGATTTTTGGTTGGATCACCGAGAACTCACCAAGGGCTACAAGATGCAAAAATTTTGACCTCTCTAGCATAAAAACTGACAGAGTTAGAAGCTGAAAACTGCATATTTTCAAAATTCAAAGGTTTTACCCCAAAAATAGAGAAATCTGGCAATAGCGCACTTTGGCACCTATGCGCAAAAATAAGCCCATGGACCCTAGTTTAAGGTGCTGTTATGGAAATGGCCCAATGTTTAATAGTTCTGGAGGTATAGCACCAAAACAAATTTTCATGTTTTTTCATCTGCAACGCCCCCTGGCGGCCATTTCCAAAATCTGAAAAACCCGTTTCGAGATATTCTTATGTTACATAAAATATCTCAGAATCAGTAAAATTACTGCAAATTTGAAAAATATCACGAAATTCCATGATTTCTCCCCAAAATTGCGTAACCATGGTAACAGCGAAATGAGGCAATTTTGCAGTGTTGGAAGTGGCCATGCAGTGGCAAATAAAACGGGCTACAGATTAGGTGCCTACGGCTATTTTTGACGAAGGTATGAAGAAAAAACCGTTTTTGAGCTTTTTGGTGACCCTGACCTTGACCCTTGACCGATCATGACCAAAAACAATAGGCTCCGAGAAGAACCGATTATACACTCTATCTATAAGTATCAGGACGATTGGTGCAAAATTGTGGCCTGTAGAGCGGGGACATACAGACAAACAAACAAACGGAACTGATCAACATACTTGTCGAAATCTCTGATTCCGGCAAGCAACAAACTATAACGCGACAGAAATGGCAAACCGGCCCGCAAAGAGTGCCTGTGGTCACTTATTTTATACGGCGAACACTATAATTTTTGCAGTCACGGGAAAGCGTGTCTGTCTTTCATACTAAAACGCGTGCATGCATGCGTGATGGCATATGTATTTGTGCATGCGGGTTTTAATTTTTACAAAGTTGCTAAAATTTGCGGGGACCGTGTATGATTAAACAAAAGAGGTCATGGGCAGAAAGGCCATGAAACGCCAATTCATATGGTGTACAGTTTATGTACCTAAAATGTGTAGTTTTGGAGATATGGTTAAACAATGATAGTAGGTACGGGGTTGCAGTGCAGCGCCCCCTAGCGGTAATTTTCCAAAAACTGAACAATTGCTTTCGAGATATTAGTGTATGACGTAACATGTATCAGTTTCAAAAGGATGCCTGCATATCTGTGGCCTATAAGGGCATGTCACCGTGAAATCGCGAAATCTCATTCGACGAGAAACGGTGCGAGATTTTGCAAGATTTTTGGTTGGATCACCGAGAACTCACCAAGGGCTACAAGATGCAAAAATTTTGACCTCTCTAGCATAAAAACTGACAGAGTTAGAAGCTGAAAACTGCATATTTTCAAAATTCAAAGGTTTTACCCCAAAAATAGAGAAATCTGGCAATAGCGCACTTTGGCACCTATGCGCAAAAATAAGCCCATGGACCCTAGTTTAAGGTGCTGTTATGGAAATGGCCCAATGTTTAATAGTTCTGGAGGTATAGCACCAAAACAAATTTTCATGTTTTTTCATCTGCAACGCCCCCTGGCGGCCATTTCCAAAATCTGAAAAACCCGTTTCGAGATATTCTTATGTTACATAAAATATCTCAGAATCAGTAAAATTACTGCAAATTTGAAAAATATCACGAAATTCCATGATTTCTCCCCAAAATTGCGTAACCATGGTAACAGCGAAATGAGGCAATTTTGCAGTGTTGGAAGTGGCCATGCAGTGGCAAATAAAACGGGCTACAGATTAGGTGCCTACGGCTATTTTTGACGAAGGTATGAAGAAAAAACCGTTTTTGAGCTTTTTGGTGACCCTGACCTTGACCCTTGACCGATCATGACCAAAAACAATAGGCTCCGAGAAGAACCGATTATACACTCTATCTATAAGTATCAGGACGATTGGTGCAAAATTGTGGCCTGTAGAGCGGGGACATACAGACAAACAAACAAACGGAACTGATCAACATACTTGTCGAAATCTCTGATTCCGGCAAGCAACAAACTATAACGCGACAGAAATGGCAAACCGGCCCGCAAAGAGTGCCTGTGGTCACTTATTTTATACGGCGAACACTATAATTTTTGCAGTCACGGGAAAGCGTGTCTGTCTTTCATACTAAAACGCGTGCATGCATGCGTGATGGCATATGTATTTGTGCATGCGGGTTTTAATTTTTACAAAGTTGCTAAAATTTGCGGGGACCGTGTATGATTAAACAAAAGAGGTCATGGGCAGAAAGGCCATGAAACGCCAATTCATATGGTGTACAGTTTATGTACCTAAAATGTGTAGTTTTGGAGATATGGTTAAACAATGATAGTAGGTACGGGGTTGCAGTGCAGCGCCCCCTAGCGGTAATTTTCCAAAAACTGAACAATTGCTTTCGAGATATTAGTGTATGACGTAACATGTATCAGTTTCAAAAGGATGCCTGCATATCTGTGGCCTATAAGGGCATGTCACCGTGAAATCGCGAAATCTCATTCGACGAGAAACGGTGCGAGATTTTGCAAGATTTTTGGTTGGATCACCGAGAACTCACCAAGGGCTACAAGATGCAAAAATTTTGACCTCTCTAGCATAAAAACTGACAGAGTTAGAAGCTGAAAACTGCATATTTTCAAAATTCAAAGGTTTTACCCCAAAAATAGAGAAATCTGGCAATAGCGCACTTTGGCACCTATGCGCAAAAATAAGCCCATGGACCCTAGTTTAAGGTGCTGTTATGGAAATGGCCCAATGTTTAATAGTTCTGGAGGTATAGCACCAAAACAAATTTTCATGTTTTTTCATCTGCAACGCCCCCTGGCGGCCATTTCCAAAATCTGAAAAACCCGTTTCGAGATATTCTTATGTTACATAAAATATCTCAGAATCAGTAAAATTACTGCAAATTTGAAAAATATCACGAAATTCCATGATTTCTCCCCAAAATTGCGTAACCATGGTAACAGCGAAATGAGGCAATTTTGCAGTGTTGGAAGTGGCCATGCAGTGGCAAATAAAACGGGCTACAGATTAGGTGCCTACGGCTATTTTTGACGAAGGTATGAAGAAAAAACCGTTTTTGAGCTTTTTGGTGACCCTGACCTTGACCCTTGACCGATCATGACCAAAAACAATAGGCTCCGAGAAGAACCGATTATACACTCTATCTATAAGTATCAGGACGATTGGTGCAAAATTGTGGCCTGTAGAGCGGGGACATACAGACAAACAAACAAACGGAACTGATCAACATACTTGTCGAAATCTCTGATTCCGGCAAGCAACAAACTATAACGCGACAGAAATGGCAAACCGGCCCGCAAAGAGTGCCTGTGGTCACTTATTTTATACGGCGAACACTATAATTTTTGCAGTCACGGGAAAGCGTGTCTGTCTTTCATACTAAAACGCGTGCATGCATGCGTGATGGCATATGTATTTGTGCATGCGGGTTTTAATTTTTACAAAGTTGCTAAAATTTGCGGGGACCGTGTATGATTAAACAAAAGAGGTCATGGGCAGAAAGGCCATGAAACGCCAATTCATATGGTGTACAGTTTATGTACCTAAAATGTGTAGTTTTGGAGATATGGTTAAACAATGATAGTAGGTACGGGGTTGCAGTGCAGCGCCCCCTAGCGGTAATTTTCCAAAAACTGAACAATTGCTTTCGAGATATTAGTGTATGACGTAACATGTATCAGTTTCAAAAGGATGCCTGCATATCTGTGGCCTATAAGGGCATGTCACCGTGAAATCGCGAAATCTCATTCGACGAGAAACGGTGCGAGATTTTGCAAGATTTTTGGTTGGATCACCGAGAACTCACCAAGGGCTACAAGATGCAAAAATTTTGACCTCTCTAGCATAAAAACTGACAGAGTTAGAAGCTGAAAACTGCATATTTTCAAAATTCAAAGGTTTTACCCCAAAAATAGAGAAATCTGGCAATAGCGCACTTTGGCACCTATGCGCAAAAATAAGCCCATGGACCCTAGTTTAAGGTGCTGTTATGGAAATGGCCCAATGTTTAATAGTTCTGGAGGTATAGCACCAAAACAAATTTTCATGTTTTTTCATCTGCAACGCCCCCTGGCGGCCATTTCCAAAATCTGAAAAACCCGTTTCGAGATATTCTTATGTTACATAAAATATCTCAGAATCAGTAAAATTACTGCAAATTTGAAAAATATCACGAAATTCCATGATTTCTCCCCAAAATTGCGTAACCATGGTAACAGCGAAATGAGGCAATT